>JAHLJS010000006.1:84470010-84494989 GCA_038502445.1 Eremochloa ophiuroides
CTACTCTTCAGGCATGATAATAAAACTGTCGGGCAGTATTGTATTCGGGCTAGGCCCCAATGCAAGTCTGACGGCAGGAAGGAAGTAGGGACCGTTCGTTGTAGGCCTGCTGTGATCATGATGAACAGCCTAGCCACATACCTATGTGGAAAGCCTAGAGTCAGGTGGCTCTATTGCTGGAACCGACAACCACGCACTGGGAGTGGAGAGATGGCGGGAGTAGCGTGTACCCACGTGGCCGGCGTGCCTGGAGACGAGTGGAGTACTGTGCTCCCGGGTGGCGCAGGACCGGTTCCGGGATAGAAAGACCTAGATGACGGGTTGGTATATGTATGCCGGCGTGCTGCATATGCAGTGTGGTTAGAATCCCCAGCTGGGTATTTACTGGATTCGAATCGACGTGCTCCTCGGTTAATGGAGACTTGATCCTCACACCTACCCCGAAAAGTGGTTCGCAACTAGGTTCACTGAACGATCAAAGGAAGTTGAGAATTGATGATAGATGATTGATTATTGGAACTATGACTATGATTATAATGATAAATAATTACAATGTTGGTTAGCAATGCTTTTCTGCAAATCTTCTCTCTCCTGCTAGCCTTACCTATGACCTGCATTCCTGAGTCTCATTTTACACCCTTAGTCGGGTCAGTCTTGCGGAGTACCCCAAGTACTCAGGGTTTGTTAACCCATGCTGCAGGAGAACCACCGTCTGACGTCTGTCTCGCCCCGTGCTGCATGACCATTATCCAGGAGGGCAGCGAGGAAGAGTAAATGTGAGACCCGTGGGCTGGGTTCGAATTATCATATGTATGATGTTGTATAATTATTCAACTGCTACTGCCACTACCTAGGGACTGTAATAATCGTACTTGAATTCTATTTGGAACTGGTTTGTAAAATTAAGTTATGTAATATTCCGCTTCCGTACTCTGATGTAATTTGTTATGAAATGTTGTAATCTGTAATGTATTCGCAATGTGATCCTGCGGAGTTTTGGGCGCTGATGTAGCCCGACAGGCCGTCTAGATCATTTGGAACACGGGCCCGGCTGTCAGAGTCATTAGTGACAATGACAGGTGCCTGTGGGCCAGGTGATTTAGCGGTTCTGTTACAGTTGGTACCAGAGCATTACATTGCTAATCATTACGGATTACTTTTTGAAAACTTCAAAATGTTTTGGATCATAAAACTTAATATGCTATTTTGGGTCCAAATTGCTCCTATTCTTAACTTATTCCATAGTCTTAGTTTATCTATATTTAATACTATGTGGCTATAGTAGCATGAGGAATAATATATTATTATTAGCCCTATGTTAAAAGTTTATTTACTTATGTATGTGTTTACTTGCATGATTTAAATTCGTAAGTACGTGCATGCATCATGTTAATCACATATTAACTTCCTCCTTAAAAGCGGGTAATTGGGATAAGATACCAAACCTATTCTTGCTAACTTTATATCTTATAATCCGCTTACCTTCTCCAGATGGCCCGTTGCAAGCTCACCGCACGCAAGATGACAGGACCGCGTGGTGTCCCACCACCAGCTGGCGCCGCGTACCGGGGAGGGCGAGGCTTCTGGGAGTCGCTCACCCCGTCGCAGTAGTGAGGAGTTGGAGGCTGAGGTCGGGAGACTTCGGGAGTTGGTCGGGCAAGTGGGAGGAGGAGTACGAGGTTGCTCGCCGCCACCACTACCAGATGTGAGGACCAACCGTGACCTGCGTCGGGAGGTCGACCGCCTGACGCAGCAGCGGGATGAGGCTTGGGAGCGCGAGGATGCGATCGTCGACAGGATGCTGAGGGCGGAGCAGCGTACCGCGCAGCTAGAGGCGGACAACATCGCTTTGCAGGAGGAGGTGCACCAGCTCAACGATCAGCTCTACCTATTCCGGCACCTGAGGAGGAGGATCCGGAGCTTGGAGTTGTCCTTGGTGAGGATGAGGACATGGAGGACGTTGACGAGGAGGTTGAGCCTCTCGAGGTCGAGGAGGCAGACTCTGAGGAGGACTCCGAGGGCAGTGACGAGGACTCCGAGGAGAGTGACGAGGACTTCGAGGAGGACTTCGAGGACAGTGACGCGTCTGCAGTCGACGAGGACTAGGCTAGTGTAGGCCCTAGGGACGTTAGCTAGTATCTTTTTCCAGTTTGTAAATAGGTGCTTGTAGTAAGAACCTTAGTCATGGGACGTGACTCTTGCGTGGGCGCGAGTCGTGTAGTATAATAATGTAATATTTGTGTGTGTTGCTACTATGTTCCATCTATGTAATATAAGTCCTAAGGGGTTTGCTTGTTAACAGATGGGAGATCACTCTGCTCATGGGACTGGAGCTCCCCAGCACCCCCACTTCCAAATACTCTGGCAGAGGCCATCACCGCACTTACCAATGTCGCAACAATGCTAGCTCAGAGTCAACAAGACCGTGGTGGGCGCCGTGGTCGCCGCGACAACGAAGAAACCACCTATGTTGACTTCACCGATACCCGTCCGCCTGTGTTCACCAAGGCAGATGAACCTCTGGAAGCAGACGATTGGCTCCGTACCATGGAGCAGAAGTTCAGCTTGATCCACTGCACAGAAATACAGAAACCTCTGTTCGCAGCGCAGCAACTCCGTGGACCTGCCACCACTTGGTATGCCAACCTATTGGCAAGCACAGGATCCTGGACATCAACTCACTTGGCAGGAATTCCGTGAGGCGTTCCGTGCTCATTACATCCCTGCGGGTGTGATGAGGCTGAAGCTAGACCAATTCCTAGCTCTGAAGCAGAATGAATCCACTATCACTCAATACCTGGGGCAGTTCAACCATCTGGCACAGTACGCACCGGAGCACACCAATACTGATGAAAAGAAGAAGGCCTGTTTCATCAGGGGCCTGAACTACAAGATTCAGCGCAGCTTGTCCAATAATCTCAAATGCACCTTTCATGAAGCAGTTGATAGTGCACTGGCTTTCGAGGAAAGCAACCGTCAGCTCCAGGAGGAGAAGAAGAAGAACAAGAGGCCTGCGTTCTCTGGCAGCCAGAAGCGCCCAAGAATCATCTACCACCCCACTCACCAAAATCGTCCATCTTATCCTCAACAGCAGGTGGTTGTGCGCACTGCCGCCACCTCCCACACCTCAAATCAACAAAATGCCACTCAGCCGAATGCCCCTGGCGTTCGCGTTACTACTCCCCAAACCACCTACAATCATCCTTGCTACAACTGTGGCAAGATGGGACATTGGGCACGCAACTGTCCTTTTCCCAAGAGGTACAACCAGAATGCACCAGGTGGTCAACAACAGCAACATCAGCAGCAGCAGCAGGGTCAGCATCGTGGTCATCAGCAGCATGCTCAGAGGGGCAAGATCGTCAAGAAAGCAGGTCAGGTCTATTATACACAAGTGGATGATATCCCTGCGGGAGAGCCCGTCATGATGGGTAGGTTCCCTGTTGCCAGTCACCCTGCACTTACGCTTTTCGATTCTGGTGCATCACATTCATTCATCAACCGTACATTTGTGGTTAAGCATGAAATACCTATTGGGGAGATAAAGGAAGATTTCCTTATACACTCGCCCGGGGGGCGTATGTCTACTAAAGAGGTAGTTCAGGGAGTGCCTATAGAGTTGGGAGGGCATAAGTTCCCTACTACTATGATAGTGCTAAAGAATCAGGATATTGATGTGATATTAGGTATGAATTGGATGTATCAGCACAATGCTCTTATTGATGTGCTGAATAGAACCATAAGAGTGAGCATACCTAATAGCCAAACTCAACTTCTTATCCAACTTCCACTACCTGTGAGAAAGGTGGAGAAATCCGTGCAAAGGTTGTGTGCTACTTCAGTGGAAGAAGTGATGAAGATTCCAGTGGTCTGTGAATTTCCAGACGTGTTTCCTGATGAGTTGCCTGGTTTGCCACCGGATCGAGATGTTGAATTTGCCATTGAGCTAAAACCTGGAACAGCTCCTATCTCACGTAGAGCTTATAGGATGCCTCCCAAGGAATTGGCAGAACTTAAAATTCAGTTGCAAGAACTACTTGATAAAGACTTTATTCGCCCCAGTTCATCTCCTTGGGGTTGTCCTGCTATCTTTGTCAAAAAGAAGGACAAGTCTCTCCGACTCTGTATTGATTATCGTCCACTCAACGAGGTGACCATCAAAAACAAGTATCCGCTACCTCGTATCGACCTACTCTTTGACCAACTGGCTGGGGCTAAGGTGTTTTCTAAGATTGACCTTAGATCTGGCTACCACCAAATCAAAATCCGTCCTGAAGACATTCCGAAAACAGCTTTCACCACCAGATATGGCCTATATGAATATCCTAGTCATGTCTTTCGGCTTAACCAACGCACCTGCCTACTTCATGTATCTCATGAACTCCGTCTTCATGCCCGAGCTCGACAAATTCGTTGTCGTGTTCATCGATGATATCCTTGTCTATTCCAAAACACCCGAAGAACATGCCAACCACCTTCGCATTGTCCTAGCTCGCTTGAGAGAGCATCAGCTGTATGCAAAGTTCAGCAAGTGTGAATTCTGGTTGAACAAAGTTCCTTTTCTCGGACATATCCTCTCAGCTGAGGGAGTATCTGTTGATCCAAGTAAGGTAGAGGAAATCCTAAATTGGAAGCCGCCAACCACTGTTCACCAAGTTCGCAGTTTCATGGGCATGGCGGGATATTACCGCCGTTTCATCCCTGACTTCTCGAGAATAGCCAAACCAATCACCAACTTGCTGAAGAATCAAGTCAAGTTCGTGTGGTCACCAGAGTGTGAAACAGCATTTCAAACCTTGAAGAAGTGTCTGACTACTGCACCAGTCCTAGCTCAACCGGACATTGAGAAGCCATTCGATGTGTATTGTGATGCATCCGGTACTGGCCTAGGCTGTGTTCTGATGCAGGAGGGCAGAGTTATCGCTTATGCTTCACGACAGCTCCGACCCCATGAAGAAAACTATCCTACTCATGACTTAGAATTGGCAGCTGTGGTTCACGCATTGAAGATCTGGCGTCATTATTTGCTAGGCAGCACCTGCAATGTGTACACCGATCACAAAAGCTTGAAGTACATTTTTACTCAAGAAGAGCTGAATATGAGGCAGCGAAGATGGCTAGAATTGATCAAAGATTATGATATTGAAGTACATTATCACCCTGGTAAAGCTAATGTAGTTGCCGACGCACTCAGTCGGAAGGCTCACTGCAACTGTTTGACTGTGAAGCCTTATAGTCTGTCATTGTGCAGTGAGTTGGAAAAGTTGGGCCTAGAAATAGTTCCACAAGGCAGTCTGGCAAATATCAGTATTGAAACTTCCATCCGTGATGAGATTGTGGCCGCTCAGAAAGGAAGCAAGGGCATCAAACATATCAAAGAAAAAGTCCAGGCAGGAAAAGCAGATTGTTTCAGGATTGACGATGAAGGTGTAGTATGGTTCAAGAATCGCTTGGTAGTTCCAAAAGTTCCTGAGCTACGTCGCAAGATTCTTGATGAAGCTCATCTTACAAGGTACTCTATCCACCCAGGAAGCAACAAGATGTACCAGGATTTAAAACAGAAATTCTGGTGGACTAAGATGAAGATAGAAATTGCACAGTATGTGTCGAGGTGTGACACCTGTCAGAAGGTTAAGGCTGTGCACATGAAGCCTGGTGGAGAACTACAACCGTTACCGGTCCCCGCATGGAAATGGGAAGACATTAGTATGGATTTCGTCGTGGGATTGCCCAGGACATCAAGAGGTTTTGATTCCATCTGGGTTATCGTAGATCGTCTCACGAAACAAGCCCATTTTCTACCTGTGAAGAAAGAGTATAGGGCGCCAACTTATGCCAAACTATTTATTGAAAATCTCATGAAGCTGCATGGGATACCAAAGACCATTGTTTCAGATCGGGGTACTCAGTTCGTATCCAAGTTTCGGAAATCCTTCCACAAATCACTGGGCACGAAACTTTTACACAGTACGGCCTATCATCCCCAAACCGATGGTCAGACCGAGAGGGTGAATCAAATAGTGGAAGACATGTTGAGGGCCTGTGCATTGAATTACCCTGACAAGTGGGACGAATGTTTGGCATTGGCCGAATTCTCGTATAATAACAGTTACCAAGAAAGCATCAAGATGGCTCCGTTTGAGGCAGTGTACGGCCGCAGATGTCGTACTCCGTTGAATTGGTCCGAGCCCGGTGAGAGATGGTTTTATGGTGTTGACTTGGTCAATGAAGCTGAGGAGAAAGTTCGAGTAATACAAGAGAATCTGAAAGTGGCTCAGTCTCGACAGAAAAGCTATGCCGACCAGCGGCGTAGGCCATTAGCATTCAAAGTTGGAGACTACGTGTACTTGAAGGTTTCACCTATGAAAGGAGTCAACCGCTTTGGAGTCAGAGGCAAGTTAGCCCCGCGCTACATTGGACCATTCTTAATCACCGAGCGTGTGGGAAAAGTTGCCTACCGATTACAATTGCAAGATCATCTGTCAGAAGTACACAATGTGTTTCATGTATCTCAGCTCAAGAAATGTCTACGAGTTCCCGACCAAGTGACCGACGTAGAAGGTGTGGCGCTTGAGCCCGAGTTGACGTATTCAGAACAGCCGGTTCGAGTTCTGGACATTAAGGACCGGGTTACCCGAAGGACTACAACCAGGTGGTACAAGATCCAGTGGAGTGATCACTCTGAAGATGAGGCTACCTGAGAATCGGAGGACTATCTTGCGGAGAATTTTCCAGAATTCTTCGCCACCTTGTAGATGTAACGGTCTAATTAGTGCTTTCTGTATTAAAAATCCTTCTACTTATTTCGTGAGCTCGTGTAAATATTTTGTCTCATGTATTTTCTTTTCCATTACTTTGTTTCAGTTTCTAAAATAGCTAATCTCGGGACGAGATTTCTTTTAGGGGGGAAGGCTGTAATACCTCGGGTATTACGGGTCAATTAAACTTGCCATGTCATCATATTTAAATTAATTAATCTGCATATGATTGTGCTTAGGGCCCTAGAGTGGTTTGGATTGATAAATTATTGATCTGGAAATTCAAAACCCTAATCGGATATCCGAATTAACCCTAATTTTGGCCCAAAACCCTAATTCAAAATCTATAAGGAATCTTGAGATGACCCCTAAATGAAAGTTGTAGATCTTTTAAAACGTGACAACTTTTATTTTTGTAGATTTTGAAGTTCTGTTGTAAAAATTTGAATTTAACTCAAAACAGTGAATTGAAAACCAAATTTGAAATGCCATTTCAAAAATTATTGGGAATTTGACAAAACTCCCTTAATGAAAGTTGTTAGGCTCTCTGAGGGGAAGAATTCTTATTTTGACCATTTTTCAAGTTGTTATGAAAAATCAAAAGTAATTTCAAAAATTCAATCTAGGTTTTAAAAACCCTATTCACCCCCTTTTGAATAATTTTCAAATTAGGCAGAATTTGAGGTTGGTCCAAACATGAAAAATGTTCAGCTTCTAGAGAGCTACACTTTTGCTGTTTGGCATTTTCCCATTTGAAATGTTTAAATTGGCGAATTTTACAAAAAATCAAAATAGGGATTAGGTAAGAGTTACTGTAGCTCCCCTGTTCTCCTACTGTGGCGGCATGGCCGCGGCTGTGGCCGACGTCGCCGGCCGTCCTCGCCGTCTCCGCACCCACGTCGCGCAATTACGAGCCCTGGCGTCGTCTTCTACCCCCCCCAGCGCCTTTCCGCCCCTATAAAAGCGAGAAGCTCGCCGTTCCCTCCGTTCTCCGTTTCCGGCCATCTTCACCGCCGCTCGTCGCCGGCAAAATTCGCCGCCTCTCGACCACCGCCGTACTCTCCATCTTGCCACCAGCTCCGCCACATCCTAGTGCGCCCGTAGAGCCTCTCCCGAAGCCCTTTCGTCGCCTGTATCGCCCAGACGCCGTCTTCTTCTTTCTCGGCTCCGGCCGGAGCGCCGCCGCGGGCGGGTCGTCGTCCAGAAGCTTGTTGGGTGAGCTCTGGACCTTGGATCTGTGTGTTCTAGTCCCTCTTTGGCCCACTGTTCCTTATGCTCGCGATCGTTTCGCCGTCGGTGCTCTAGGTTCGCCGGAACGGAGGATCGTCACCGGAAGTCGCCGCCGCGGGTACCCTCGACGTCAAGCCATTGATTCGCCTCGCCTCTGCTTCACCCGACTGCTCGGCTAGGATCGCGGTAAGCCACTGGTTGTTTCCCCTGTCCCTTTTTCCTCTCTCCCGGTCCTTCGCGGCCGGCATAGGATGTGCCGGCGAGCGGGTCGCCGCCGGTCCGCCATGGGCGAGCTCGTGCTCGTCGGAGGCGCGTAGAGCCTTCGGCTATTAGCTAGGATGGTTCGCGGGGCTCGTTAGGTCGCGGTAGTAGGCTCGGCTCGGTCACGGGGATCGTCGCCGGTAGGTTTCCCGGCGAGCCGCTGCGTCCGCGGGCGCGCGCACGCAGGAGCGTGGAGCTCGGCCGGGCCGCGTCTGGCCGTGGGCCGGCTCGGCGCGTGTGAGAGAGAGGGAGAGAGGCGTGCGTGCGGGCCGTCTGCTGGGCCGTTGGGCCGGCCCAGCAGCGCGGCTGCGCGGGGCTGGCAGCAGGCGCGCGCGCGGGCCGCGCTCGGGTGCGTGGGCCGTGCGGGCTGAATTCGTTTTTCCAATTTCCAGAGGAATTTCAACTACCTTTTCTATTTTGATTTGTTTAAATAGTGCTGATGTTTGTTAATTTCATAGGAATTAATCTGTTAGCTGGAAAAATGTGAAAATATTTGTGTATGTTCTCTGTGATGCCTAGTATTTAGGAAAAATATAATATCTAGGTTTAGGATCTTTTCTGTTGGGAGTAAAAATCAACCAAATAAATGGATAATGCAACTTTGTTGATTTTTAATAAATTATAGGTAGCTCCAAAAATCATGAAATTAATTGTGGCACTGTTTAGGGATAAAACCTAACTGTTGATAAATTTTGGTTGCAATTAGAGTTAGTTTGATCAGTTAGTAAATATATATGAAATTAGGAAAATTAAATAAAATGAATAGAAGGAATGGATTTAGGGTTTGTGTGAATTTTTGGATTGATTGAAGCCCAAGGGTCTACCACCTTATGATCCTTGGCAATGTAAGATGTTAATGTAAATAGTAGCCTTGTAGTTGTGCAGTGGCTTTCCATGACTATTAAAATAGGTTTTAACATAAAATGTGAAACGCCTATTTACTTTTGAGATCTCGTTTACAACTTTTCCGTGAAGAAAAGTTGTACTCAAGATGTTAATCGTTGATTATCGCATTTCTATTTACATTGTTGCATCATGTTAAGCATGCATCATTGCACACGTGTAGTGACCGAGAGCGAAGGAGTGAAGGTTGAGGCCACTGCTGGGGAGCCGACTCCGGAGGTGATCCAGGGATTTGACATCTGCGGAACCGACCCTGATCCCACCCTCTTCTCAATCGAAGGCAAGCCCCGGTGCATTAACCCTCTATTGTGAAATCTTTACAATTCGAGTTAATTTATTGCATTAAGTTGCTAGGAGTTGATTGTTACCTATCCAAATGCATTGTCCCATATAATTACCCTGAAACCTGATTTAAATAAATAGTTTGAAAAATGCTAGGCATGCTTAATGAAATTAGAATTCCATAAAAGAAAAACTATTTTCTGTACTATGTACATGTATATACTTTATGATTGGTGAAGAACTTGTTATCCGTTGGTCGATGTGTATTCGGGCTAGAGTCCCGATGCATGGTCGCTTTCGGAATAGTTTGGAACTGGTCGGTATCACCCAAAATATGTTTCGTTGAGTGGCCTGCTCATGGGACGGCGTTCCCATGTCACACTACTCTTCAGGCATAATAATAAAACTGTCGGGCAGTCTTGTATTCGGGCTAGGCCCCAATGCAAGTCTGACGGCAGGAAGGAAGTAGGGACCGTTCGTTGTAGGCCTGCTGTGATCATGATGAACAGCCTAGCCACATACCTATGTGGAAAGCCTAGAGTCGGGTGGCTCTATTGCTGGAACCGACAACCACGCACTGGGAGTGGAGAGATGGCGGGAGTAGCGTGTACCCACGTGGCCGGCGTGCCTGGAGACGAGTGGAGTACTGTGCTCCCGGGTGGCGCAGGACCGGTTCCGGGATAGAAAGACCTAGATGACGGGTTGGTATATGTATGCCGGCGTGCTGCATATGCAGTGTGGTTAGAATCCCCAGCTGGGTATTTACTGGATTCGAATCGACGTGCTCCTCGGTTAATGGAGACTTGATCCTCACACCTACCCCGAAAAGTGGTTCGCAACTAGGTTCACTGAACGATCAAAGGAAGTTGAGAATTGATGATAGATGAGATTGATTATTGGAACTATGACTATGATTATAATGATAAATAATTACAATGTTGGTTAGAAATGCTTTTTCTGCAAATCTTCTCTCTCCTGCTAGCCTTACCTATGACCTGCATTCCTGAGTCTCATTTTACACCCTTAGTCGGGTCAGTCTTGCGGAGTACCCCAAGTACTCAGGGTTTGTTAACCCATGCTGCAGGAGAACCACCGTCTGGCGTCTGTCTCGCCCCGTGCTGCATGACCATTATCCAGGAGGACAGCGAGGAAGAGTAAATGTGAGACCCGTGGGCTGGGTTCGAATTATCATATGTATGATGTTGTATAATTATTCAACTGCTACTGCCACTACCTAGGGACTGTAATAATCGTACTTGAATTCTATTTGGAACAGCTGGTTTGTAAAATTAAGTTATGTAATATTCCGCTTCCGTACTCTGATGTAATTTGTTATGAAATGTTGTAATCTGTAATGTATTCGCAATGTGATCCTGCGGAGTTTTGGGCGCTGATGTAGCCCGACAGGCCGGTCTAGGTTACATGGAACATGGGTCCGACTGTCAGAGTCATTAGTGATAATGACAGTCTCCTGTGGGCCAGGTGATTTAGATGGTTCTGTTACATTGTTTGTCACTGTTGGCCCGATCTGAAAAGCGTACTTAAATCGTTGACCTCGAGGTGATATCAGTATTACCCTAGCACCTCCGCCTTACTTGCAAGATGATCCATCAAAGAACATAGTCCACGGCGCCACGTCGACTATACTGACAGCGCCTCTATGATGCTGGGTGATGAAATCGGCTATTGCCTGACCTTTGACTGCCTTAGCCGATTCGAAAATGTGGTTCCTCGCGCTCAACACACCAGCGAAGCCGGATATGATCTCAAATCAAACTCAGAGAGAGCCAAGATCCACTTTCCGATCCGTCCGTTCAGGATAGGCATTGACAACATATGCTTGATCACATCGGCTTTGAAAACTACCACACACTCGGCCGATAGCAAATAGTGCCTCAGCTTGGTGCACGAGTAGAATAGGCATGAGCACAGTTTCTCGGTCGGTGTGTATCTTGTCTCAGGATCCAAGAGCCTCCTGCTCAGATAGAAAACTGCTCTCTCTTTTCCTTCAAATTTTTGAAAAAGGGCCGAGCCAATCGTATGGTCTTCGGCCGTCACGAATAGCTTGAACGGCTTACCTGCCTATGGCGGTACCAGAACAGGTGGAGACTTCATATATTCTTTGATTTCATCGAAAGCTTTTTGCTGTACATCACACCATTTGAATTCTGAGTGTCTTTAAGTTTCAACAGTAGCGAGAATGGCAGCACCTTCTCTGATAGATTGGCAATGAATCTTCTGATGAAATTAATCTTACCAAGTAAGAACTGCAATTCCTTCTTATTAGTTGGTGGTACAAGCTGATCGATGGCCTTCCTTCTCTTGCTGCCAACCTCGATTCCCTTGCGATGTACCATCAAACCCAGAAACTCACCAGCCGACACCCCGAAAGCACATTTATTAGGATTCATCTTCAAGCCGTGTTTCCGAGTATATTCCTGGGTAGCCTTCAAATTGGTTAAGTGCTCTTTGTAGCTTTTGGACTTCACAACTACATCGTCGATGTAAATTTCTACAATCTTGCCGATCAACTTATGAAAAATATAATTCATAGCCCTTTGATAAGTTGCACCGGCATTTTTCAAACCAAATGTCATTACAACCCACTCGAACAAACCGATTGCACCAGAACACCTGAAAGCGGTCTTACGAATATCTTCATCAGCCATAAAAATTTGATTGTAGCCGGCATTACCATCCATGAAGCTGATGACCTGATGTCCCGCAGCCGAATCGACTAACATATCAGCTATCGGCATTGGGTAGCTTTCCATCGGGGTAGCTCTGTTCAAGTCCCTGAAATCAATGCAGACCCGCAACTTGCCATTCTTCTTGTATACAGGGACAATATTCGATACCCACTTGGCGTATCGGCAAGCTCGAATGAAGTTGGCTTCCAACAACCTCTCGATCTCGGCCTTGATGTCAGGCAATGACTCCTGCTTGAATCGTCGTGGCGGCTGCTTGAACGGCCAAAATACAGGCTTGATAGGCAATCTGTGCTCGACAATCGATTTGTCCAAGCCAGGCATCTCGTAGTACTCCCAGTCGAAGCAGTCTTTGTATTCTTTCAATAAGTCGATCAACTCCCGCCTGAACTCAGGGTCAAGATTGGCGGCAATATACGTCGGCCTTGGTCTGTCACTAGGTCCGATATCCACTTCTTCAAGTTTATCGGCCGACGTAAAACCCTGTCCAAGCTTGCCCTCGGTGCCATCGATCGGATTGTCCATTAATAAAAAGACTCAGAGCCGATTGCCCGGACCGGCTGTTGACTCTCATCGTTGACCTTGATGGAGCCTTCATTCCAAGTCTTGCTAGAGAAGCAGTCACGATCCCCAGCTTCCCAGTAGGTAGCGTCTGCTGCGGCTATACTCACCGAGTCATCAGCTGGGACCACCTCAACCTCGTCACCATGCCACTGGATCACACATTGGTGCATTGCTGATGGTACGCTACAGTTGGCATGGATCCAATCACGCCCAAGCAGCAGACTGTAAGAACCCTTGCTGTCAATCACGAAGAAGGTGGTGAGCAGCGTCTTCTTCCCGACTGTTAGCTCGACATTGATTGCCCCCCCGGGTATTTGAAGAGTTGCCCCTGAAGTCGTTGAGCATCATGTCGGTCTCGATCAAATCATCAGGGCCCTTGCCCAGCTTGCGGAAGGGGGTGTAGGGCATGAGATTAACTGTGGCGCCACCATTGACTAGCATTTTGGTAATGGGCATCCCATCGCATATCCTTTGAGGTACAGAGCCTTCAGGTGCCGGTGCTTGGGTGACTTGTCAAAGGTAGCTTGCTGCGCGAAGACCAGCTTGGCGATGGTTTGCTCGGACTCTGATTCATCAGAATCAGAGAGAACTTCAATCTTCCTGGCTTAGGACGCCCTGAACTCAGCCGGAAGCACAAACACCATCTGCGCATCGACTGTCGCCTTCCCTTTGTCCTGAGGAGGCTTCTCCCGCCATATTTGCTTCAGGCGGCCTTCTGCTTTGAGCTCCCTGTTCTTGAGGCGCTGCACATGGCGTCTCTGGCTCTTGGTCAAGTCCCCAGGGCACCACTGGTTCTCCTGCAAGACCGGCTCTTGGTGATCGACTGCCGCCTCGTTGAGCCGATCGCGCAGGTCTCTTTTTTCGTGCCGATCCTGTATGTCATGTGGGCGTCCGAGCCTCTCATGCACAGACCAGCGGTTGGTCTGAGAGTGCCTGTACTCTCAGTACTGACCACTGCACTCCGGGCAATTGCGCAGAGTCAGCAATCTCAGACCTTCATTCCAGCAATGGATGAAGAATGGGCAATGCCAGTGGCTTTCTTCTTTCTCCCGGCGGTGATCCAGCTCTTCCTGGTAGCGGGCTTCTTCTTCATCACGAGCCCATCTCCGGTACTCTTCCTCTTCGAGCTGCCTCCGGCGAGTCTTCTCCATCTCCTGTCGCCATTTGTTTAGTAAATCGCGGGATGTAGGCCTGGTCTTCTTGGTGCCGCTGGACTCCCCCTTCTCATATTGGCTCTGATTCTACTCTCGGCTTCTCCTGATCATCGCCAGCTCCTCAGCCAATATCTGCATATTAGGATTGACTGATGCGTTCCTTCTAGCTTGGTTGGAGGTCAAAACTTTCATCTTACCTGCGGGAGCCGACACCTCGACCATATTATAGCCCTTCGGTAATGGGAACTTATCAATCTTCATCTTCCCCTTAGCAGGACTGTCAAACTTCAATAAGCCGTGAGAGATAGCCCTCTGAATCTGAGTTCTTAATGCGCGGCATCCGTTGGTGTCGTGTGTGGTGACGCCGTGGTACTGGCAGAACGCCTTCCCCTTCAAGTCTTCAGGAGAGGGTCTTATATAATTGGCAGGGAAAGTGATCTGCCCAGCACTGACCAGTAGATCGAATAATTTGTCCAGCTTGTGTGTATCGAAATTGTACTGATCATCTGTGCTCTAGTTCTTGGGCACAGCCATGGGCTTCTTGCTCCACCTCAGCTCGACAGCGGTGATTTCATCTTCATCTTCATCCCCGGAGTCTGAATTACTGATGAACGCCGTCTGTTTGTACTTCCCCGCCTTACGGAAGGTCTGAGCTTGTAGCTCCAGGGCCGTCACTCTCTGCAACACTTGGCTAACGCTGTCAAAGTCAATACCCACCAGCTTTTCCTGAACGTGCGGGAGCATTCCACCAATGACCAAGTGAGCAAGCTGCTTGTCAGATAGGTTCAGTGAATAGCACATGTTCCTCACTTCCCTGAAGCGCTTGATGAAGGCCGACCCGGTCTCGCTGCTCCTCTGGTGCATGCTGGTCAAATCAACAATAGTTTTCTCCCCAGTACCAGAGAAGAAATAGCTGTGAAACTTGCCCTCTAGATCCGTCCAGTTCTGAATTGACCCGGGCTCCAGAGTGGTGAACCAACTGAAAGCCGGCCCTGTCAGTGACAGCGAGAAAAAATGGACCCTGTGAGCATCCTCATATGATGCCTCACCGAGCAGAGTTAGGTATCGGCTGACGTGCTCAATGGTGGATACGTCGTCTTGACCGCTGAACTTGGTGAAATCTGGCATGCGATACCTCTGTGGCAATGCCACGCGATCAAACCACTCAGGGTAGGGGCGCCTGTATCTGATTGAGACCCCCGCCTTTGGCTCCAAGCCAAATTGGTCCCTGAACTTTGCACTCATCTTATTTACCAACTCATCTTGAGGTGATTGAGCATAACCGGGATGTGGCGCCGACGTGAGCTCATCATAAGTGTGCCCGATGTGAAAATTTGGAGTTGTTGGAGGCACGTTTTGGGTCGGCACGTTCCCGATCGGCATGTTCCCAGCTGTACGCATGTAAGCAGCAATCTGCTCAGGAGAGTAGTCTCTGTATAGCTTGGGCTGCGGAGCTATTTTTGGAACCGAATCCGTCGTCATATTGGGATTTTGAACAAATGACTTTGGCGGATTCGGCTGTTGTGGCGGAGGATTGGACGTTCCGGCCGCTGCATCTGAGTTGGAATCTTCTGGGGGTATGTTGAAGTACGTTGGGCCCAATGGTTCCCAATCTTGCCTCTTGATGACGGTCTTCATGATGTTGTAGAATGTCTGCAGGAAAATGTTGTGATGATGCCCGACTGCCTGATGCGAAGCGTTCCAGATGGTGCTCTGGATGAACTTCTTGAACTCTTCCTCCTCCTTGTCGTTGTGGCTAGGCATGACCCACCTTGGGTAGGGGTTCTTCTTGATCACGCCGCCATCGCGATTTTTAACAAACGACGACAGACAGGCATTAGTGAATTCTTCAATGATCTGCTCTAGCACCACAGCATCCTCGGGATCGATCTCCTCACGCCTGACTCTGATGACGCCATCATCCTTGGGAGCCATGGCTTCCTGAGCCTTTCCCTTAGTCATGAGTGAAATGGTCTCACCGGACATGCCAAAAAGTGTGTTGGCACAAAATGTGGTTCCTCGCGCTCAACACACCAGCGAAGCTGGATATGATCTCAAGAGCGTCGGAGCTTCCTAGATCCAACTAACTTCAAACCCGGTTAGAGAGTGCCGATAACCCTCAAGTGTGCCAGCCAATTTGATCTGCAATTGACAAGGAAAAAATAATGATTAGTAATCACAAGGCGGAATTAACCGGTGGGTTTAGATAGTTCTAACTATGTGGCTCTGAGAGCTGATATAATCAGAAATCGACTAAAGAGTCGATTCCGGCATGTATGCATGTTTTGCCATAGGAAATAATTATTGAAATGATATATAATCGATTAATATGTGTAACCAGATATGACAATCTACATTAAACAACTCTATGCAGATAGTTATAATAGATCAGGGCATAATCGATTTTTGTAAATAGGTCAAGTCATTCAATT
Source organism: Eremochloa ophiuroides (assembly GCA_038502445.1). NCBI lineage: Eukaryota > Viridiplantae > Streptophyta > Magnoliopsida > Poales > Poaceae > Eremochloa > Eremochloa ophiuroides. Next base: position 84,486,303 of record JAHLJS010000006.1, read on the forward strand.
CAGACTGTCTGAATGTCAAACAGACAGAAATCGGCTATTTAGCAGATTTTGCAGAACACGATCGGTTAACTGGTTTTTCTCATGAAAGCATAACTGCACCGGCTAATTAGCCGATCCAGGGTCCGTGAAGCAGAAAACTTGGCGGCAGCAACAGCCACAAGTCGATCTATAAGAATACGAAACTGGTCTATAGGCCAGCGGTTCTGTATCCGTACAAATCGACTCTTGCCGAGCCCTCTCATCACGTACGAGCAAGACTGCGATAGTATTGGCCGAATCAAGCAGTTATTGTAACAAAGCATAAACATGGGCGAAACATAAATGGACGTTTTTATGTAGATCTAAGGCCAATACTATGCAATCTTGATCGGGCAAAGAGATGTTATATTAATAAATAAACAATAAATGACAGATAACATCTTGATAACTTAATGAATCTAACTAAGATGCCAAATTAGTTAGAGCCGATAACTAATCCATGCACATAATCAAGCTTAACCTAAGCCCTCGTCCACCGGATGACGCTAAACATATATTAAACAAGAAAACAAACATGAATCAATAACTAATCCTTATTTGATCTAAGCCCACGTCCACCGGATGACGCTGAACTTATATCAAACAAGAATCAACCCCGATCTACGATGCTCCCATAGTCCACTGGACGACATTAAAGAGACAAAGCTTAGCGAGGCATGACGGTACTTATAAGCAAGCTTGCGTCCACAGGATGACACTCAGCCCGATTGAAGAACTCGCCGAGATCTACGTTACTCCTACTCCTAAGGTTTGGCCAGAGCCAAAAGGTGTGTTGTATTGATGTGTTCGTATTACAATGGCCAGGGCTTATATTTATACCCTGGGCTCGACAAGATAGAGTCCTAATCGAATTACAACTCAAAATAGATATAGAAACTAACAAACTTTCCTAATCTAAGGGTAACTTGGAGTCCAATCTTTCCTTTCTAGAACGGACTCCGAACGTGATCGCTCCTCGGCGCTGGAGACTCGCGCTGACGTCATCAATCGACTCTTATCTTCAACCGCGCCGTCTTCATTTTGGCCCAACAATCGTTCCAGGACCCGATCGGCTATTCTCATCTCTTCACATAGAAGGCTCTGCTTTTTGAAAACCGACTGTCTCTGCTCTCGGTATCGGCTATATATTCTCAGTCTAAATTTTGGTTTGAACACATGCCCCCCAATTTTGAGATAAACTTGCTTTGTTCCAAAATTAGCACTGAGTCTTAATCGATCTCCATCTTCAAAACACAGCCAAACCGCAATCTCCCGCTCAGCACTTCAAAGCTTTGCACCAAAACGAAACCCTAACCAAGAAGGCTCCCATCACTTTTCTCCTCAGGTTTCGATCCGCCGCTTTTAATCAGCTCAAGCAAATGGCGACCCCCTCTGAGATCCCCGAGGTACGAATTTCATCAATCCGTAGTCTCATTCTCGAACCTTTGCCCAATTGGTCACATATGTTGTTCATCATCCAGGATTTAAAAAATGAGATCTTGATTCCACTGAGCGATGTTCCTTCCGCTTATTACCTGGGTCCGATGGGCGATCCAAATCCAGCGGAGTTCATCAGTCAAGAGACCAACCAAATCCCCTTCAGAAGCCCACTAATGGATGCATCTTCATGGTCCAAGAAATTATTCCGGAACTGGCCGAATATGCCCGCTGGATGGAGGAACTGGTTCCGGCGGGTGTCAGAGAAGAAACGGGCAGATGTTTATTTGACAAGAAATTATCTTAGAGCAAGTACACATTTGCAAGTGTATATTTTCGGAATGTGGATCTCCTTTTAAGGATGATAGCAGTGTAATCAACTGAGAGACCCAGCATCAAGGCTATTCTGGATATTCTTTTGAGCACATGCAAAACTAAGCTTCAATTATTTAGGTGTGATGGAGGTTGTATTGGTGGGAAGTCTAGATGTAGACATGATTAGCTAATTGGAATGATCATATTAGGATTTAACGTGCCGTTATAAGTCCCAAATATATTTGTGCTATGATTCCTATTGTTATTGATATTTGCATTTACTTGACAGAAGGAAACAAGCAAAGGCGCAAAGAGGATCAGAGATGTTACAACTCAGATAAGCAAATCTGGTACTTGCGAGGAAGATTGGTGTGACAGGGCAGGATAGAGGTAGTTGCCAAAACAGGTGTGTCAGCGTTTCGAATTAACATCAACGAGTAAATTTAGTGTTACGTGTTTTAGGGCTTGAATGGTGTGCTAAGTGGACATGATGATGTATACTAGTTGGGCGGAATGTCCTTACGTCCAGTTCGAAGGTAGCTCATTCTACTTGCACTAAGTCTTTGATGAGTGCTAGTGCGTTGGCTGCAAGTGTGCTTGCTTGTGTGATGAGGTGCGATGAGGTGTTCTCAGATGCGATGCCTTGCAAGGGCGCCCCGCCTCCCCTTTTATAGACCAAGGGAAGAGCGGGTTACAAGCGATAGGGAAAGGCCCCTGAAGGAGAGCCCTAAAGGGAAGAAAGAGAGAGAATAGCAAAAAAGGGTGCGGGATGCCTAATCCACAGTGAAGGCGCCGTCCTTCTTTTCTTTTAAGTGGGGCCCGTCGGTCCCGTCAAGGGTTGTAGTCATGACTTCCTATTCCACCGGTACCATGGCCAGGTCAAGAGGACGGGCAACAGGGCGGACCACATTTGACCTGATGCGGTGCCATCCCTATTAGGCAACACAGTGATGTCTGATGTGCTAACGAATGTCCACCAGTCATGGCCAGTCACATTGGAGGCCACGTCCTAGTGCTATGGGGCTCCTGTATCGGGGCTGAGGCATGGGTGAGCGCCCTTCCCATACCGAAGTAGTTGGCAGTCTCGTTGCCCTCCTAGATTCCCGCCCGATTCTCTTGTGTGAGTCGGGCGAGGTAGAATATCCCCGGGGGCACACGATACTCCTCTCCAGGGTGGGGCGAGACGGAAGATCCCTTGGAGACACAGAAGAAGCAGAATTCACACTTCCGAGGGTTGGATCGGGTAGAACCCTTCACCCAGGGATAGGCGAGGCGGGGCCTACATCCCTAGGGTGGGGCGAGACAGAAGTCCCTCCCAGGGGGTCGGATTGTAACACCCCAGGTGTTAATTACATGTTAAGCAGTGACTTTGGATTTAAGCCAGTTATGTTAAGTGATGATCTTGGTCTCTAACTCAATCCAACTTTATCCACTTTAGTTATTGAAAAAGTTTTATAAAAACCGGACTAAAAAATTCACATGAAATGAAAAGTTGTTTACTCGCTTGGATTGTGTTGAGAAGTGAAAATGGACATGTGAGGTCAACCAAGTCTTGAAACCTTACCCAAACAACTCTATTTAAACTCTACAACAAAAGTTGTGAAGGTCCCTGTTGAGCGAATGCCCCGAAAATACCTCTTTTGGCAAAAATCCTAATTTACACCTCCGTAGGTCATTTCTTTGACCAAAGTGGAATTCTATTTTCTAAATAAGATATGAAGTTTGACCTTAAATAGAAGTGGAACATTATAATATTTGCTATGACTTTGATTTAATAACCTAGACCTAGTTTCATCTCTAGCTTGGTCAATTTGAAGCCCAAGTTTAAACCCTTTTTGAATATTCTGAAAATCCTTTATAAAGAAAACCAAATTCAAACCCTAGTTACAAAAATATTGAGAATTGGATATTGGTCCAAGAATAAAAGTTTTATATCTAATTATTTTGAACAACTTTTATATTTAGATATTTTGAAGTTGCTAAATAAAAATTTGAATTTCAAACCTCCAATGAAATGACCGATTTAGCCCCAATTTTATATTTCAAAAATTAAATAAAAATTGAAAATAATTCAGAAATAAAAGTTGTAGATTTTTATATTTGGAACAACTTTTATCTTTGGTCCAAGTCATGATTCAACTCTTAAGTGCCTCAAACAGGGGGGATCAAGTTGATTTAAAACCCGGATTTAAAAACTTCGAATTTTTCCAAGTCCGGATTTTCATGCCAATCGCGTTGGCGTCTCACGTTCTCCGATTTTTATTAAACCACTTCAGTAAGACCCAAAATAAAAGTTGAAGAGGATTTCTTAAACAACAACATATCAAAAATTTAGATTAATTCGATTTTTTTTGACAAGGTTTTGACATCACTTTTTTATCCCAATTAACCTGCTGACATCATCAGCTTGGAGCTTAATTATCTCCTAATTCATGGACTAATAGCTGAGAATCCTTAATAAAAGTTGTAGTGAAACATGAGAAGAGCAACTTTGCTTCTTACCACCTGTCCCATGTCAGTCCTGAAATATCCCAAAACGTTGCTTCTACACAGCCACCACTTAATCCGCCAGATGTTCGATGAAATGCCTAGAAGGAAAAACGTGTCGCCCGAGCTCTGGCTCATCTTCTCCATGGCCGACGCGTGCAGCCCTCTGCCGTCGCCGCGCCTTCACGCGAGGCCACGTCCCCGGTCGCGTGGCTGCGTTCGTGAAGGTGCTGACCACCTGTCCTCTCTTTCCTCGTCTATAAAAGCCGTCCGCCGTTCTCTCTCTACACCCACGCCACGGCCGCGTCCGCCATGGACGCGAGCACAGTTCCGTGGCCACCGCTGTCATCCCTGCTCAGGCCATCCTCCGCCAAAATAGAGCGCGGAATCACCTTCCTCACCTCGGACCGCACCTCCAAAGCTCCTCGCCTCGCCAGCTCCGCCTCTGCAGCATGCTGTCACCGGAGCGCCGGCCATCGGGCCACCTTGTCATGGCCAGGCCGCCACAAGCAAGCTCCGGCCGTGCCGAAACCGTCTACGGGTGCGCGCGGACCCAACGCCGCCGTCGGCCCCACTTGGCTGGCTTCCGCTGTCGCCGACCATCTTCTAGCCGTGCCGGCCGAGTCGTGCCTGCTCTGCTCGTCGTGCTCTGCCTGAGGAAGAAGAAGAGAAAAGCTAGTTGTTTTGACGAGTGGGCCCCACAGAGGGTTTTTTTCTTTTTTTGCGAATGGCCCCACAGAGGTTAAATGCTACCCAAGTCTACAGATTTTGTATTGCCCTTCTAAAATTTATATCTCTAGTTTGATAGCTCCTAAAAATATGAAACATGTTTGGTTAGATTCTTCGTGAAGTGAAGTGCTCCACAGGATAGGTCTATAAGATGTACTGTTTTATTCATGTTTATGTACTGTGTAAATTAAACTTTAAAAGTGGCTTAGAAAGTACTATTAACTTGCTTTCATCTATATCTTGAGTTTTAGGAGTCCAAAAATAGTGATTCTAATTTTTTTAGTCTTCTAATGACATGGTCTAGCTAATAGAAGTATAAAACATGCAGGTTGTTTACTGATTTAATGATGTTATACTTAAATCTTGTTAAATAGAAAATAAGCATGGTCTAGCTAATAGAAGTATAAAACATGCAGGTTGTTTACTGATTTAATGATGTTATACTTAAATCTTGTTAAATAGAAAATAAATGCTTATTTTTCTTGTTATTTTCATATATGGAGTTGTATTGCTCCAAATGATATGAAAATTTATTTGTAGTCTCTTTGTGTAATTATTAATGCATGGTTAAAATTTCATAATTTTATGTGCATGTATCACTAGGTTAATGATTTAACTTTCTAGGAGCATTATAAGTGATTTTAAATGTCTTATAAATAATATATAGGTGTAAAAATAGAAAATGGTGCTCCACTGTCTTTGCATGATGTTATGTTAGCCTAAGAAACCATAACATGGTCATATGTTTATACAAAATGTTGTTTTGCATTTAATTTGCTCCCACATGCTTATTGGTAAATAGAATTTGTTATTTTTGTAGTAATTAATTTATAAGACGAGCATGTGAGATTACTACACTAGTCATGATATAATATTACTATTCACCTGTAAAAATATCAAGTCTAAACTAGTTGTTTGGACATTACCTAAAAATAATATTTTTAGTGGATTATATATAAGTAGAGAATGAATAGGATTAAGTGCTACATGTATCTATAATCATGTGATGCTCTTATGGTATGATAGTTGAGGTAAAGGACGTATGATATTGTCATGATGGTTTAGAGTCTTGTCTTGGATGAGTTTCCTAGTGATCTGGTTTAGGATTTAAGTGAAGCATCACTTTGCTTGTTTGCTAAAAAGGCTGCAGGAGCAGTCCCTATTACATAATTTTTTTCATTCCGAAAATTGTAGTTTCTATAAAAGTATTCTATATAAAAGTTATAGCTAATTCTCATAGCTTGTTTGCCCTAAAATTTCACAGCTTTAGGTCAAATGGCTTAGGAGTTATAAAACTCACAAGTGCCCTGTCCTGTTTTGCTAATGCTCTGGACAGTTCTGCAAGATTGTATTGTTTGACTCATTTAAGTATGGAATCATCTCTTGGTAACTAACTAAGAGTTGTAGTACTTCTCATAGATTCTCCAAAATGTCTAGGATCATAGTTTTTAGTGATCTATGACCTCAGCTATAGCTGTCCAAAGTGGGATGGCAGATTCTGTCCAAATCTGGACAGATCTGTTTCCTTGCATCATTTGACCCAATTAGGTATAAAATCAACTCTTGAGGTTAATAACAAAGTCATAGGCAATTATCTAAAGTCTCCAAAAAGTCTACTCCCTCCGTCCTAGAATAACTGTCGCTTTTGACTTTTAGACCTCTTGTTTGACCGTCCGTCTTATTCAATTTTTTGTTGCAAACAATAACATAAATAAGTCATTATCAAAGTATCTCTAGGGATAGAATAAGTAATAGCGAAATAAATAATATTTATTCAAAATTTTTGAATAAGACGAACGGTCAAACAAAAGGTCTAAAAATTAAAAGCGATAGTTATTTTGGGACGGAGTAGTATGTTCACCTATGTTGGATGTCTAGATCTTCAGTTATAGTTGTTTGATCAGAAAAATCAAAATCTGTCCAAGATTTGGACAGAGATGCTTTCTTGATATTATTTGACCTTGTTAGCCTTTGATTTAGCTCTTAGTGATAATAGCAAAATTGTAAACAACTTTAGTAGCTTTCTGAAAAGTCTAAGATCATCTCTTTTGAAGATTTGTAGCTCCAGTTATGGTCTAAATAAGTGTTGACGGTCGTTAAGTACTAAAAATAACCGTCAACTGTAGCATAATTTGACACCAAATGAATCACAAAGCATAGTTATAGGTTTTGATTCTAACGAGTTCCACGAGTTTTGGTATTCTCACTTGTATTGTAGGAATATACAATTTTCCATCGATAAAGTATCTCAAATAAGCAATTGGTCTGCACTATTGCGACGGGCTCGTCGATACGATCGAAACGGACCTATCATTTGCTATATTCAGAGTACGGAATCAAAATGTGTGGCGACACATACACTATTGGACTGCAGGAGGCCCAAGAAGACAACACAGCGAAATTGGGCCCGAAAGGCCACAGTTGGGCGCCGGCCGACGCCAGGGTAGGGCCGGCTGGCCCCACTTCTAGGGTTTTGGCCCTCGGCTTCTGGAGTCTTCCTCCACCGCCTTTGAGGAGTCATCTCGACCCCACGTTAAGTCGGTTTGATCCAACTACGCATATTCATTCCACTGGGCTATAAATAAAGGGGCAGACCCCCTGGAGGCATCCCTATTCCTGAGCTTCGATTCAATATCTCCAGTTAGGGTTAGATGTAACAATTAGGAGAGACTAGTTCTTTTAGATCTAGTCTTGTTTAGAGAAGTAGAGAGATAGAGTAGAGGAGTAGAGATTCGAAGGAGTTTCGGCCTGTCGGCGCTTCTCCGTAGCTGTATTCTTCTGGATTCAGCTTCCTCGCCCGGAGCTGCGTTCTGAGGTACTTTTGTATTCAACTTCTAATTCAAGTAAGCATTTGTTCTTATTTGTTCTTAAGTTTGCAACTCATATTGAGTGCTTTGATCTTGGTCATTACTTGATTGAAATAGTATTTCGTAGTGTAGACGTGGTGCCTAGGCTAGGTTTACTTGTGAATGTCCCCTGATTGGCCGGATAGTGGTTGTTCGCGTAGGTGACAGCTACGTTGATTCCTCTGTAGTCCACTTCCCGTTGATAGAATCGATAGGTGTATAAGTGTTTGGTAGGAGGGAACTCTGATTTTCACTCTTATTCATTTCACTGCCCAGTTAGAACGATATTATTCAAAGCTTACCGGTTGTTAGAACTAGATAATCATTAGCTATTTCCTCTTTCTTAATATTATCTAGCCTAATTGTAGAATTAAGTTCATCGGCTTGGTCATTATCACCTACTGTTCCTTGTGGATTCGATATTTGAAACCTCCGGGTGAAGTGCTACATCGGTATTACATCTGTGCGCTTGTGGATAATCTGATAATAATAATATTTAGTAAAGTGCAGTTAATTTATACCAACAAGCATTTCTGACGCCGTTGCCGTGGAACGGTTTGCTGATTTTGACTTAGTCTAGCTTAATCTTGTATTATACTTTTATCTTTTCTATTTTATCCCTACCTTTTCATCATTTTATGTTCATCCTTATGGATGCTTTAAATTCCACACCTATCTGTCTTTATGGCATGCTCAAAAGCTTTGAGCCACTAAAATCTGTTGAGCCTATCATAACACCTGAGTATGAGCTGCGCCCATGTCTAATTAATATGATTCGGGATAAACCCTTCTCAGGAGAAGGTAACGAAAATCCATGCTTACACCTACGAGAATTCGAGCAGACCTGTGCATGCT
>JAHLJS010000006.1:84502206-84856388 GCA_038502445.1 Eremochloa ophiuroides
TGCACATTGCTGGCATGTCTGATAAGACCTTAAGATAGAAGCTTTTTCCATTCTCTTTGATCGGAAGAGCTAAACGTTGGTATAATCGAGCCGTAGGAAGTATGCAAGGGGATTGGGAAACTTTATGCTCTGAATTTTGTTTATATTTCTTTCCCATTCATAGAGTAGTTAACCTTCGAAAAGATGTTCTAACTTTTAGGCGACTAGAATAAGAATCTCTTAGTACATCATGGGATCGTTTTAATGAACTTGTTACTTCTGACCCTGACCTTGGTTTTCCGGACCCCATACTTATTCAATATTTTTATTTGGCTCATACCAAGAATTCTAGGGAATCCCTTGATTTATCCTCTGGAGGAGCCTTTCCTTATTTGCCTATAAGTAAAGCAAGAGCAATGATTAACAAGGTTGCTCAAGCGAATTCTGAACTCCCCGAGGAAGAGAAGGAATCATACCCCAAACAAGCAGAGAAAGTTTTGGTAGCTAAAACACAACCACTCCAATCCCAAGATTTAGCTGTCAATCCTAAGCCATTGAAACCCCACTTTGATGATTTAGACATTCAATTAGCTAAGATGCTCATAAATCAATGTAAATCAGATCTTCTTAGAAAAGCATCTTGAAAAAAGTGTCATCAACTTCCTTTTCCCCTGAAAGACATTGGGAAGACTGCAAGGATGGCATGTCTAGTGATGCCATAGAAGGAGAGCCAAGCCACTTAGGAATCAATTCAATCTTCTCCCCTTCTATGCTCACATTAAAAGCCTCATCTGAACCCATCTCTAAACCCATCCTTGACCCTGATGATCCTTCTTATGCTCTCTCTCCTAACTCTCATAATAACCCTAGAGACCCGTTAAGACATCCAAAGTATAGGAGTCATGAACACTATAGGAATGACCAAGAAGAGCTACGACAATGGCAAAAATGCATAGAACATATAAAAAATACTTATGCTATTATCAAAGAATGGATGGAAGAGAACGAAACCTTAGTACTAGCATCTAAACTTGGTCTAAATTCAAATGGTGAGCTTAAATCAATTTCTGTAGTAAACATAACTCATCCAAATCTAGAGAAAGCCTTAGACGAGACCAAACTTAGAGACACCAATCCATGGAAAATCCTAGAAAATAAAATATCCAATGAATGTCATAGGCATGAAATAATAGAGTCAAACTTGTTGCCTATAGACATCCATGAAGAAACACCCTTGGAGTTTGAAAAGGGAGATCATATCGATGTGCATGGGAATTATTTCATTAACACCTCATCGAATCCATGCTTATTTAGAGAATCTTATGTTGCTAATATTGGTTGTCTCTACCCTTTTAATCCATGTTCAAATTGTTAATTAATAATCATGCTCTTTCGTCTCGGTTTGAATAACACTCTATAATACTTTCATGCTACCTTTATTTACTATTGTATATGTTTAGCCTTTGAAGTACTTTCATACATCTCTTAAATGAAGCACGGTGCTCATACATCTCTTAAATGAAGCACGGTGCTTAGTTTAGAAGTGGTGGTCTTATTTTCAAAAGGCTTTTTAATTAGTGGTGCTTAAGTTAAAATGCCTTCCTAAGTCAAACTAGACGTGGTGTCTAGGTTGATTTTTGAGCCGCTCGTATGCTGTAGTAGACATTGGATATTTTGTTGGACTAACCCCTGCAGGAAACTTTCACAATTAATTTGGGTAAGTCACGAGATAAATTCAAATCAGAGATAAGACATGGCACATGTTAAACTTTAATAACTTTATAGAGGAAGACACAACTCATTCATTATGGATGGAAGAACTGTGAGTATTAATGATTCATTCACTTTATCTTCTGCTACAAGTTACTTGGACTCAAGCCATGTCGGTATAGAACATGATCTATGCTAATATAATATCAACCATATCTTCTTAGTAGCATAGATAGAACATGATAAAACTCCGGACAAACAACCTATGTTCCAAAATTGTATATCCCTTCTTGTATATGTTGTCCACTAATTTATTGCAGGCATAATAATGAATGAAGTGACAAGGTGTCATAAAATCAAAGAAGTAAAAGACGGCAAAGGGGATAAGCAATAAAGAGACAAGATGCTCATGAATAACTCAAGATGCAAGAGAAGGAAAGGACCACCAGTCATCTATCCTTCATTACTTAGTGCCATCACGCTCTTATAATGAAGGTAACATTTTAAGGTAAGTGGTCACTATTCTCCTCTTGATCTTGCTATGCAGATAAATAAAGACACAAACATGTTAGAGTTACAGCTTTAATTGATTAACCTAATTAACTCAACATGCTTTGTCCTTTAAGATTGTTCATGGCGCCATTCTTTTGATCTCAGTCTTAACCAAATGTGCTAAAACATTGTATTCTATCTTTGAAAGATGATAGTCACACTCATGTGAAAATTTATATATTATGTAGAGATAGACAACCCTTCTATTGGTTAAGCAATTTAAATCTTTTTTGCCATATGAACTTAAATGCAACATAAATGCTTAATCTTTTGATCTTACCACTCATGTCATAAGTAAACAAATTATGCAACACTAATTTTGTCTTGTTCAATATGCCTAAGAATAGAGAAAATAAAGAAATAGATTTGGTTCTGTTGGTGTTTTTCCACCAGCAGAGCCAATGCACTTGATCTCTACCTTGGTTTTTGCAAGCAGGACAACACTTTGAGCAAAATTTGTTAATTCCCAAAATTCCACAAGTGGAAGTCCTATGAACTTGCACACTGAGCAAGATGCCGCCAGCTCCCACTATTAATGCTCCACTTCAACCTGATGGCCAAGCAAAGAATAAAAGTGACATCACCATCACTATAGGTGCAACCATCAAGACCTCCATCTCTAATACGGAGAGATACACAAGAGTGGAAGAAAAAGTCCTGTCAGTAGACTTTAAATTTCGCACCCTTGCCATAAGGTAATATGGTAATTATCTAATTAATCAGTATTTCTGTCTGCATTAGTAATTTCACTTTAGCATATTCATCTTTATGCATATCAAAAAGAAAAAAAATCTTTATTGTCTCATTTACTGCATCATAAAATATTAAAGCCCCACGTGAATAAACTTATGGTAACCTGTAGGAGTATTTACTGTGGTGGCATAGAAATAAAAATAGCATCTGTATTTATTTGTTGCAGTATAAAAATCCTAAGCCCCATGAGAATAAATATTCTCTGTGGTGGCATAAAAATAATAGCATGCATACATATTTGATTGCTACATAAGAAAGTTAGAAAACCCTAAAAAGAGAATCCTGCTAGAATCTGTCAATTAAAATCAACTCAGAGAATAATCAATTACTTATTGGCTGACCGCTAACACCTTATCACATTCTAGCCTCGAGTTTTGGTTTTCTTGTTGGAGTTTAATTATGCAGGATAACACTATGTCCGAGAAGTGAGTCCATCAGTGGCACCCACTAGGTACTGCAAACATCTAGCTTGGGGGAGGAGCATCCCCTAGTTATCAGGTAACTATACCTATGCGATTATCGATTCTGTTTTATATATAGTCATAAAATACCAAAAAAATGTGAGCACATGAAGGTTCACAATAGTATCATAGGAAAATCTAAAAATACCAAAAATATGTGGGCACATGAAAGTCCACACTTTTTAGAAAAAAACCCAAAAATATGTGTGGGCACATGAAAGTCCACCCAATTAGGAAACTTCTGCTGGGAATATAAAATCAATCATTTACCATGGAGTGGTACTAAAGCTAATCCCTCTCCATAAGATTTGGTATTTTTGTTGGAAATTGAGTTTCACATGAAAATACAAGATCAAAGAGCTAGTCAACCCGACGCCCTTACATTGCCGATACACCTGCTCTCAGAAGGATCACTCAATTTGTAACATCAAAGACCCTGTCAAACATCTAGTTTGGGGGAGGGCACCTTCTATTTAAAATCTAGCTAAGTATAAGTTTCCCACCCTATTACTATTGTACCATATCACTTTTTCGCGTGAGTTAGCTAGTAAGATAAAATTTGAAAACCAAATAAAAACTTAGCTATATATTAGAGTAGTCTTAGAGTGTGTCTATAGTCAGTCTAGGTTAGAGTCAAATAAAAACTAGAGAACATTAAAATTTTATTTTGAAGATGATGAATAGTTGCTCTGCCGTAATTCCTTTCAAGTGTCTAGTTTTCAACCTTAAATTCTCTCGAGTTTTGGATACTACTGTTTTGGGTTAAGAATTTACTCTGAACCTAAAACTTGTGGAGGCATATGCTTGACCTAAGTCTAAGTGATTGATTGATATGATACATGAAGATTGAGCTGCTATTTATCTTATTTCTAGCAATACTAAGTTCTGGAGATTTATTTTAAATTTAAAATTTTACATGATGAGCTCTTGTATGACAAAGTGTAAATTCCTACCAAAGCCATATATGATACATTTAGATATAGGAAAACCTTTGCATATTTATACTACTTGCTTTGCATTGAGTTTAGTCAACCTTTGTTGTATACCTTATGAGAGTCTTGTTATGCTTTTAAAATCAAGATCACATACACACTCCATCCACATATGCATTACTCCCACTCTGGGAGTAAGCGCAATCATTTTTCACTTCCAACCAGATCCATCTTAAAAATGTTTTTCTCCTACACTGGGAGTAAACACCCAAAAAATATACCCTATAGGACAGCCCCTGTTTAATTGTTCTAAGTTCTTATCATTATCTCTCCAATTATTTATATTCAAATGATGCATGTGGCTATGCAAAAGTATTAAAAAAGAGAAAAAAAAGAAAAGGGAGTAAAAGATGGACAAGTGTCCCAGCAATTAAAATAATGGGTACTAAGATGCCCGCCTTCCTGAAAAAAAGAAAGAGAGAAAGAAAAGAAGAAAAAGAAAATAAAGATAGCCTATGTTTTCCGCGCAAAGTTCTAAGTTCCAAGAGAGAGTGAACCATTTTTTTCAAAGAGCAAAAGTAGAATTAGAATTAGCCACCATATATACACCTATCCACCATATTCCATACACATGCACATCTTGGTTTGATTGTATGACTTGACTCTATGTGGATCCATTGTTTGACTTTACAATATACGAATTGCAAGTATGCTCATCCTTATTATTGCCACTCCTATAAGCTCCACTATAATCCTTAGTTGTAGGAAGGCATAACATCATTAATGTCTTAAGTGAGATCCATAAATACCACATATTAAGAGACTTGAGGGTGTCATACAATTAAGCTCTGAGTTTTATTTCGAAAACTTGCAAAACTCCGAAATATTTGTACTGTGAAGAATTTGAGACATAGTGCTTGACTTTGATTGTTCTATCTTTCGATTGCTCAAGACTTATGCAAAAGCTGAGAAGCTCCATAGTTAAAGGTAAAATGGGTAAGTTTGAAAGTTAGAGCAGTTTTGTCTAATCCGGAGGAGAATTTCTATTTGAAAGCATGTGTACTTGGAAGGCATCAAGCATTGTAGCAACTCCTGATCCAAGTTTATTAGCAATTAGGCTTAGTTTGTTTGCCAAGGGACTGGCAAAGGGTAAGCTTGGGGGTATTGTTGACGGTCATTAAGTACTAAAAATAACCGTCAACTGTAGCATGATTTGACACAAAATGAATCACAAAGTATAGTTATAGGTTTTGATTCTAACGAGTTACACGAGTTTTGGTATTCTCACTTGTATTGTAGGAACATGTAATTTTCCATCGATAAAGTATCTCAAATAAGCAATTGGACTGCACCATTGCGACGGGCTCGTCGATACGATCGAAACGACCTATCATTTGCTATATTAGGAGTTCGGAATCAAAATCTGCGGTGACACATACACCATTGGACTGTAGGAGGTCCAAGAAGACAACACAGTAAAATTGGGCCTGAAAGGCCACAGTTGGGCGCCGGCCGGCGCCAGGGTGGGGCCGGCCGGCCCCACTTCTAGGGTTTTGGCCCTCGGCTTCTGGAGTCTTTCTCCACCGCATTTGAGGAGTCATCTCGACCCCACGTTAAGTCGGTTTGATCCAACGGCGCGTATTCATCCCACCAGGCTATAAATAAAGGGGCAGACCTCCCTGGAGGCATCCCTATTCCTGAGCTTCAATTCAATATCTCCAGTTAGGGTTAGATGTAGCAATTAGGAGAGACTAGTTCTTCTAGATCTAGTCTTATTTAGAGAAGTAGAGAGATAGAGTAGAGGAGTACAGATTCGAAGGAGTTTCGGCCTGTCGGCGCTTCTCCGTAGCTGTATTCTTCTGGATTCAGCTTCCTCATCCGGAGCTGTGTTCTGAGGTACTTTTGTATTCAACTTCTAATTCAAGTAAGCATTTGTTCTTATTCGTACTTAAGTTTGCAACTCATATTGAGTGCTTTGATCTTGGTCATTACTTGATTGAAATAGTATTTCGTAGTGTAGACGTGGTGCCTAGGCTAGGTTTACTTGTGAATGTCCCCTGATTGGCCTGATAGTGGTAGTTCGCGTAGGTGACAGCTGCGTTGATTCCTCTGTAGTCCACTTCCCGTTAATAGGATTGATAGGTGTATAAGTGTTTGGTAGGAGGGAACTCTGATTTCCACTCTTATTCATTTCACTGCCCAGTTAGAACGATATTATTCAAAGCTTACCGGTTGTTGGAACTAGATAATCATTAACTATTTCCTCTTTCTTGATATTATCTAGCCTAATTGTAGGATTAAGTTCATCGGCTTGGTCATTATCACCTACTGTTCCTTGTGGATTTGACATTTAAAACCTCCGGGTAAAGTGCTACATCGGTATTACATCTGTGCGCTTGCGGATAATATGATAATAATAATATTTAGTAGAGTGCAGTTAATTTATACCAACAATAAGCAACTGCTGTTTTGTAGCCAATAACAAACATTGATTGATTGATTATTTGAAATACTTTTAATTGACTAGGCTAAAATTAATTATCCCTTTTGGTAGATGCTTGTTGTAGCTAAAGTATCATGAGTGATCATTTCTTGCATTCATATATATGCATTATTGTATTTCATTTAGGTACGGTAGATGAAAAGTACCGAAATGAAGGATATGGTGTTGGAGCCAACCGAAAGATGGTGTTGGTAATCTAGTCCAGAAGATAGAAGATGATCGCATCTTGAAGATGCAAGAATACTAACTTAATACAATATTGAGTTAGCCAGGCAAGCCCCGGACATTTTATATGCCTATCTATTCTATTTCTAAATTACATTTGAGTATTAATTTATTTTATGAAATGTGCATTTACGTTTTTAAGAGTTGAATGAAACCGTTGTTGCATGACATACCTTGTCCAGAAATGGTTAACACCCTGTCACCACTAGATAAGCACCGTTCTATGCTTAGTTATACTTAGACCGGTAGAAATCAGGTGATTTCCTGTCACCTGTGAGATTTAGGTATTTACTTCTACTCATTGGTGATGATAACCAATGTGGAAATGAATCATGTGATGATGGAAAACAGACGGGATGTAATGTACCTTTATGGTCTTGAATGCCGGTTAGGCATACATCCTTGTTTATCCCCGTCTGTATAATATGATTTAGGATCATTCTGTTGTCTGGACCTTGGTTGAGATTGAACGTACCTTCACATAACGGCTGGATAACTCGTTCCGACTGTGAAGCTATGTCACTACTGATCGGGCTGGGTTCTGAACTAAACTTGTGATCGCTGGTAGAGAGAAAGCATGTGCAGGGGCATCCGGGGAAAACCAAGGACAGTCGGGCACGAACTGATCACTTGGTCATCCCCTAAGCTTTGCAGTTTGGATCAGACCCAGGGATTTTCGAAAAGAGTGAAAAGCTACCCTACACAAATACAAACTTTTAGATGGGTTCGTAAGGGTGTGTGATACGGGCTTACCCAGCTGGTGTAAATCGATTCGAATCGTCGTCTCTCCCGGATAGTGAGAAACTTGGTCACTGTCCAGAAACATAGTTGATCATAAAATATGATAAACATGATGATTATGATCTACCAACCATGTTTGTATCAAACACATTATTGTTCTGGATACATGCAAACTTAGTAATAGTCATCCTGATAAAATAAATGCTGAACTTAGAATAAAAATGAAATCAGAAATTCAGGCTAGTGAGCTCTTTTTGTAAAATGTTGCTACCCCATAAACTCCACCAAATAAGCCTTGTATATCCTTTAGAGTCTTTTTATTTACTCTCTGATGGGTAAGTCTTGCTGAGTACAATTGAGTACTTAGGGTTTTATTCCCAACGTTGCAGGTGATGTGCTGTATGAGGGCTATTGCCTCACTTGTAATAACCCTGCCATGGATGCAGAGGAGTAAAGACCACAGGGTATGGTCATATATCTTATACTTTCCTTCTCTGCTGTGTATGGAGATATAAGTGAGTATGGCAGTGTGTTGTGTATTTGAATAAATGGTTTTCAAAACCAGAGAGTTTTCATGTACATTATTAAAACTCAGTATTGTAATAACTATACTACTTGGTTTGTAATAATTTTCGCTGTGTACTCTGTGCTTGTAATATATGATATTTCCTTAATCGAGTACGATTCTGTTGTGAAGTTGATTTACCGAGATCCTGTGTGACACTCGGTGGACTACCGGATTTATATGAGAAAAAGCATATGTGTGACAACGTGTTAAGCGGGGGCAATCATGCTTAATCTTGTATAAATTGGTCGGTTCTATCATACGGACGGGACGGAAGTCCCTCCTCATGGGTCGGATAGCTCGGATTCCTTTGGCCGAGAGTCGGACGAGGCGGAAACTCCCTCCTGGGGGTCAGATAGCCTTATTTATCTCGATCCTTTCTTGGGTGAGTCTATTTTACCATCCGTGATATTTGTATCGACAAGGTGAATACATGCAAAACTAAGCTTCAATTATGTAGGTGTCATAGAGGTTGTGCCTTTGTCGGGAAGTCTAGATGTTTTTTTAACACTTCATCGGGGGGGGGGGGGGGGGGGGGAGACTCCCCCACCTGATTTATTGAGTTACTGCACTGTATCAAAGAATTAGAAGGGTTACAGGGCTGGCACCATGGCCTAGCGGTAGGGGATACTTCCTTCATCAAAAAGAACATCGTTTTAAAATTTCAGACATCTTATTTGGTCATTCATCTTATTCAAATCTTTTTCTAAAAATATTATTTATCTTGTTACGACTTATTTTATCATTAGTGATACTCTAATAATGATTTATTTATTTTATAATTTATACAAAATTTTTAAATAAAACGAACGATTAAACACGATGTCTAAAAGTCAAAAATGACATTCTTTTTGAGACAGAGGGAGTAAGCATTGTTACATCCTAAGCCAGTCTTCGGCCACCTTCTTGCTCTTCCTCCGGATCCTGAGCTTCCATTGTCGGGCTTCTGTAGCGCAAGATTAAAATATATTTGAGAGGGGAGAGGCTTTCATTCGTGAACATCCATGCATTCCGTCTCTTCCAAAGCTGCCAATAACAAAGGGCGATGAAGGTGTTGTATAGTTCTTGTGGGATACCTGGGGTCCTATTGACACATTGTAGATTCATCCTGCAGGTATTTGAATCAAGGCGTAGGCCCACTGTAGCCCAAAACTGGACGGCGAAAGGGCATGATCCAGTGTCTCTTCCGACTCTCCGCAGACCGTGCAAATTCGAGAGTCAACAACCTTTTTCCGATGTCCTCCATTCCATTAAAAGCGTTGTTTTAGAATCGGTGCTATCTTGTTTAAACGTTCGTTTTATTTAATTTTTTTACAAATATTATTTATTTTATTATAACTTATTTTATTACTAGAGATGTTTTAATAATAAATTAATTATTTTATTATTTACGTAAAATTTTTGAATAAAACCAACGTCCGAAAAGTTGAAAAGTAAAAAACGGAGTAACTGCTTCGACACTTTCCTTCCTTTCTTCTTCTCCTCCTTCCTCCTCGCGGTGGGTCTCTCTTCCCCACCTCTTCGCTTCGCCGGTGGGGATGCGGCGGCTATGGCGGTGGTACCAGCAGTGCCTGGCCACGCATCCGGTGCGCACGCAGGTCGTCAGCTCCGGCATCCTCTGGGGCCTCGGCGACATCGGCGCCCAGGCCGTCACCCACTACTCCGCCCGCCCCGTCCGCCGCGGCCACGCCAGCAGCCCCCCTGAGGTAGCAGCAGCAACAGCCCCAATCGGCCACTCTATTTACCGCTCCCTCCGCGGTCCATGTTCGTGATACGCGGCGGATTCATCCGCCGTTTCCTGGACCGGGTCTGGTCGCCCCGGGATTTTGCTAGCTGTTCTTATTCTTGCCCGGACTTGGTGGCTCCTTAAACTTTTGCGTGCTGTTGTGACCTAGCATATAGCATATAACCCGCTGTTGATGCCTAGGGGATGTGATTTTTATCGGTTCGGAGGAGTTGTGGGTTTGATCGGTAACCTCAATCACTGCCAAGCCAGTCAACTCTGAATGCTGCGGACCTGGTTTTGTGCCTTGTTTCTTCGGTTTGTGTGTGGTTGGCAGCCAAGAAACTAGAAGCCTTGGTGAGGAACACCTTGATATGATTTGCAGGGCATTATTGTGGCTGCAGCTGATCTGTAGGGCTGATTTGTTGCGAGAGAAAAACAATGTTCCATGGCTGAAAAGCAGGGCTGATTCTGGCTGTTATGCTGAAGCGAACAGAATATTCTTCGTTTTCTACTGCTGCAGTCTTGTCAAATCTATCAGTTCTCGTGGAAATCTGTAGACTTCTGTGGTGCTGGTAGTGACAACTTATAAGAACTGATAGTCCTCTTGTGGCAAGGCATTGGACATGGGATAGGAGGTTTCGTGCTAAAAACGCGATAGGTCTGATTGCTCAGTAATGTCTGGTGCCACTCGATTTGGGGTAGTATTGGAGCCTTTACTTTGTGACTTAGAGGAGTAAATGAGTATTGGAATGAGATGTTGAGCCATTTTTTCACTTCAAAAGATGGAGGCGCTTGGTAAATAGCTTATTCTGCAAATCGGGTTAATGTTCTGTCCATGTGATTTATTGTCGACCTTTTGGTTGCTGTGACCTTCAGAGCGGTTATTCTTTTCTGTACATTTCGATGGGCATGGCAAACTAATGTTGGAGTGGGGTTTCCTCGTATTCTGTTAATAGTAAGTTAGCAACGAAGTTACAATTTTCATTTCTTTCTTTGATAGCAATGGCTAGTCATTTGTCTGGTTGTCTTAGCTTCAGATGTGCTTGTTTGTTCTTTCAACTCCGAGAATAGCCAGCTTGATTTGATTATCATTAATGTGTAATTTACATAACATGCTTGGCTTCTTTCTAAGCAGCAAACCGACCTTTGAATTACTTGTAGCTAGAGGTCATTTGTTAGGTTTTGTCTATAAATAAATTCAGTACATTGGAGCTGAAGGGCTGACTATGTTTGCTATGTGTTGGCCAGTTAGTTGAAACAAGATATTTATTGCTGTTCATGGTGCATTTGTTCAGTTACGAGATTGGAAATTCAAGGAATCCTGACTGGCATTTCATTTGGTCTTGGGGACCGCATATTAAACTATTTGTGCCTCCATGGGCAGTCTATCAATTATTCTTTGTTTGGCTGTCTACTCCTAATTTCTTCATTCTTCAACTTCATAGTTACCCATTCATCAAAACTCTGTTGCCTTTTACAGGATAAAGATAATAAAGACAATAAAGATTTTAAAGTTGATTGGAAGAGGGTGGGCATCACAAGCTCCTTCGGATTTGCTTTTGTTGGTCCAGTTGGACATTACTGGTTAGTTCCCTGTATTTTACCACATGTCGTTACGTCTACCTGTTTATATGTATATTTTCTTTATGATCATGCATGTCTTCCCATTATTGATAATTAAAAACTTGTATGTTGTAACCATGATCCAACGCTCTCAGTCTCACATAGTCAGCACAAATCACAGACGAAATGCAAATGCAAATACAGAATAACAAACACAGTAACACTCTCAGATAAAATGACAAAATTATAGGATAATGGGCAGTGAGGATGTAATCCCAATTCTGCACTGCTGTTCTCCATTTTAGGTATCTAAGGTGATAGTATGAGTGGCAGTTCATGGTGTTATATTATCAATAAAGTCTTGATGACTGCTTCTGGAAAATTGAATAGATCTAAGAACACATGATTTTCTTGAGTACGCTGGGGTAGTTTCTAGATTTAACGGATTCATTGGAAACCTGGATATTACTACTATGGTTATTGATTACTGGTGTAATTGAAAGAGCATTTATACAAATGCATGCGTTTCTTTCAATACAGTAAATCGCAATATAATATTACCAACAGCACATAAATCCATGCATGACAACATGAGTGCACAAGTGGTTCTTATCTCACCAAATTTTGCCCTTCTATCTAGCTATGTGGTCAGGCAGTTGACTTTCCACAAGGGACAAGCATCAACTTTAATTAATAGTAGTATCTTGGGCTATACTTCACAGTTGAACATCCTTGTTTGTTCATTTGTATGTTCAGTAGTCCACTTCAACATTGATTTGATTTCCACCATGTAATGTGCTGTAACGATGCTATGTTTTGGAGAGTTAGTAGTTCACCACTGGATGTTTATCTACATGAAAATGCAGATAACAAATATGATCATACTGTTTTTTCATTTTTGGACAGAGAAATAATCTAATGAGAATATCTTCTGTGGGAACAAACCCCTGCAGTCCTATTCATTCCCACCATGACTTATTCATTTATGATGAATGTTGATTCGACAATCTACTCACTTATCTGCTGCACTTTGTTGGTCATTTGCAAAAGGTAGTTAAGATCTTGTAGTATGGGTGCTTTTTAAATTTCGTGATTTGCAGATGAAAGCAGTTCTCTCATTATTTTTAGGAGTAAACAATACGAACTATTGTCAATTGGATTGTTATATGAGATGTTGCTTCATGCTTGCATCAATATCTGTCACTAAGGCTTTGGTTTTGTTATATAGGTATGAATACCTGGACCGCTTCATCCGGCGGAGATTTCAGCCTAATACGTTCAAATTTGTTGCCTCAAAAGTTGCCGCAGATGGTTTCCTCTTTGGACCACTAGACCTCCTCCTGTTCTTCTCATATGTTGGTCTTGGTCAAGGAAGGAGCGTAGAGCAGGTGAAGGAAGATGTGAAAAGGGACTTCATTCCCACTCTGGTGTTAGGTGAAACCATCTGGGATGCTGTGCAAATCGCAAACTTCCGCTTCATTCCCGTGCGGTACCAGCTCCTGTATGTGAACTTGTTCTGCCTTTTGGACAGTTGCTTCTTGTCATGGATTGAGCAGCAGGGAAACGCCTCCTGGAAGCAGTGGTTCACGTCGTTCCAGAAAAGCGAAGACCAGAAGAGTAAGGTTTGATTTGGCTACTCTGAGCATGTATGGTTCTTTGTCTTGATCAACACCTGTAAACTTTGGTTGATCCAGGAAGATAATGGTAAAAAGGAGAAGTATCTGGCAGCAACTGTTTAAACGAAGTCTAGATGTTGACATGATTTGCTAACTAGAATGGTCATATTAGGATTCAGGGTGCTTTTCTAAGTCCAAATATACTTGTGCTATGATTCCTATTGTTATTTGATATTTGCCTTTGCTTGACAGAAGGAAGAAGCCAAGGCGTAAAGCGGTTCAGAAAATTTTACAACACAAACAAGCAAATCTGGTACTTGCGAGGAAGATGGATGCAAATCTGGTACTTGTCAGGAAGATTGTTGTGACAATGCAGAATAGAGATAGTTGCCAAACCAGGGTCTGATAATTTAGGTGGTTGGAGTAATTTTTTTTTTTTTACCTCCCTAGCAAATTTTTGGGCAGTAGTGTTGGATAAATTTGACTTACCCAAAATTTGACTTACCGTGGAGTACTTGCTAAAAGCAGTTGAACATTTTATAAGTGTATTCAACTATTTGGGACAAGTAATCCTCTCTTGCCCATGCATGCTGCCAAGGACAACGCGAATCTGTATATATTAGCATTCATTTGTACAGCACACGCATATTTTGATCTAGCACCGGGTACGGGCACATTCTACCTGACTGTGATCTGTATTATGTAATAATCCCATTTAATTTCTGAACACAACCAATCCATATGCTTTTGTTTTTTTTTGGTCAGTCTCTATGGACGTTGGATCCTGGTGGTGAGGGACGGCCTCATCTTGACGATCTGCTCGCCGTCGACGCCCATCCGCCTGGCGGACGCGCCGGCCTCGAAGTAGCGCTTGACGGCTGCCTTCATATAGTCGATGCCTTCCCTGACGTTCATGTCGTCCCTGATCCGGTCCTGCAGGCTGGCGAGCTGGTGGTCGCCGTTGAGAACGGACGCGAGCTGGATGATCTCCTGCTGGAACTCGCTGAGCTTGGCCTCCTCGTCGGCCTCCGTCTGCCTGATCCTCGTCGGCGTCGGCAGCTGCTCGGGGCAGTCCGTCCTGGGCTCCGTCCTCTTCTCCACCACGCCCTCGAAGGTCCCCGCCCACGCGTCCCGCTTCGTCAGGAAATCCTGCGGCAGGTCGAAGATCTTCTTCACCGTGGCCGGGATGGACGAGTGCTCGTACTGCGACGTCGGCGTCGGGCCCTGGGCCGCGTGGACGACGGTGCCCTTGTCGATCCACGGCGACACGAGGATGGCCGGGACGCGGACGCCGAGGCGGTCGAAGGTGAAGTTGTAGGGCGGCGGCCCGACGATGCCGTCGGGGCTAGGCACGCCGGCGACGGGCGTGGGGACGTGGTCGAAGAAGCCGCCGTGCTCGTCGTAGGTGATGACGAGCAGCGTCTGGTTCCACTGCGGCGACGCGCGCAGCGTCTCGTAGACGTACTTGACCAGCATCTGGCCCTGGTAGACGTCGTGCGACGGGTGGTCGTCGTTGGCCGGGTCCAGCTTCGAGTCCAGGTAGTGCTGCTCCACGACGGCGTAGTTGGGGAGCACGCCCCGGCGGGCGTGGTCGGCGAACGAAGGCCGGAACGGGTGGAAGTCCAGCACGTACTTGAGCTTCCGGAGGTTCCGGTAGAAGAGCACCGCCGGCACGTCCTGGAAGTAGACGCCGAAGGACAGCCCGGCGTCGTGCAGGTTGTCGAAGATGGTTCGCTGCGGGTACCCCTCCGCCAGCAGCCTGCAGTGCGGCAAGAAGAAGAAGAGCTGACGTCAGCGTGCGATCAGGGCCTTTCCATTTCCAATCCCAGAGAAGATGGATGGATGGGCTGAATGTTGTCATGTGATGTGTGTAACGGCCGGCCCATGTTCAATATGGCTGGCTGGACCTTTGACGAATTTGATTGATCGAAGCTGCTGGAAGTTGGGCCCAACTAGTGTCTGAGGCAGGCAGAGGCAGAAACAAACGATGCTTGCTTACCTGCTAAGCTTAGCTTGAGTGTTTCACTTTCGGACACACCGATCCCTGTCATGTTGGATGGAATGTAAAAAAGAAGCAGCAGGCCTCTTTTGTTTTTGCTTTCCCACTTTTTTCATCGATTGGCAGGTATTTTGCTTTCCCTTTATGGATATCGTGTTTTTGGCCGAGCAAAAGGGAACTGAGGTACGGACTGACTATTCCTATGGCGGTATTACTAGCACAGTAACACTAACACTACAGTATTTACTATTATTACTATAGTAGTAGTCGTCGTCGTCCTGAATCCTCTCGGCAGGAGCAGGAAGCAGACAAATGGTCGCTTGAGCCAGCCGACGCACCGACCGGCACACCAACCTTCTCAGCTCATCCACTGAAGCGTGAGATCACAGTACTACTTGTACCCTCTGCAGTGAAGAAAAGCCAAAGAGGCAAGGAGCTGCGTTGCGTTTGCGTGCGTGCCACCACCGCCGCCTTTGGAATTGGCCTCCTTTTCCTTTTTCACATGGATATGGTCACATGATGGATGGAGTGGTCTGATTCTGGACGGTGGATGGGGACACCCATGATCCAGCCCTAATCACCGGACTACGTATCTTGTTGGTGGTAATCATCTTTATCATTCGCATGGCTAGGGCACTGTGTGTGGATGGAGGCGCAGTTAGGTTAGGGTGGCCAAAAGGCAACGCCCCCCTCGCCCCGAAAAGGATGTTGGGCCGGTTGATCACAGCCGGACACGTGTGTGTTAGCTTCACTAGGATCAGTGGTAGATAGTATCAAGCTCTGTTCGGTTGATATAAATTGTACGACTGAATTATTGTGAAAGAAAAATACAGTTTCGTAACTGAAAATATGCTGAATCTAGCTCAAAGCACCGTGAGCGTGTGAGCAACAGCTTGACACCTCGCTGCATATGCCACCCACAAACAGAGGAGATAAAGGATGCCGATAGCCAAAAAATATGCTTGGTCGAATTGTGGGCAGTTGTGTTCTGTTTTCTTTACCCGTGTAATAAAATTTGCGGCAAATCTCTTGCCATCCTTTTTTTTAAAAAAAAATTGCGGTTCAGTGCAGGTGCAGGGGTGACAAGCCGATCGAGTGATCAGACAGGGCAAGAAATGTGCATCGTCGCCGGCGAGTGGCGACTGCTCGTGAGTACTTATGGAACAGGGACAGGGGTTTCACAAAGACAAAAATGACCCCGCCTCTATTTATTACTGTTACTGTATTGCGAGCACTTGGCCCTTGACAGTAACAGTAAGCATCGAATACATAATTTGTGCGCCAGCTAATGCGAAATCGTCGACCCTTAGGTGTGCTCACTCCCTTCCAAAAATAAATGCACTCGCACGCCTCATTTCCTCAAAAACTCAAAAAAAATAATTCAAATTTAACAAAATACATGGCAAAAATAACTGATGTTTATTTAAGCATCAGTATAATCATGACATATATTTTTATATTAAACTTATTTACATGTGTTAACATTAATGCTATTTTCGAAAAAAACCAATTACATTTTTCAAAAAAAAAATCACAAAATGAGAAACGAGATGTACAACTATTTATTACGAGAGATATTGATTATAACTTATGATTTTGACCACTACGTAATGCAAGCACACCAACCAGGTCACACATAGGACTTATTATTTCAGGCGTTACTAGTATATTATTATAGTACTGGTTTAAATAAAAAAAAGTATAAGTCAACGAGAAATTCCAAGACAAAATTAAATGCAAAACAAAACATGGTACGGGTGAAAAATCTCTTGCATAGGCTATGTTAACTTTCTAGCGAGCACGTGCAACAGATTTGACACTCCCTACCAAGCCACCACCAGGCACCAGCACTGCACTGTCCGCTAGCATCCATCTATGTCAATTAATTCAATGCTAATAAGGTTGGCAACCAACCCGTTGCAATTTTCCTACGGTGGCCGATCGTCCACACACACCCAGTCGGAACGCAGTAATATATGCATATGCCAGCTCGAAAAATCGGTGCACATCAATCAATAATTGCTAGTACTAGCTAGTTGCATATGAAATCAAAGAAAATGATTAAATACGACAAGGAATGAATTAAAAGAGCAGGAGCCAGACAGTGGACAAAATAATAAAATGTAGACGAATACTAACAAATAATAATGTAAATAAAAGAAAGAGAAATAATTAAGGATGAAATGCAGCAGAGTTGCAGTATGTACGTACGTCGGGTTGTTGCTGGTGGCGCCGCCGGAGGTTCCGGAGTGGACGAACAGCCGGTTGGGCTGCGTGGAGGAGGGCACGGAGGCGAACCAGCGGTCGCAGACGGCGAACTGGGAGACGAGCTCGCGGTAGACGGCGACGTCGTCGGGGGTGAATCCGTGCATGACGGCGCGGGTCATGTCGTCGCCGCCGATGGAGCGCGCCTGCTGCACGAAGCCGTCCATCCGCGGCGGGCCCGAGGCGTCGTCGGAGCCGAAGATCTGCTGCCGGATCTCCTGGAACGAGTGGCCCGGGTCCGGGTCCACGTACGCCGCGCCGTCGCCGAAGTAGACGCGCCCCGCCGCCGCCGACGGGTCCGACGCGTTCGCCGGGTTCCACTCCCGCCCCGTCACGCCGTCGATCTCCGGGTTCAGCCGCTTCATCCACCCCAGCATGTGGTCGAACGACCGGTTCTCCATCACCAGCACCACCACCGTCTTGATGGGGCTCGTCGTCGAGGTCGATCCCGCCGCGCCCGCGCCCGTCAGGAGGAGGAGGAGGAAGAGGCCGAGCACGGCGGCGACGGGCGGCGGGCGGGCGCGAGCCGCCGCCATTGTACTTCAATTCCTTGCTTGTTCGGTGCGACCTCCGAGTGCGCAGTGGGGTCGGGAGATGGGTTGGGAGCTCGTGCTCGACTGCGCGTGAGTGATGGATGGACCCCGGCCGGTGGCGGTGCTGGCGGCGTGGCGTTTTATCGGGTGCCGAGTGGGGAGGCGACGGTTGTCCGGTTGCGGATGGGATGCTCGCGTGGACACGGTCCACTCCACTATACTATTAGTTGTACTAGTTCTCTGTGCATGGGTGCCGGTGCATTAGCATGACCCAATCCTTGCTAGTACATACCTAGCTCGGTGCATAGGCGTAGCCGCACAAGGGAAAGGATTTTTTTTTTCTTCATCGATTTCAATCAATTCCTGCCGATGATAATGCAAATCAGCAGCTGGCAAGCCGTGACATAAAAATAATGGAGTTCATACATCACGCGCAATATTTTTTTTTTCGTCCCATAATCCTGCTTCTAGTCTTGCAGTATCCTGCTATGATACTGCAAGACTGTAGTTGCATCTCTTCTATCACATCTGTTCCTCACGAAAGTGGTGTGTGCGTGCGCTCCTTCCTTGGGACAAGGCACGGGAGACTACTAGCTGCAGCTAGTGGGAACGCGCCTGCCGCTTTCGTTTCCCTGTGCCTAGCCCAACGAAGCAGGCTTTCATGCAGGCAGACAGGCAGGGCCGTGCAACGACATGCGTCGGCCTTCAGCTCGAACAAGCCTTACCGATCGACCACGCGCTTTTTTTGTTTGTTTTGTTTATGTTTATTATATCCACAACTAACACTGACGACGACAGATCGTGCCGTGCGTCTAGTGTGAGATAGATATTTGTGCAAGGCTGAGAAGGTACTCCATCTCCATATATACGGAGTATATTCCAGAACAGAGAGTGAGTTTACGTACGACGACGATCTTGTAGTGTTCAAATAAACGGCTGGGAGAGAAAACATCTATTGTCCATTTCAGCTGCATGCGCGCTGGTACGAGCACGGCACAAGAAGAAAAACCGATCCATCGAGGTGCATTATTACCGATCGATGATCGAGTATATTCCGGCCGTGTGCGTGGAGCAGCTGATGATGATGAGTATTATTAGAGTATGATGACTGGATTAGTTAAATGCTGGGCCCTCCTTTCCTTTTCTGATGCCTCAATTGATTCCATGTAATAATCATGAGCGTCACAAATGAAACGGCATGCACGGCACGTCAAATTCCAGTCCAGGCGAGGCGAGACGAGACGATGCGCCCCCATTAATTAATCTCATCATATACATACGTATATCCCTCAAGCTCACATTAGAATCCATTTCTAATAACGATGAACACTTCCATCTTAGAAATGCGAACGAATCCCTCAAAAAAAAAAAAGAAATGCGAACGAAGAAGCGTGCCGCGGCCGGCACAAACGTACAATATCTGGAACCATGCATGACTGCAGCCAGAGGCAGTGATGGATGATGGCCTAAATTTGTTGCTTTCGATCTTTCCAAACGCTCAACTAATGTAGTGTGACTCTTTATTTGTCTGAAAAGAAACACTGATTTTTTATAATGTTAATTTATTGTGAAAGAAAAAATGTTCTATAAACCAAAATCAAGACAGTGTGGTAGTGGCCAGGTGTGTGCGTGGCAGCCCCACTTCCTCCAACGATTTTGATTTTGTGCAAGTATATTTGTCAAATCAAAGAAGCATACTCTGCTTAAGTAGTTGAGGTGCCTTGGCCGCAATAGATTAATCACACTTCACGGGAACATTTGGCTAGTACTTCCTCTTAAAGATTATCGTTTTTGACATCGATCAGCCCGGTTTTAAAACAATTTTCTATAAAATATAGTAAATATATAATTTTATAAAACTATGTTTCAAGATAAATTTACTTACATCACTTTATATTTTTAAACTCAACTTAAAAGAATTTTAGTCAAAGTTTAAAATATTTGACTTAAAACAACAACAAAATGTCAACTAGCCTAGCCTATGATATGACCCTGTTCACTTCTCTGTAAATCGGCCTTTTGTATATAACAGTGTTTTTCTCTCACAATAAATCAGTATCAGGTAAAATCAGCGCTTATTTATAGCGAAACAAACTTTTCATTTTTTTATCTTTTGTTTTTTTAGTGTGCCGAACGATCGTTATCGACATCTTTTTATTTGCAAAATAAATAATAAATAAAGGTACGCTGCTGCTGCCTGCTTCTATGTGCTACGATGCTAGTATTAGTTTGGTGGCACGTCAACCTCATGTCCTCATCATATATCTAGTGAGACACAAAGTAGCTAGTCCCGCTTGCGTGCTTCGGGCCATCTACGTATACACATGGTTCGTCGTTCATTTTTTTTCCAAAAAGAAATACACGCATATCATTTTTCTAAATGTTAATCAATTCAAAATTTGATTTAATTGATAAAAAATTAATACCAATATCTACCACCAAATAGACTGATAGATCTAATCTATATCTATAATAATAAAAAGTCAAATTTCAGCTCATTTTTCGGTTCATATCCTCCAACTAATTATGTGAATGTGGAAACTGTTTTTCTTTATCTATCTACTACAACTCTCCTATTTTATATGACATACTAGTTTCTTGGATTAGGACTCCTAACCTAAATAGATTCGGATACTATTTATCGACATATATATGCAAGAATTTTTACTACGACTTCTAATCCAAATACTCCTACATTCTAATCCCGAATAATCTAGTAAAATATTGTCACTAGTTATAACACATGAGAATATTATTAGGAGACGTTTACTAGGAAAATTTATACTAAAATTTTGAATGGCAAAACACTAGGAAAAGCCTATCTCACCAGAAAAATTCTAAAATTCTGGTTGTGATAGATAGTCCTGCATCCTATGGTTTTCTCAATTTTCTCATCGTGGAGTCTTATAGGCGTCAGTTTTCGTGATTAGTTTCCCTCACGTGTTGTATTCTTTTGGTTTTCCCCATGTAATTTTTTTTTCCATGTATGACTTTTGTCCAATGTACGTGATATGATTTTCCCCCTTATTTTCACATCCGTACATGATGATGGTTTTCGACTCTATAGTACATGATCCTCTAATAGTCTAATAACGCGCTTAAGTCAATTTCCTTCTGTCCCCAAAACTAGAATGGATCCCTTCTGTCCCCGAAGGCCCGAACCAAAGCCACACACGGCCCGGCACCACAGTCAGCTCGACCGAAAAGGACGTTTGCAGTTTTGCAACCCCACACACGGCCCGGCCTACCGTTGCCCACGAACGCGCAGACAGAATTGGACCGTTCGTTTCCCATTTGGGCCGCGCCGTCCTAAATGACGCCCGGATGGCGCATTGGCTGAAAGAAACCGGGTGCTGATCACCTTCCTCCCTCGCTTTCAT
Source organism: Eremochloa ophiuroides (assembly GCA_038502445.1). NCBI lineage: Eukaryota > Viridiplantae > Streptophyta > Magnoliopsida > Poales > Poaceae > Eremochloa > Eremochloa ophiuroides. The sequence goes on from JAHLJS010000006.1 coordinate 84,523,710, forward strand.
TCAGGTTTCTCCCTAACTTGAAAGACGACCTGAAAATGTCAGATGCACCCAACACGACGAGCACCGTTCTAAACCCCATACCGTTCAACGTGTGCACACACTGAAGTTTGACGCTCCAAGGCTACTACAGATTCAATATTTGTTTTCGAAAGTGACATGTCAAATGAACAATGGGCAATCCAAGCTTGACAAGGGAAGGAAGGAGCTGGTACACGCATGTACGGTATTGAGCACAGCACTGCACGCTGAAGACATCCAACGGATTACGATGGAGTATGCACATCACATTGACATAGCCGCTCCTAGCTGCAACTAATTAAATACCTTATTTCATATACATAACTAATAAGCGGCGAATTAACCAAAGAATGAAATGAAATGAATGAATCAATGAGGCAAGCAACAACCCATCCGTATGAACAAGAACTAAGACCGCGTCCATCATCATGGTCAGGCGGCGTTCATCATGATCTTGAACTCGTCGAAGCTGAGCACGCCGTCGCCGTCGAGGTCGAACCTGCAGATCATGGCGCGGCAGTCGTCGACGTCCTGGTGCGCGCCGAGCCTGGCGAGCATCCGGCGGAGGCTGGTCGGGGTGATGCAGCCAGAGCCAGCAGGCTGGCCGCCGTCCACCTCGGAGTACATCTGGAACGCCTGGCGCAGGCCCCGGTGGCGGTCCTCCTCGGCGGCGTCGTGCTGCAGGCGCGCCACGAGGCGCGCGAACTCGGCGGCGTCCAGCAGGCCGTCGCCGTCAGCGTCCGCGTCCGCCACCAGCGCCTCCGCCTCCTCCGCCGACACCGCCGCGTCGGCGCCCAGCGTCGCCCGCATGCACTCCCGCAGCTCGCTCGCCGAGATCCGCCCGTCCGCGTCCGCGTCGAACGCCGCGAACAGCGATCCCACCTCGCTGCTGATGCCGCCGGTCGCGGACGACGAACACTTGGACGGCACGGCCACGGCAACCATCCTCGATCGGTGTCTTTGATGAGATGCTGAGATGCTGCGATGGATGCTCAAGAAGTCGATCGGTGTCTTTGCTGCTGAGATGCTTTGCTTCCTCCTCCTCCTTCCTTGCCGGCCGGCTTCCGCTAGTATGGTGGTGCGAAGGCGAACCATGGTGTTGTGTATATATAGGGCACACTCCATGGAGAGAGAGGTACGTAGTAATGAGGCGACGCGCATTTGGAAGCTTCACGGCATGGCGGGAGAGTGCCAGAAAGGAGACGACGCCGTGTGGCGTTGTGGACCGAGGAAGTGGGCGGCGGCGCGCATCGGCTTGAATTGAATGCCTGCCTAGTGGACTAACCAAAAAAAAAGAAAGAAAGAAAGTGTGGAGTGAAAACGTGGCTGGGAACACTTGGAAATTCCGTGGCGTACGCGACGACGTTTAAGCGTACGCGCAGCGGGTAGTTTGGGCTGGGAATGCAAGATTCCGTGGGTGGGCGGAGGAGTAAAAAAAAAAAAAAAAGGGGAAGACGCGGCGAATGTTCCGTGCCTGACGTCGTTGGCGTGTTCTCCGGTCCGGTCTGACTTGTCCAACCCAGTCGAGTCGGTCCGCGCATGCAGGTGGCTTTCTCTTATCCGATTCGCCCACAGGTACGTACGTACGGCGTTCCGCGTCTGTGGCCGCCCGTCCTTCCCAAGCCGCCGCCCGTACTCCCACTGACTCTCCGAGTCTCAGGGAGCCAGGCTCTCTGATGAGGCGGAGCCAGGCCCCGAGTTATAACTTTTTGTGTACTCTGTCCGTTTCAAAATAAATGTTGTTTTTGATTTTTTTAAAATCGACGTTTGATCATTCGTCTTATTAAAAAAATTTATAAAAAATTAAAAATAAACAAATGAAGATTAAAATACCCCTAATAATGAATCATTTCATAATAAAATAATGAATTTTTTTACAAAATTTTTAAATAAGACGAATGATAAAAAATGGATAGCTAAAATTCTAAAACGACATTTATTTTGGAACGGAGGAAGCACTGGATGCTGAATTCCTGTCGCGACATAGGCAAAAGCCGCGTTCGCGTTGAAGGGCAACAGGACATGCTTGGATTGCTTCCGATCACACGGCCTCCAGCCTCTGACCAGGCAGCCCATCCTGGCCCACCAAGCTTCTGACAACACTGCGTGGCCCAGATTCTTCCTACGCCACACGCCCCATGACAGAGTTAAGCATTTGTCCATTTGATCATCCTGACTCTCCTGAGGATGACGAATGTACGATGAATTTTCACCATCAACAGGCCATGAATTTACCAGGCGGATGGGATGCTAAGGCGCCGGAACTACTTTAATTTAAAGCTACCTATGGACTTTTGCTTGTAGGCTACTCCTATAAGTGCTAGAGTGAAAATAGTCATTTAAACCTACACTACATTGCTTTATATCAGTTTAGAGCTTGACAGTAGATCTAGGATGGCTTGCAGTGGTACCATCAAGAGGATATTAACATTTATACGTTATATTGATTATTTAGACCTATTTAGGAATCTTAAAGAGCAGGAAGATGTACATGTAGTCTGCCCTATCCTCCCCACTTGTCAAGATGTTTGAATTTTACTGCAACACAGTTATATATGCAGTAATGGTCATACTATTAATAAAGCTATGTCAAATGTTTAAGTTAAAGTGTACAAATTGTCTAAAGTAACAAATTATATTTAATGTCTATCAGTAATTTTTAATAACTCGCTAGTATCATTATTGTAAGAATTATTTTTCATGATTGCCCATACATATATATTTATCGCTCATGTATGGATATTTATTTGACCTTGCACAATATGTGTGTTTACTTTAATCAAATTTTAATGTATTGCCATTAATAGAAGTGGATAATGCAAAAACATATAGAGGTTTTATGGCTTTATAATTTTCAATAGAATATATTCATAATTTAGAGACTTAAGAGGATTGTTTTAATAATGTTAGAAGTGGTAATTTATATTTAAATTTAAGGGGTTACATATATTATGTATCTAATAGCATAAGTGGGTAATTTAAATAAAGATTCATGGGTTACCTTATATTGATTTACATGTTCATAGAGATGGGAAGTTATTTAGAAAATAGCATAGATCCTATGGTCATTATTATCAATGTTGACTATAATCTCCATAATTTATGGCTAGATGCTTCTAGTTTGTTAACAATTTCTAGAAATTATCCTTTTTCTCGTGGGCCGCATAGAGATTAACATGAATACTCCAACCGGGACCTCTATTTAAAATTTATAAGATTTATATTTATAATATCTTTAAGTAGCGCAATACTTATTTTGTGGAAACCTAAGCCTATGTTATATATGCCATTATTCCATACCTTTGTGTGCCATCACGAATCTACATTATATTTTATTCACAATTTTTCATGTTTTATTTTATTAAAAAATATTGTAGTCCTAGGTTACTTTCTTGATTCTTACAATTGTTTAAATAGTAGTTTCGCCTGCACCGCAGCACTATCAAATAATTTTATTTGTAGTAGCATTACTTTATAAAATATAGAGTGCTCATTAAAACTAATTTACTAATATTGATAAGACATATAATAACACCTCATGAATTTATTATATAGCATGGATTATTAATAATATCAACATAACTTCAAGTTAGTTATCAGTGTCTTTGCTATGTGGTTAGTTAAGGAAGTGTTTTTACAGACTTAGACACTATTAAACATATATTTATCCTAATGTCCACATGTTTAAGTGGTGTGCATTGTGGAACATATAATTATGCTTAATTTTAATTTAATAGTTGTAAAAGTTTATAATTTAGAATATATACCACGTACTTATTAAATTAAATATTAAACATTTAAATGTAGATTTGAGAAATGTTTTTTATTTTTTGTTTATTTTTAGGGTGGCTGATGTGGTTAATTTAGATACAAATTAAGTGTGTTAATTTATATTTCACTTCATCGCTGCATATATGGGTAATTTGAATGCAACATATGTGTTACTTTGCATTATCTTAACTAATGGCGGATGTAGATAATTTATTAAAAATAATAGTAAATTATCTTTTACAATGATATAGGTGTGTAGTTTAAATGCAAAGTTATGAAGCTATTTTGAATTATCTTTCATAATGGAGGAAGTGGGTAGTTTGGATGCAATTTTAGCGGATCATTTTGAATTATTTGTCATAATGGTAGATCTGGGGGAATTTAGATGCCAAATTAGTTGGTTACTTTATGTTTCTTGTAAAACAAATACATCCAATGTCTATTATTGATGATGATGATGATTTGAGTCTACCATATGAAAGGCCAATCGTGAGGTTCCATTACTTTTTTGTTAATGTAAATATTTTATATGGTTATATAATATTTTTACAAATTTTACTTGATTTAAATCTTCATCAATTATACATGGATCATTAAATAACATATGACAATGTAATTTAAATATGATTTCCTCATCGTTGGAAAGCATTACAGAATGTAATTTTCGAGTAATAAACTCTAGGTGCTAACAAAATATAGGAATATATGCAGATTAGCATTCTTTGCTCTTGTATCTGGTGCACTTTTTTAAAATATGTTACACCATGTCTCATCATATCGTCAAATGATCGGTTGATTTGTGTATAGACATGGGACATATTTGTTTTCTACTTTAATTTGCACATGTGTATATAGCCAAAACTGCAGAGAATAGAGATTGGCACGGGTGCAGTAGTATGGCGAGCAGGAGTAGATAGCATACCAGCGAGTGGTGACAGGGCACACTCATCTGTGCCAATAATGTAGACAGAGTTCACGCCGACACAGGACGCCGGGCTTAGCTGCATGCAGGGATGTCCAATACCATCTCGTGATCTCTCCAGACCATGATTAACCTGCCCTGCCATGTCATCTTGGTTAACAGTTTATATATGAAACATGTATGCATGCCCAAGCTCAAATACGAAATCGATTAGGCAATAGAAATAACAACTATACCAAAGCTTACCTAGGCTATCCATCGCAGGGGGCAGGGGCTGCTAAGAAATGGCAAGGCATGAATCGGAGGGAAGCCCAACGTAGCGCACTACAGGATTGAGAGGTCGACTTACTTTCCTGATTGATTGAAGCTCCGTTAGTATGGCCGGCGACAGGGCTCGGCTAATACCACGTGAGATACGATGGGATGGCACTATAATTTCTGTTTTTCTTTTCAATTAGATCCATTATTTTGCGTGAGAGGCGAGATTTCAGTAGTTTAGAGGTTATTATTTTATTATAATGGCAGGTGGGTAATTTATTAGAAAAGTATAATAGATCTAATGACTATTATTTTGCATGAGAGGCGTATTTAGTAGCTTCCCCTCGCCATTTATCCTCTCATGAGCTAGCCGTCATCATGCATGGCCCTGATCCTGAACCCGTCGAAGCTGAGGGCTGAGGACGGCGGCCGTCGCCGTCCACGTCGAAGCGACAGATGATGGCCTGGCACTTGGCGATGTCCCGGTGCGCGCCGATCGAGCCTAGCCAGCACCAGCTTCAGGCTCACGAGCTCAGCAGCGTGATGTACCATGGCTCCATCGATCTCGTACATCCCGAACGCCTCCCGCAGGCCGCAGCCACCTGAGCTCGTCGCCGTCCTCCTCATCCTGGTGCTCGCCAGCAGCTCCTCCTCCTCCTCGTCCAGCAACCTGTATTCGCTGTCCTTGTTCGCCGCCCGCGCGCTCGCGTCCTCGCCCGACGCGTCTCGTACAACTCAGAGTCAAAGCCCCCGCAGCTCGGGCGCCCCCGTCGTGGCCGAACGACGCCAGCATTATTTCTTGTTTGGTTGGGCTCTTGGCCTGAATCGGTAGCTCGCGTCGCGCCTGGTGACTGACTCAGAGATCATGCATCTGCGTCAGGATTTGTAGTTACTTAACTGGGACGGTTATGGGATTCAATTTGGGGGAAAAAAACTCGGTTTCAATCAAAACGAACGAATTTTTTCCCCAAACTCAGAGATAGTGCATGCTTTGGCTGTCTGCTTGTCTGTACAAAAAGAAAAGGTAAAGAAATGCCATTACTGCATAGTGCAGCTTTGGCCAGCAGCCATTCTGATAGCACCATCGACTGTACATAACACTATATATAACAGCATAAGTTCCTGATGATATATAGTACGTACATTCAAGCATATCCCACCTAATCATTCCATGAAAAATTTGGTCAGTTGTATCACAGAACATTCTGTGTCAAACCAAAAACAAGAAGAAGACCAAAGAGAGCGCACGAATCAGCTCATCAAACTCAAAGCAAGATATGGACTTTATCAACGCCGGCCGGCTAGCTACTGAACATTTTTTTTTTTTAACTAGGGCGGCTGCTGAACAAGTTCAAGTTGCAACGTACACAATTCTAGAGACGTTAGACTCTCTGCAGCTATATAAAAAATAACCAGCTCGGAGCAGCTGACGAGGTCCCTATCTGTTGGAATCGGCTGCAGCTAGCTAGCTCTTCTCTTCTAGTACTCTCAGCAATTGATTATAGCAAAGAAAGACCCAATCACCCAACCCAGGTTCTACACGCCTAAGAAATTTTCTTGGCACTATCAGGTAGTAGTGAGTAGTGATCCATTCCTCTCCATTAGGCACTGGTTTATGCCTTGAATATATCAACACGAACTCACCACTGGCACGCATTCATGATTGCTGCTAACACAACTATATATATGTACATGCAGGACCGAGCGTCTGAGCGTGCAATTGCAGTTTCGGACATATCAACACAGGCAAGGTGCGAGTCTCAAGCAGGGATTCATTCGCATTGCTTGCCTGACAAAGAAAACCAATCGCTGAATCTTGCCGAGGTTGAAGAAGACTGATCAATGTCGATGTACGCATCACCCGAGTTCAGCCGGGTGTTCTCGGCGCTGGACCGGGACGGCGACGGCAAGCTGTCGGCAGCGGAGCTGCGGCTGTGCATGAAGGCGGCGCTTGGCGAGGACGTGTCGGCGGAGGAGGCGGACCGCCTGGTGGCGTCCGCGGACGCCGACGGCGACGGGCTGCTGAGCCAGGAGGAGTTCCTGTCGCTGGCGCTGGCGGGGACGGCTGAGGAGGACGACGAGGACGAGCGGCGGCGCGGGCTGAGGGAGGCGTTCGGGATGTACGCCATGGAAGGAGAGGGCTGCATCACGCCGCTGAGCCTGAAGCGGATGCTTAGCAGGCTCGGCTCCCACCAGGACATTGATGAGTGCAGGGCCATGATCTGCAGGTTCGACCTCGACGGCGATGGGGTGCTCAGCTTTGAGGAATTCAAGGTTATGATGGATGCATAGCGTATCGTGTTAATTAGTAGCAGGTTGTTGTAATGAGTGTGATTTATTTGTTGATTTATTTATTGGTGCTTGCTTTGTTTAGTGTCCAAAATTCAAATGTCAATTGTGTCTTAATCGAAAGGCAGAGCTTCTGCCATTGTTTAAAAAAAAGTCAATTGCTGGTATACTAGTTACTGTGACAGATCATCATGTATGAAAAGCCGAGATTGTTGTTTGCATGTTGTATATGGGCATTGTCTTTTTTTGCTCTACCTGCTGTCACAGTGCTGTGTTTTATTTTTCTGATCGATGAACTAGCTAGTTTTCCCACACGTGACACGTGCATTGTTTATGGATCTCTTCCCAGTTTCTAGGAAAAATAATTCGCAGTTGTCTTCTGCAAACCAGATCCATGATAGAGTTATGCAGATGCAAAGTCAGCTGACAATGTATTGGCACTGGCTTAAATTTTGATTCAAGTCTGTAGGAAAATGTCACAGCATCTGCAGTATATAGCGATTGGTTTCATTAACTCTACTATAAACAAAATATGTCTTGATTGTATATCTGTTTCCGATTTCTTTTCAAACGCCAGATCTCGATACATACGACGATTGACGACATTTTTCTTCCTTTATTACCCGGCCTTCTTCTTGCTTGCAGATAGTCTTGTACTCTTGTTTAGGCAGCAACTGAATGAGGCTAGTATTTTGCCAACAGCCGGAAACTGTCACATTATCCATTTCCTACGCTGCTTCGATAGGTCAAGCCACATGCTGCCGCGCGTGACTTGCCTTGTTCGTTCTGATGCTCTGTACGTAGTTGTATACTACTACTAGTTAAGGGAAGAAGAAGAAGAAGAAGAAGAAGAAGATGATGATGAAGAAGAAGAAGAAGATACTCCTACTAGGACCGAAATCGCGTGTCACTCTGAAACGTCGTGCCATTTTATAACAGAATCCACCTGCTTTGGGCTTTCGTCCTAGGCCTAGCCAGCAGCAGACTAGGTTGACCACTAACGTTTCGTTCTCCAAAAGGAGCAGGAGCCTACCTGCTCCTCCTCGTCAACCTGAACAAACAGATGAGCAACGAGTTCTGTCGCCCTTGCAGGCATTGATCATGCATGCGCATCTATAAATTCCATGCGTCAACCTGAACTCCTCACCAGGCATCGATCGATCGCACGCAGCACTCGGCAGGCAGCCGCAGTTACAGAAACATATACTAGTACCTTACTAGCAGTAGCAGTATACGATCGATCTCTATTTAGTTTCTAAATTACAGTAACTTAGAAAGTATACAGTATACTATAAGGTTCTTGCTTCAGCAACTCCAGCTAGCTAGTTGGATGATCATATTCTGTTGAAATGGCTTTTACAGATTCAAATCCAAACTGAAAGAATAATCTCCTGCCGTTGATTCGACCGACCGAGCAGAACGACGCGAGACGAGCATCAAGCAGCAGCGAGTGAGTTTTCTTCTTATCCAGTTTCTGCAGCTATATATACTGGATCAGGCGGCGGCGCCTGGGGAGTAGCGCACACGGCACGTATGTATTGGAATTGGATTGAATTCAATATATATGGCAAGAACCAAGATGGGGATCCCGATCATGAATGGCAGCTGATCGCAGCATCAAATCTACAAGATCGCATGCATGCTGCATGTGTGGGAGGTCTGGTGTGCATTCCCCTGCAATATTGGCAGCGCATTTACAGTGCATGGAAAGCAGATTTAGGGGTGGGACATACGCCGCGTCGAGAGCGCGGCAGGCACCGGCAATCGCGATTTCGAGCCCCCGCATAATCCCCTGCCCCCCGCTTGATTTGCTCCTCCCTCCCCCTACATAAATCCGTTCCTTGCTTCACACCACACCCCAGCAAAAACAAAAAGATCCATCATCATCCACAACAGAACGCAGTGTCAGCGGCGGCGACGGCGACGGCGAGCGGATCGGAGCAATGGCGCCGGTCATCCTGAAGATGGACGTGCACTGCCTCCGGTGCGCGCGCAGGATCCGCGACGCTGTCCAGAGCATGCACGGTGCTCCTTCCCGCTCTGCTTCTGCTGCATGCGCTTGCTTGCTTGCTCTCTCTTCGTTCGTCCGATGACTTGCATGGCGTGGTGTTCGATGCAGCGGTGGAGGAGGTGCGGGTGTCGGTGGACACGGGGCGGGTGGTGGTCTTCGGAGCGTCCCTCGACGCGTCGCTGCTCAGGCGGCGGATCCAGTCCAGGACGAGGAAGCCCGTCGCCGTCGTCAGCGACGGCGACGGCACGCCGGAGGACCCGCCGCCTGCAGGGCAGATGGTGCACATGGGCCCGACGCTGGGGTCCTACTCGTACCCGTACCCATACGGCTACTACGGCGGGTACGGCGGCGGCGGCGGCGGCTGGCCGCCGGCACCGCCCCTGCTCCCCTACGACGGCCCGCGACATCAGTACGGCGGCGCGATGATGGTGGCGAACGACGACGGGCCGCCGTGCTGCCGTGACGACGGGCCCAGCGGCTGCTGCACCATGCAGTGACGGATTGGACCGGACGGATGGAGGTGGCGTACGTTTGGGAGCCAGTTTTTGTCATGCTCATCATCACGTCACGTACTGCAACCGCGCTAGCTTAATTGTCCTTCAGTCTGTTTCCAATTTCTCGTGGATTTGTCTAGGAGTCGTGCCTTTTTGCTGTCAAGTGTGTCTAGGATGACTTAGAACATGAGCGTTACTGGAATACAAAATCACTCCACGTGCATTGGACCATTTAAGTACTAGTGAATTTCAATCATACTCTATTTCTAAACGATTTAAATTAGACGTTTAAAAGTTTTGCATCGTAGCAAGTAGAGTTCCATACTAATAAAATTATGAATATGACTTGAGACATGCATACAATTCCACAAACACACATTTAAATCACATTTGAACCAAGGTTTTAAATAGCGGGCTAAGGTATTTAGCGGTTTATCTCTAAACCAGCTATTAGCGGAGCTATATCGAGCTATAGCGTCACCTTGTTTCAAAAGGCTACAGTGGGCTATAGTGGAAGCTATAACCGGCTATTTAAAACTATGATTTGAACACACCATTCAAACTGAGATATTTTTTTTTCTTAATTCACCATTTAGGCCGAAACTACAAAAATAACCACAGCTATACCTGATCAAACATCATGTTGGGTCGTTGCCGCTGCTGATTGTTGAAGTGCTGATCTACGCAACCTACGCCTTCTTGCCACCTACAGTAAACGGCTAACGCTGCACGTTCGTAGAACTGCAGAAGCAGTGTTGCACCAATCCCGTATCCTAATTTTACTATTGCATACAGATTTTTCTAGCAAAGTAGCTTTTTGAGCTGAAGTTGTCCAAATCCAAGTTGCGGTTTACTATGACAGACACAAGAAAGCATAGTGAATTGGTGATAATTGTTGAAAATGTGCCTTAAATTTTATTGATCATACAAATTTATGTAAACTTTAGGTGGGGTGAGGGCACAATTTATATTTCATTCCGGAACCCCAAATTTTTTAAGACGGCCCTGCACGTGGCCTTGCCTAAGTCGTCAATGACATCAAAAGGGTGTATGCTTGTTTATACGGGCTTGTTGCGTCATTAGCTCAATTCAAGCGGCGCTTTGCACCAGGATATTGGTGATTGCCAATGTATGGTCTTCAGGTAATTTTAATTTGTTGCTATGTTGTGTGATCAAAGCTGTAGGCATTCTCTCTGTTTATTACAAATAAGTGTTTACTTTCCTCTCTTTCTTTCTTTTTTTTTGGTAAGGTGATTTACTTTTCTTTGAAGCGATCGACCGAAAATTTTCTAGCCCTAAATATTCAGGACCTTGCGTACGTGCATTATTTCTTGCCCTAAATATTCAGGACCTTGTGTACGTGCATTATTCTTTGCCTAAACTCTTGTAGTGGAGTTAGCATGAAGATTCGTATATATTCTTGTAGCCTTTTGGCTGCCTTCTTGGCTTCTGGTCTTGCTTAGTGTACAGGCAATGCCATTGTCCATGTCCTACTCAAGGAACAGGGCTGACAGCCTCATGTGTTCATAAGACGTAACCTATGTGCTATGATCACAAGTAGTAGATCCGCAGGCAGCTTAATTCGTGCGTTTCATCAGGGGATCGATGGAACAAGAAATCGTTCAGGCGAAGCAAGGTACGCCGAACTACCTACTACCATGCATTTTATTTGATCATGTTCATTCTTGCAATGTTGCTTAGTGTACTAGTACATTGCAGCAACTCATGTTTGAGTTTGATGCACTGTCTTTAAACCTGTGTATGCTCTTTTGATAGTAGAAGATGCGAGCGAGATCTCCCAAGAAGTCGCTGAAAAGGGTGAGCCAGCTGCTGAAGTCTCAGACCGCCGAAAGCCGGGTAGCGACGACGTCGAGAAGCTTATCGCGTTCATGGAAGATCACTACGACGACGTGGTTGCCCGCGTGCAATCCTTCGACGAATTCTACCACGCCATTTTCGAGCTCATCGAGTAAGTATAATAAGCGTCCGTGCATGGAAACCTGCACACGGCTCGATCGTTTTCAACTGCACTGCACTGGTACACGGCAACCCACAGAATAGAATTCTCGTTGGTTTGATCCTGATGACGCATTGGCCCTGACCATGCATGCATGCATGCATTTGAGCACAGAATGTTCTGCGAGGAACGTGGGCAGCTGCAGTACAGGATAGCAGAGAAGAAAGACCTGGAGAATGCATATAACGTACGTACGTGCAGTGAGTTGAAATCTGAAACCATGGCATGGCATGTTTTGTTTTGCATTCCATGCATCTGCCGCGGCGTGCCGTAGGTGACAGACAGACACTGAAACAACCCAACTGCATGCAGAAGCACCATAGACCGGAGGGGAATGTGACGAAGGAGGAGTTCGATGCGATGAGCAGGGAGGTGGTGACGGCGGAAAGCTTCAGGGTGGGGAAGGCGAGCGCGGAGCTGGGCATGCTGCTGTTCGGCGCCCCGGCGTTGGCGCTGCTTGCCAAGAGGATCCTGCCGGGGCTGCTGGGCTGGCTCTCGGACGACGTCGTCGTGCCTCTCGCCACCTCCGGCTCCGTCGCCTACCTCATCAAGTCCAAGAGGCTGTGAGCCTGTGAAGAAAGACGGAGGTCTCTGTTCGATCTGGCCGGCTGGGTTCTCTTCTCTGTCTCTCAAGCTGTGCATTTGGTTGGTTGGCTGGCAGCAGAGAGTGCATAGATGGATGAGCGAAATACTCGTTAGAAGACAGAAGACTGAGAAGATCATGGCATGGCTGTGGAGGCCAATTGTTTGGAAGATATGCACATGTGGTATGTGGAGTGGAGAGGAGTAATTAAGACTCTGTAGTGTAGCTGAAGCAAACGAAGAATCATACAGCAACGCCTGAACTGAATCATAGCAGTTCCTGTAATAGAAACCTAATCGCCATCAATCAACCAGCCATCGCCGTGTTTGTGTTTGTGTTTAGTATGTTTGTTCTCCCCTCCATAGAAAAATGAGTGAATTACTAGGAAGGAAGGAATCGGATGAGACAAGAAGAGTGGAGTGGGTAGGTCAAATGCAGGATACCCGCAGGCAGGCAGGTGCGATCGAGAGAGGATAGGGTGCGGCGGCGGCGCGCGCGACCGCGACGTGAAGTGGGAATAGCGGAATAAGCGGATAGAGCCGTGCGGAGTGGAGGCGCTCCAGAAACGAAACGGGCACGCCTCACAAGCCCAGACCAAAACAAACACGTCGCGGCGGCGGCGGCGGCGCCATCAGCTGCAGCCCCGGGCAGTGGGTGACGGACCAGGCCACTGCCGACGGGCGCGGACGTAAGAGGTGACGGCAACTGCATTATTACTAGTAGTATCCTTTCGCTGTTCTGGGGACCCGGTGGAACAAGGACCCGGAACGGAAACATGAGGTGCGTGCCCTCTCGCTGTCTACCAAAAGATGAGCGTGCATGCTGGAGTGGACCTGTACTGTACTCACCCCTGTACCCACTTCCTACTGGAGACCTGGATTGGTACCTCTACACGGGACCACCGGACCAGTGACCAGGAAGGAATGGGGCGTGAGTCATCAATAATTGCGCAAAGGGCTCCCGTATCTATCCTTGTTCGAAAATTGCTGTTTCGAGTGGACTGCCAAAAAAGTCAACACTGCACCCCACTTACTCAATCATGAGGTTAAAAAGATCAAATGAATTATAATTTGGATAACTTTTACTCCATTCGTCCCACTGAATAATGGTAAATCTTTGACTTTTACCGTTCTTCTTTGATCGTTCGTCTTATTTAATTTTTTTTTAATAAATCTTATTTATATTGTTACGACTCCGTCTACCATCAGAGATATTCCCATAATGATTTAATAATTCTATTATTTAAATAAAAAAATTAAATAAGATGGAACTGATAAAAAAAGAACGATAGAAGTCCAAAGATTTATAATTATTTGTGGGACGAAGAGAATAGCAACTAAATGGATTGGAAAAGAGGATCATTGATTAGTCCTATCCAGTGATATAAAAAAGATTAGGACTATCCATCCGATGACTGATGTCTACGCATGACACCAAACACAGGTTCTAGAACTATGCCGAGTGTTATGTGCAAGTACATTGTTTTTGTTTATTTATTTTTCATGGTCTATTCGCTTGTCCTATTAATCAAGAATTTAGATTTTTTAACCAAAAAAAATTATTTTACTTTCACAATAAATCACTATGAACTGAAATCAGTGTTTTTTTAGATAAACGAACAGGACCGTGACATTGACAGAGGGGAAAAAAACAATCTTACACTAATCACTATGCGGCCACGTGTGGGAAATAAAAATATCCAAGGACCTGAGCGCAAATATCGACTACTGCCAAAATTGAAACAGACGAAAGAAACTTTCCCCTCCAATAGGCTCTCGCGTGGCCGCGCCGCCCCCTCCACCCACCCACCAAAAACCAAAATGTACTAGTAGCTACAGCAGCAGAGGCGAAGCACAACAGCACGACCCCGCACTCGTTTCCACCTCCGCCCGGGAATCTTCCTCCCTCCCCTCGCCGTTCCACTCCTTGCCACAGTTCCGCCGCCACCGGCCACCACCAGCGCATATTATATATACAAAAACCAGCAGCAATTGCGCCACTCCGCCGGCGCAGGAAGGCGGCCCCGTCCCACCCACCCCGCGATCCCACCGGCGATGGCGCCGTCCCCCGTCACGTGCCGCCCCTCCGCGGCGCGGCACCGCGCGCTGCTGCTCCGCGCCCCCGCGCCGCGCGCTGCTACCGACAGAGCGGCGCTACCGATGCTGCGGAGGAGGGAGCCAGCGCTGGCGCTGGCGGCGGCCCGGCCGCACGCGCGGTGGGTCGCGGCGGACCCGTGGGCGTCGGCGCGATCCTGGACGACCCTGGGAAGGGGCAGGGGGGACGCGGCAAGGTGCGCCGCGGCGGGGCAGGTCGCGGGGAGCACCAGCAGCACGGGCCTCGGGAGGAGCGCCGGGATGGAGGTGGCCATCGCCGCCGCCGCGGTCGTCGCCATGGGCACGGCGAACCGCGTCCTCTACAAGCTCGCGCTCGTGCCGCTCCGGGAGTACCCCTTCTTCCTGGCGCAGTTCGCCACGTTCGGGTGTGTCCGTGCGCCTTCTCCCCGTTCTCCCTCTCATCTCGCTTCGTTTGCGCCCGCATTGATCGGTCGTCATAGGTACTATAGTAAACGGCGCACGCGCTTTGCTACCGCCGTGCCCGATCGGATCGAGCACGGTCGCCTGGACTTGGAAGGTACTGTAAGCTTGAACAGTAGAGATTCGGCGTCTCCGTCAAGCCGTGCGCTGTCGTGGATTGTGAATCATTTCTGGTTGGGGTCCCACACGTGTCTCGTGGAATAAAATACTGGCGAGATTTTTTTTGGTGGTTCTGGATGCCGTCCTGCGACTGCAAGCTGCCGTGTTTTTTACCCTGGTGCCAGATAGAGCTCATGAGCTGGTCTCTTATCATGTCAAACAGGATAAGCAAATAATATAAATAGGCTACAAAAATAGCATCATAAACTATTATTACTGTGCTCTTGTTGTTATGCATCAATGACTAGCGAGCCAGTGAGCACCACTGCACCAGCATGCACCAATCAGGTAGTACTCAGGTAGCACAGCAAAACACTTGTAGTATAAAATAAGGAGACAGTGAGCACCAGCATGCATGAGTCAGATAGCACAGAGCACAACACTTGTGGTAGATATAATGGACAATTGTTTATATTACAATTAATAATACTGAAATCTGGGTGTATGTTTTTTTGGATAAGTGTAGCAGTAGCACACCTGACTTCTGCCGATGCCATTTGACATTTCTCACATTACAGTTTTCTCATATGAACATGGCATTGCTTTCTATTGGCCGCAATGTACAATATCGGTCGTGCTGGAATAATCCTATTTCTCGACTAATATCAGTACTCCCTTAATGTTTTCGAGGCAGTTGCGCTGCAATTAAATTCTATTGTAACCAAGCACTATGATATTAAAGAAAAAGACATCAGAGCAATTATCTACTTGCTTTCCAATCCTGTTATAGTTCAACATCATGCATTTTACAAATTAGTTTAAATGATCTTTTCTGTGAAACTCTGTTTGAACAATTTCTTGGTTTCTGATAACATGCTCTGAATCTTCTAATTTTGGCAGATATGTAATTGTCTATTTCTCAATCCTGTATCTTCGATATCAAGCGGGCATTGTCACCGATGAGATGCTGTCTCTACCAAAGAAACCTTTTCTAGCTGTAGGACTCTTAGAGGCTTTTGGAGCAGCAGCAGGGATGGCAGCTGGAGGTAACTTTCTCAAGACCAGATTCATCTTTTTTTTTTTTTTAAGACAAGTAATGAGTGAAGGAACACCCGTCTGCTCTATGCTCTTAGAGACTTTCTAATAACATATATGCAACTCAGTTTGCATAAAAAGCTAGGAAAATTGTTGTAGTCAATTTTAGGATAACAGTTCCACACCTTCACTTGTACTTCTGTACTGATGCTTTTAAGTTAGGTTAGGTAGTTTGTTCGTGAAAGTAACTGTACTTGACATGAACTATATGAAGCTTCTCCTAACAGCTTTATTTGTTTGTTTTTGCTGGAGTAGCTGTTCTTTCTGGGGCTTCAATACCGATACTGTCACAGGTTATGAGCACTATCAGTGTTATATTTCAATCTTTGTTTAATCAGATATAATCACATGCCTTAATTTTTTTATTACTTTTATGCAGACCTATCTTGTCTGGCAGCTTATTCTATCTGCTATTTTCTTGAAGAGGCGCTATAGAATGAATGAGATAGCAGGATGCTTTCTAGTGGCCATTGGTGTCATAATAACTGTAGCAAGGTAAGTAATCTCTAGATGAGGTCATGTGGGTTTTTAAGCATCGAGTGAAGCTGCTGAGTGTATTTTCACAACTATATTCCATGAAGTTGTGTTCTTTATTATGATGCCATCTTCAAGGGTGCTTGAACAAACCTTCTGTTTGATTAAATAGATTTGTATCATTAGTTGGGAATCTTTACAGTATTGCTTTTATGCTCCAGAAATCGTCAATATCTCACAAACCATGCAGTGGGTGTTCATGTGCCCCCATCTGGTGGCATGTGTGTTACAGTACACAGTATTTCATTAATTGCTATGTTTCTGCTGCTGGAAAAATAAAACGTCACACATGCTATAAAAAGAAACTTTCACCTACATCTCCTGCGCATGGAGGATTTGATACTATGTTTCATCAAAGTATCATCTTTGACATATACAATACTTCTTTGTTGTTCATTGCAATGGGGTTATAGACTATGCATTTGGGGTTAAGGAATTGTGTTTTGGCTTACAGTGTTTCAGCGAAGGATAATTTTGGAAACATTAATTCGCTTAGTTTTCCTTTTGATTCAGATATCTCTTGCCTTGACGGGAATACGATTTGACATGAATCTTACTTTGGCATGTGCAGTGGATCTGCTACTAGTGCTTCATTTAAAAGTACTGGATTTTTATGGCCACTGCTAATGATAATATCGTTCTTTTCTCCAAGCTGCTGATACTGTATTGAAGGTAGTAATTCTATTTTAACAAATCAGTAACCTAACCACAGGGCTTTAGGTGCCAGTTTCACCTGATCCAACTAAAGTTTATTGTTGCAGGAAATAATATTCATAGATGCTTCTAAGAAATTGAAGGTAATTACTTCCATCATTTACCATGATATGTAGAGCTTTCATTAGTCACATGTTCATAGACATCCATCTCTGTCGGACCCTTTTCTTAATTCAGTACTCTTCTTTTGTTTCTAGTGTGGCTCAGTTGATCTTTTTGTTGTCAATTCATATGGTTCTGCTTATCAAGTAAGAATACGATCCTATTATATAATACTTTGGTAAATATCCATCCATATTAATTAGCAAGTTACTGTTTCAGGCTCTTTTTATGTGTCTCTTGCTGCCTTTCCTGTCGAAGTTATGGGGAGTTCCATTCCATGTGTTACCAACGTACATTAAAGATGGTGCAGCCTGCTTCTTAAATATGGGATCAATATCTGGTATTGTTAATTTTTCTAGTACTTTTTTTTAAAAAAAAATAATTGTCTTGTAAGGTAAATGCAGATCATGATATTTCTTAAATTTGAATTAATCACTAATGATTTATTACCATTCATGTTCAGTTTATGAAGTTTCCACCATTCTGTTTGTGCTTAATAACTAGTATCACTTGCTTGTTTGAGTTGAAATTTTTAAGTATGGTGAGAATTCATAGTTGTAGTAGCAATGTTCAGTAAGATGTTTCTTTACTACTGTATCATATTGCCCTTCACAATTTTGATTCATTTTGAATTTCCGCGTTAGCATATAATTGGTATTTTTTTATAAAAAGGTATCATATAAGCATGCCTAGCAAGCATCTTATTATTAAACTTCTGAACTGTGCAGGTTGTGAAGGGGCACCACTACTACCACTACTATTTGTGTTGGTTAACATGGGATTCAATATATCATTACTGCACCTACTAAAGATCTCCTCGGCAGTCATATCTTCCTTGGCTTCTACATTCTCAGGTTTTCATACTGTCTTCAGTGCACCATCCCATTTATATACACCAGCGACTAGCACATCAAACTTTTCAAGTTTTGTGTTTCGGTTTCATTTTAACTTCAGAATGTCTCAATTTTATGTTAAAGTGCACATCTGAATGTTTTCACGAAGGGATTGCTGTCATACCACTAGCGAAAACACTTCACTAAAATACCATTGAGGTGTTTCATTCGGGATGGGTTAATTTGGAACACCAATTACAGAACAGCATTAAACATAGTTGAACTGATTTAAAACTGTTTAACACAGTTTTATTGAATATCTTCCAGCCTTTGTATTGTGAAACCTTTATGTCAACCATTCACAAGACGATACATGCAAATTCCCAATTGACAAATGATTGCTTTGGTTTGATTAAACATTATGGTCGGCCTTCCTTTTGTGGGAGAAGAAAAAGTGGGTGCAGTGCTTATGTGTTCTTGCAAGGAATGGTGGTTAATTGCTATAAATTAATCTTCTATAGATAGCGAAATGGAATATAATTAATGTATTAACGCAACACCTATCAGGGCATGATACTATGATTGAAGCATCATGTTTTTAAATAACATGAATAAGCATCCTTAACTGCAACTTAGTAGACTATTCTGGTACACTCAAATGGACGAGTTACAGAGAACAGAACCAACATTCCTTTGATAATTATGCTTTTGCTAAGTAGTCCGTTCAATTTTATCATATAGGAACAAAGTGAAAAGCTTTTGAGCCTTTGACAATTCACAAACTGTCCTAGAGCAGAAAACCAAACATTCCTTTTATAATTATTATGCTTGTTGCTGCTACCATGTGCAGAGAAGACACTCAAGTAAGTTGTAGCTTGATATATGAACTCATCAGGAATGATGGTTTTCTTGTGCAGTTCCGCTGTCCATCTACGCTTTCACCCTACCACTGCCTTATATCGGTGTGGCATCATCTCTGCCACCTGGCTTTGTTGCGGGTGCAGCCGTACTCACTGCTGGCTTACTACTATACAGCCTACCACAGGCACAGCATTGTGGAAATTCTTTCCACAACAAAAATGACTAGTTAGCATTCATTTCTTCATTATTGGTTTATCACCCTTCACTCCAAGATGGTGTGTCATCTGGGCTTGAAAGGTAGAACAAAAGTTCTCCTGAGGGCCACCTGACTGTTGTATGTTGTATGATACATATCACATATATACACCCACCAATAAAGGCAAGGAAATAGCGTATGGATATATAGGGAATAAAGATTGAGAGGAGGAATAAGTACCTGGCCGTCAGACATTGTTGTTACTGAGTGAAGGTCGGAGAAGAGCATGCACAGTGGTGAGACGGGAAGAGAACCAGGGAGAAGAGCAGGAGCATCATCACCACAGGGACGAAGAGAAGGAACAGCGGTGGTGGCGACAGCGGTGGCAGCACCAATGGCAGGCACAGGAGGAGCACTGTCGCCGCCAGCAGCATCGTCAGTACTCCCTTGCTCATCGTCGTCTCCACTCGCCACCGCCTTGCGGTGTGATGGAACTTGTGCCTTCTCCAATGGCTTCCCGGCTCCAATCCTTTTCTAGGCCTCCATGTTTGTTGTGAGGAAGTTGTTATAATGTGTGAGAGAATGTAAATGTTGTACCTAATGGAGGAACTGGGAAGCTGGTAGCTATATATGGCCAGCTTGAAGCAGCAGGCCAGATGGGGTGTTTTGGCATGTCAGCATGTGTGTCCGTGTGACTGGGCAAAGTTCGATCCTTCTGTGCAATTGTGCTTCCAGTTCCAGTACAAAGAAGACTGCACTGACTAGTTGGGGGACCGGGGACCGTTTCTTTCTGGGAGGTCGAGGAATCCCTTGGTGCCGTTATTGTTTCCTCCTGAGGAGGAAGAGGCCCACGTCCAACCCTGCGCGACACCGCAGGAGGGACAGAGTGAATGGGCCCTTTGAGGGCGTGCAGCCCGATTGTCCGGCACCACATATGGGGTGCGCCGACCTGTCAACTGAACCGGCAGGGACCGGGACGAGGTTGCCCGCCGCTGCTGGCCGTCGTCGCGATCAAGCCGACCAAATGCGGACCGGGGCCTGAGGGCTGCGCGCTGTCGTCCCGTGCCGAAAAGGCCGGGGATGCATCCAGACCCGAAGCCGAGTGAGGGTCTACAAGTACTAGTTGGGCTTATTCAGCTACTCCCCCAGCCCCGAGTGAGCTTGGCCCCATGGCCGTGCCGCCCTGCATCGGCGAGCCGCCCAGCGACCTCGCGGCCCAACGTCGGCGAGCAGCGGCCCCACGCCGGTCGAGCCGCCCCGCACTTCGCGGCCCTGCACCAGCGAGCAGCGGCCCCGTGCAGAAATTTCGGTCGCATGCAGCCGCAGGTAGACACAGAAGAAAGCAAAAAAATGACCTAATAAATGGACCCCACCTGTCATTCAGTGATGCACTTTTGATGTCTTCAAACCAAACAATAGAATTATGATGCAGTCCGATCGCCTAGAGGTGGTTGGAACGATGAAGCAGGGAGGCTTTTCTGCAACTGCAAGTGCGGCTATTTATGAAGAATGTTCCCAGTTATGGCAAGATTTTGTAATAGGGAAGATAATAAAGTAGCCCATGAAATAGCTAGATATGCAATGGAATCGAGTTTATCTTCTAATTGGGTCGATGAACCCCCTAGGTTCATTTTCAAAGCATTGGTGAATGATGTAACCCTGTTTGGAGATCAATAAAGGGCGCCAAATGGCTTCTATCAAGAAAAAGGACCCCACCTGTCATTTAGTGATGCACTTTTGATGTCTTCAAACAAAACAGAAAATTGGTTCGTCTCATCCCTCTTCAACCAAATATAAATTGGAGTTGTTCCGTCCCAGAGACCAGAGAAGGGACCGCCCAATGTTGCCCAATGTTTTAAATAGCGGGCTACAGCAAATAGAGGAGACCCTCCACAACAAGCTATAGCGGGCTAAAATGAGGCTATAGCGGAAATTTATACGTAAATTCATTTAACGGCAACATGCTCAAAATGCTATATTGAGGCTATAGCGGGGCTATAGTCGGCTATTTGAAACTATGGGACTGCCCCACCTTGATTTCCAACCAGACATCATAGTTTCAACTCAATGTTTAGATAAAAAGTCCGCAACAATTGGTAATTAAAAAGTATCTAGATTCATGACATCAAAAAACCTGGTTGCAATAAGAGCTAGCCATCATGATTTAAGCTATGGTGTCAAGTAAACACACATACTGATGAATACGCGCGTAGATGTAAGGCTGGACAAAATACTCGTGGCTCGCCAACTCGCTCGACTCGTGGCCGACTCGGGTCGGCTCGGCTCAGCTCGTTTTGACTTTTTCACGAGCTGAGCTGGACTTCTAGCTCGGTATTTTAACGAGCCAGCTCGTGAGCTGCTCGCGAGCTGAAACGAGCTAGGTCTACCAGCTCACGACCATAAGCAACAAGCCCTCAAGGCCTCAACCGTCCAACAAGCAAGCCTATAACTGGCCAAGGCCCAAGGCCAACACTAGCTACTAGGTCCTCTCGTCATTCCTTTTCCTTTTGATGCGTGACTAGCATGAGAATTAAGAAGTCGCAAGTATGGAATTGCATGGATCATGGTCTCATGTATTCATGGTCATGGACGAACCAGTTAATATTGCATGGTTCACACTTTTGAATGTTTTATGATTCTGATATGTTTTAATCACGTATGGTTGCATAATGGATGTTGTCTTCGGGAATTAATATAGCATAGACATCATAAATAGTGTGTTCTATTTTTTTTGCACTAGCTCGTGAGCTAAACGAGCCAGCTCGAGCTCACAAACGAGCTGAGCCGAACTGGCTCTCCAGCTCGTGAAATTAATGAGCCGAGCCGAGCTAGCTCGTTACCCTAACGAGCCAGTTTGAGCTGGACCGAGCCGAGCCGAGCCGAGCTGGCTCGGTATCCAGGCCTACGTAGGTGTGATGTGGAGGGGGAAAAACTAGACATATGGACGAAAGAAACAAAAAGAGTAATCGATAATTTGTTTCTCACAGACAGTACGTGTGTGTGCAAGATAAGTAATTTCTAATACATTGTTTTTCTCCTAATAAGATTGTAGGTGTGTGAGCATGGGTTGATGGACATGTGTATAATAATAAATGAGATTTTCTGGACAAACATCCCCACCAGTCGAAAATTGGATACGGCGGGATCTGACGTACATAGCCGTATATAGCCCGATTAAGTTCATAATCCATGGGTGTCTTTCTTTAACCCCTTCCCCACCCCTTCATCATAAAGAAAAGTGCACCTAATTAATATTGTGTTCTTTGACTAGAATAAATTAATATGTGAAAAATCAGTATTCAAGACAGTAGCTGCAAAAGTATTTGCGCAAATGATAATAAGAAATAATTTTTTGGGAATATAGCTAACATGCTTCTGGATGATTGGATCTCATAACACATTATCTTCCCCTCATGCTTGTTGTGAACGCGCTCCCACAGCTCCACCAACCAAGGTTTCACTTTAGGGGAGTGTTTGTTCTACGGCCACAACTCGCCATGCCGCAGATGTGGCGAGCGCCACTCGTCACGGCCGCTGTTTGGTTGACGCGTAGAATGAGGCGGCCACGATATCACAGAGAAGAAAATCCCGCCACAAGCTGTGGCGACCGAAAACGCTGCCGCAACTGTGGCCGCCACAACCTGCCGCACCTCGGTGTGGTGGACTGTGGTGGGAATCCAGACACGCCCTAGGTCTTTAGGATCAATGAAAAGACCTACAATAATGGAGAGAAGCCATGAGCTACATATAGATCGACCGATACAACTGCATATGTATGTGATGGTGGTGACAACGGGATGGAAAAGACGAGAGAATGCGCATGCCCGGCGCCCCGGCCCCAGCTAAGTAAGCCTCATCATGAGCATGGGAGGATTAACCTGCTTGTGTGAGCTTCGCGGCGGCTTCGCCGGTGGGTTACCGATGACGAGCAGTCGGGAAGAAAGGAAGGGCGAAGAGGAGAAGCAGCATGAGCATCGGGATCCAGACGAAGAGCGCCGGCGGAGATGGCGGCAGCGCCGGCAGAACGAGAGGGTACCAGAGGAGGACGACGACCAGCGCAAGCAGCAGCAGCACCGCCGCCGTGCAGGGTTTTTTTTACCGACGGAATACCGCGGTAACCGGCCGGTTACCGGTCATACCGGTCCGGGCCGGTACCGGTACCGGCCGGTTTGAAAAAACCGAAATTTCAAATTTGAAATCGGAGGAAAAAATGGTAAAAAAATTCCTAAAAATACTTCATGATTTATAGATTCCAATGGTGTCAAAATTTTTCAAATTTGACTACATTTAGAATTTTTTTCGAAGTCCCGAAGTAAAAAAAAAGGCCCATTAAGGCCCGTTAGGCCCATTAAATCATGAAGGTCGAAAAATATACTAAACGCACTCAAATTTGAAAAACTTTGACATCATTGGATTCTATAAATCATGAACTATTTTTAGAAATTTTTTCAGCATTTTTTAAAAAAAAATAAATCTGAAATTTGAAAATGCGACCGGTTACCACCAAACCGGTCGGTAAACCGCTCAAACCGGCCGGTAACCGGTCAAACCGGCCGGTATACCGGTCCGGAACCGATTAAACTAGGGTTCAAACTCAAAATTTGAATTCGACCGGTTTCTACTGCTAACCGGTCAAACCGGACCGATATACCGGTACCGCCGGCCGGCGGTTACCGGCTACCGGTAGATAAAAATAACCCTGCCGCCGTGTCCATCTCAGGCTGCTGAGTGGCTGTGTGAGTGTGACTGGCAGCAAGCTACTCTCGGCAGGGAGCTACAAATTTATACTACTGTATTCATTGTCCAGTCCAGTAGAATCATGTGGAAAAAGCCAAGGTTTCTTGCGACGACGACTGGCACATTCTACTATATACTAGCACTAGCACTAGCACTAGCACTAGCACTAGCACTAGTAATCTAGTATACAGCTAAGCTAGCGGGCCGCCCCACCATGTTATATTTGGGAAGATACATGTTATGTAAGACTGACTTCAACAGAAGTAACCCAAATAGAAGACGCATCCCACGATTTAGGTCACGCACAGAGAAAGGGTCGAGCACCCAAATCACCGCTTGTCCAACAGCCGCAACCCAAATCGTCACTTCTCTCCCCCCCCCCCCCGCGCTACCCCGCTCCTCGGCAGCGCCACCTGCTTCCCCGCGCCGCCAGCTCCCTGCCGCGGCCGTGGCCGCCCCTCACTGCATCACCTGCTCCCCGACGCGGCTACTCCTCGGCGCGCCAGCGAGGTCCCCACCGCAATCCCACGCCCCGCTCCTCCCCAGCGCCGCCCACCGAGGTTCATGTGCCTCGCTCCTCACCGGCGCCGACGAGCTCCTCCCTGTGGTCCTCCTGGCCGGATCCCACTCCTCCTGGAGCTTCTCGATGGAGAGGACGAGGGCGCCGTCGATCTGCTCGTTCTCCTCGCAGGGCGTGAGGGCATGGCGGAGGCGGCCACGGCGAGCAGGAGGACGGTGGCGGCACGGCGGATGGTGGCGGCGCGATGAGCGGGGAACAGGGAGGAGGCGACGAAGCAGCGGCTCGCAATTGCGTAGCGAGGAGAGAGGCGACGCTTTTCTGGGTATCGGTTTGGACAGTAGGCAAAGTGGGTCACTTGTTTGGGTGATCCGTTGGAGAGGTTTTTTTTGGTAGGCAAAAGCGCTGTGGGGAAGACATTTAGGGTTTGGGTCTTCTTATTGGAGACAGTCTAATGGCAAGTTGATTGGATAGCATTTTAATTAACTGGAATTATTATTAGCCGTACTCAGTCGTGTATGAAAATTAGTACACATCTGAAGATCTGATCGGCTAGCTCATATATAGGATTATATCTCCCAGGTAATGGCTAGCACGCATGCATGCACAGTTTAAATTTGCACGCTCGATCTTGTTGGCAGTAGCTATGTTAGCTTTGCATGCGCAAAACGAATCTTTTGCAGGCAGAGTGACGCAAGCATACAATGGGATGGAGCAAACAAACAGAACTCAGGGAGGAGATCATGCGTGTTCAAAGTTCAAACTTTGAAGTGCAAGAAAATTTCTATATCGCATTATCGTGTGTACAAGATCGATAACACATATATACAGCAGTTTAATTACTTGGCGGTTAGTGATCGACTAAACCACTGAATATATAGTTCCGGCCCTGCATCATGCGTGCATGCCTGTGGAGGTTTACTTAGGTCCTGTTTATATCCACTGTAATTGCAATTGTAACTAGTCACATCAACGTTGTGGCACATGCATGGAGCATGATTGGACAAAAGTTGTCAAATACAAACGAACGTGCTACACACTACTACAATAAAATTAACCGTGGCGGTCAAAAAACATTAACCGTGGCGTTTTTTCCAACCGCCTCCGACCAATGGTCACGGTTAATCAGACCATTAACGGAGGCGGTTAGCAGCCCGCCACGGTTAATAAAATAAAAAAAATTGAAAAACCCGTGGATAGGCCCAGCGATGAGCCCACTGAGCCTATCCATGGGCCGTCGTCGCCGGGGAGCTCCTGCCGCCGGATCCGCCGCCGGGGAGCTCCTCCTCGCCAGATCTGCCGCCGGGGAGCTCCTGGCAGCCGGATCCGCCGCCGGGCCGCCAGATCCGTCACCGGGCAGCCGGATCCGCCGCCGGGCCGATGGATCCGCCCGCGGGCGCGCCGCTGGGTCGTTGGATCCCACTGCAGGCGCACCGCCGCCTGGCCGCCCTGTAGCCGCGCCGCCGCCACCTGGCCTTGCTGTGGCCGCGCCGCCGCCTCCTGGCCGCCCTGCAGGGCCGCCCAGCTTGCGAGCCGCCGGGGCCTAGCCGCCCAGCGTGCGAGCCGCCGGGGGCTGGCGGCCCAGTGGACGCGCTGCCGCCGCCTGGGCGCAGGGGCCTGGCCGCCCAGCGCCATCGCAGTCCTGGGGAAGGGAGAGAGAGATGGCAGGGAGGGGCGTGAAGAGTGGAGGCAGGGGGAGGGAGAGATGGACACGGAGGGGGCGGCATCTGGTGTGGTGTGAGAGAGGAGGAAGGGTCTGAGTGTTAGGGTTTGTGTATTCGTTTATATATTCGAGATGATAGTGGGTTTATGTGGGCTAGCGGGCTGGGCTTAATTTACTGTGACGGTTGAGTTACAATGTCCGCCTCGTTTAATCGATTTTGCGTAACCGCCTTGGTTAATAAAAAATAACCGCCTTGGTTAATGCCTGTATTAACCGAGGCGGTTATACGTCTTGCCCGCCACGGAAAAGAAATGATAAGCGCCTCGCAAAAGATTTTTTTTTATAGTGACAGTGCAGAATTACAACTGTAACTGCGATCTAAACACACCCTATAACCTATAGCCCTGCTTGCAGTGGTTTGGATTTGTATCCAGATTCATGTCACCTGATGCATGCATGTCATTAACTAGTCCTCCCTCCGTCCCAGAAAGACTGTCGTTTTAGACTTTTCAGACATCACGTTTGACCATTCGTCTTATTTAATTTTTTTAAAAATATCATTTATCTTTTTATGATTTGTTATATCATTAGAGACACTTTAATAATTATTTATTGATTTTGTATTTTGCATAAATTTTTTGAATAAGACGGACGATCAAATACAGTTTCTCAAAAGTTTAGAACGACAGTCTTTATGGGACGGGGGAGTAGTCTCGAGTGTGCCAGCTGATTACACACTAAGAGGGTGTTTAGATCCCAATTTTTTTTGGGATTTTGGCACTATAGCAGCGAGGAATTTTTTACAATAAGTGTCTAATTATAGTCCAAGTAGACTCAAAAGATTCGTCTCGTGATTTATAGGCAAACTATGTAAACATGCAAAAGTTTTGTCTACATTTAATGTTCCATACATGTGCCGAAAAATTGATGTGACGGAAGTTTTAGATCTTAGAGAGGAACTAAACACCCCCTAAAGATGGATAGGAGGCACAAGTTGGCTATTAGGCCCTGTTTAGATCCCAATTGTAGTTGCAATTTTGCACTGTAACACGTTCGTTTGTATTTGACAACTTTTGTCCAATCATGGCCCAAGTAGGCTTAAAAGATTCGTCTCGTGATATATATATGTAAAAGGTACAAACATGTAAATATTTCGTCTATATCTAATGCTCTATACATATGCCGCAACATTGATGTGACTAGTTGTAATTGCAATTTGCAGCCTACAAGGCACCGATCCAAGTAGCATAAAGCAACAGAGGAATGCTGGGAAATCTGTGTCCTCTGGTGCCATGCATGCCAAGCAGTACATACTAGTTTATAGTTTAACCCCTGTGGCCCCTGCGCCGGTTGCAATGTACCTGTGCTAGTTGCATGCAATAAGGTTTAGGAGCCACACTAAACTACTGTCGTATCTAGCTAGGATGCGTATAATTTTTCTCTGGCTACTAGGGACTGGGCTATTAGCTAGCTGGTTCCACATGGAGGAGACCTAATGTGAGAAATATCTAGGATGAAATGATCTTCCTTTTTTGTTTCCTTTTCTTTGATAAACAAAAGCAGAATGGGCCGTGGAGAGAGACGGCCGGCCCACGCATGCATCTCGTCGAATCCATCTGGCCCAACTTTGTACAGCCCTCGCAGCTCATCTAGCGACCCAGATTTAATCCGAGTCTATTGTTGAAAAAAAAAACCCGAGTCGCCATTGGTTGTCAGATACTCGGAACAGGTGGCCCACGGGTGCCATGCAGTCATGCACGCATGACTCCATATCATGTGGATAACACGGTTTAATTTTTAGAAATAAATTGAACTGAACAAGCAGTGTTGATATATTAAGGCCTTGTGTGGATATCCCCACCTCTTAAGTTTAGAGGTTTAAAAGCTTTAGAACATTTTAGCTCACTTTTGAGCTCTAAATTAAGTTTATAGATAAATTTAAATCATTTGTTTGAGCTCTAGCTCTAAAGAAGAAATTCAAACAGCCCCTAACTGTATCTACAAGGGTCTATTTGATAGAGCTTCCAGACTGAATTCGAGAGAAGCTTTGCCAACTAAAATTTTTATTGAAAAGTGCTAAGGTCCTATTTCATAGAGCCTGACTGAAATTGATTCTTTAGGATAAACTATATGCATATAGTCTTTTTGTGCATGGAGTGAATATGAAGAAGCTACTTTTTTAGCTCCAACTCTTTAGTTTATGTCAAAGATCACTTCATCGAATTAGCAAAGAATCATTTTGATTAAAGAACTGTTTGACAAAGCTTTTTTTTTTAATTACACCTTGACACTTACAGCGCATGCACACTCACCCCTAAAAACGCACTCATACGCTACCTGGCCTATGATCATCTTCGAAGACTGGGAGTACAAATCCTGGAGATTGGCGAAATCACATCGGTGCCTTACTGTCGACGGGAACGTCGTCTACCATGGAAAACACAACGTCGTTAAATTCTAGAAAATTCGTTCCCACGAGAAATAGAATCTAGGACCTAAAATACTACTGAGGCTCTTATAACCACTAGGCTACAAACCATTGCACTTTGACAAAGCTTCTACTGGATTTAGTCTACAAGTTGTTCTGAGAGCTCTACTAAATAGGTTCTATTTCTCTAAACTTATTATTCTCGGAAATGAACTAGAGGGCGACTGAGAGATTAAAAGAAATTATTTTTTCGCAGTTCACTCCATACAGCGTATTGTATGTATAGAGTTTATCCTAGTCAATCGTAGAGAAACATTTTGAATCAAAGGTTTTACCGAGAATCTAAAATAGAGGAAAAAAAAACAGTTTCTAATGTGCACGGCGAGACCCATTAGCTTTAGTAGAAATCCGGAGAGAGAGCGGTTACGTTGCAGCAAGTTGCAAGGTATCCAGTGGTCTTCTGGACGGACCAACGGGCAGAAAAGCTATCATGCGTGTGCTTGGCTATTCGTAGTTTTGTAGTACTGCTCCTGCTCATGTCGCCAGCTAGGTTCATTGCATGCAATTGCATTACCCCTTTTTGGCCAAATAGATAGAGGGAGCAATTTGCGCAAGTGGCCACTCTGGTGTCTCTCTGGATTAATGTACTCACACACTGATCAAAGGTCAGGGGTACGGCTGTCTGCATTGCTTTGAGTACTCAACTTGCATGCATCCCTCTATTTCTTGGCCCCTTATCATTCCTTAAATAGTTTTGGGTCCACTTAACTAGTAGGTTCGATGAGTGTACATATAGGGGATGATGAATCCCCGAGTAAAATTTGAATGTTTTCCTATCGTAACATCTAATTTCTAATTTGTTAGAGACAGTTTTTTTTCTTTCCACGGCCGCCCTCAAACGAGCACGTACGTTTTTCATTTAGTTAAGAGGTAGCAAAATACGAACACAATGCAAGCCCCGGATTGCTGCACGGAATGATGGAAAGAAGATACAATATAGCACATATGAACATGTTGGATATATGAAGTTAATAACTGCGACCCAGGATTTTAAACTATTTGTCCAATCCTAGCTGTTTCTATTTTCAAGGGGCTAGCGGTTTGTACTGTTTTTAAACGTGTGTGTGTCTATATATATATATATATATATATATATATATATATATATATATATATATATATATATATATATATATATATATATATATATATATATATATATATATATATATATATATATATATATACACACACACACACCAAATACTATGATAAAGAAGCTGGTTAATTTGTTGGTAGTGATGTCTATTTTTATATTGTTCTGTTATTATTATCAGGGAAAGATATACAAGTAAACTAGCAAAACTATCGAACACTCGGCAAAATATGACTTCGTTGGTGAAACGTATACATAATACATGTTCACACCCACCATTTTGCACGGACTAAGGAAATTACTAAATGCCAATAATGCAAAAGATTTAATGAGTCAACCTAAAACTAGGAGTGTACACCTCTTACTGAAACTCTCAAATCTACGTTTAATGCTCTAAATGGATTCTTTGTTCTTCTCCAAAAGCCATTGCTTTAAATTCAAACTTTCTTGGAAAGAAAAATATCACACGCACTTGCATTGTAGGTTAAATATACGTTCACAAAAAAATACATAGAACTTCAGCTTTGGTGGAATTTTTGTTTGTTTATTTGTTTCAATTATCTTTAATTTCCAGAAGATATCAGACATATGCGGTGTGGATAGTGAAGGTACTAGATTTATCGCAGATGAGACTATAGATTATATTATTCTTGTACTTGCAAATAACTCCAACTTGTCGAGCCTCAACCCTCCGGCACCGCCGGTTTTGCTCGTCGTCCGTGAAAGCAGATGATGAAAATAGAGTTCGTCACTGCCAGTTTGCAAACAGGTGGTGAAAGCGAAACATGCGCCCCACTCGCATATACAGTAATAATATGGGAAAGGAGACAGTGTGGTTCATTCGCAGTGCTAACCAATTCAAACTCATAAATCCTGCCTAGTTTAATCCACATATATGCACATTAAATTTCGTTCTACAACCTCTAGAACCCATGGAAGAGAAGAAAAACCAAGACATCTTCCTAAACGAAATTACAGACTATCTATAGCCGCATTCAATCTCCTCCTGTTGCTTATTGTAGTCAAAAGCTTCTGGCTACAAGGAGCTTGCGCGGCCAGCGTAGAGTAGACTGTAGAGGCGGTGCAGATCGATGACGAGATGAATCGCCGATGCCTTCTGCTGCCGCGCGCGGCCGAGTCAAATCACACGCGCTGGCGATGCAAATCGTCGTCGTGGGTGGGGAGGAAAGCGAGGGAAAGCAGCGCGAGCAGCAGCACGACAGGGACGACCAGCAGCAGCGATGGCGGTGGCGGCAGGGAAGGGAGCAGCAGCGGGAGCAGCAGAAGCACCACGGCCGCCGTCGCGAGGAGCAGCATCACCATGCTTCCTTCCATCGTTGGCCAGTGGCTGCTACACTGCTAGAACAAGAAGCTGCAAGATCGAGCGTGATGTGTATTGTGCACATGCCCTGAGACAGAGAGATTAGATTAGAGGTGACCAGGAGGAGGGAGAGCCGGCGGAGAGGTATCTGAGTATCTCTACCACCATCTTATATATGGTCATGGCAAAAATGGCATCCTGAAATATAAGGTGTATACAGTAATTGTAGGACATATTATGTGGTAAGAGTAAGACAAAATCATGTGAATGCTGCCTTTTGGAGTGTTTGTTCACATATATATATATATATATATATATATATATATATATATATATATATATATATATATATATATATATATATATATATACACACACACACACACACAATTTGGTACAAAATTTGGCCTTTTGATTTATTATATTTCAGGATGGAGAGAGCAACAGATTTTGAGTTGTTCTAAGTCAAACTGTCCTAAATTTGACAAATTTATAAAAATAATATTTATAACACATGTAACCCTTCATTCAGGAATACAGTCCTAAAAGTATATGGCTTTTAACATTTATACTGAAATATATAAGACCTTCGATGTGGTAATAATTTGAGGTCTTATATATTTCAGTATAAATGTTAAAAGTCATATAAATAATTTGAGGGCCGCAGGTACTCTTTAATTTGCCCATGGATCACCAGGTAATAAACAAGCTGCAAAGTACTTTTTTTTTTTTGAAAAAGAACAGTCGCCGATCTTTGGCTATAGGAATGAGTGCATGCATGTATCAGGGCGCCTGTCTTTGATGCTCTCTCGGCCCATTCAGCAAAAAAAGGTTTTCTCTATCGTTCTGGATCTCCTCGGCCTTCCAGCAGTATTACACACTTTTCATCCTCTATATTCGTCCTCTAAAAGAAATATTCTATCCGAGTCATCAAGATTTTCTCCTCTATATCACTTTTTTCCGCGCTCATCCATCCTCTATATCTCTATTCTATATCGAGTGGACCCCATATGTCTGTAAATAAATTTTATCTAAATATATTCATGTGAGATTTTTTTTAAAGAATTTATTGAAACGAATTTAATGGTATAATCGGAATTTAATTTGGTTTTTGGTTTGTGAGTATATTTTTATTTAGTGATTAGAAAATGTGGGGCCCACCACTGCACCTCTTCTGCGCGCATGCACTCTGTCCATTTGCGTGTGCTGCAGGCCCTGTCTCTTCGCGTGTGAACCCACTGGCATTTTAGCAGAGGCCCTATATCGTTCTATATTCACCGGATGAAGACGCCAGAATCGGACACGCTGGCACGATAGGGTACCCCGCTGCGGGACTTTTCATCCCCTAAATATTTTAGCGCATGCGGTAGGGGACGTGAGTGCAGTTGGTCTCAGCCGGATGCAATGAACCATGGTTACATCATATACAGCTAGCAAGCTCTAGCTAGTACTGCAAGTTGTGATCCATTATAAACTCTCAATAACCATAACTGCACTGCTAGGTGTCCACGGACCCGAAAAGTCACATCGATTAAAAGAAATTAGATTGAATTAAATAAATTTGATAAAATTCAGCAAAAACTAACATAGAGCAGGTTTCAATGATCTAAACTTCATATCATGTTTTCTCTTTACGAGCTCATCCAATATCTTTGGGAACTTGTAAATTGCTTGTGGAACAAACTTTACTTGGATAAGACCACCTTCCTTCACCTATTCAATCGTCAAAAACATATGTCTACATCTTATTTTTTTATTTTTCAAACCATATTTTTTCAACCGCTTGCTATCCACGCATCTTATTATGCTCCTTCCCCATATCTCTTCTCGGAAAATGTTCGTGAGGTTTTTCTGATGAAAAAAAAATGAGCTTCAAGTCAACCTTCCCTGTGCTAATTGGCCTCACCATTTAGATATCTCCGCTACGCACGTGCTTGCCTTGTGTAGCCCCTGTTACTGTATTGGTGAGATTCAGAGTCAACTAAGCATTTAAATTTGGCGAAATAGTCAAATTCGTTCTTGAACTATCACCGAAAGCTCAGTTTAGTCCTTGAACTATGAAAACGGCCGTTTTAGTCCTCAAACTTTCACAGCCGGCTCAATTTCGTCCCTAAACTATGAAAACGACCGTTCTCGCCCTCAAACTTTCGCAGCCGGCTCAATTTCGTTCTTAAACTATGAAAACGACTGTTCTCGTCCTCAAACTTTCGCAGCCGGCTCAATTTCATCTCCGGTCCGATGTGGAGTGCCACGCTGGCTCGTCTCGTCATCGCCTAGTCAGTTAGAATCAGTTTTTGAAAACCTGCAACTGATTTATTCTTATTCCAACTGGTTGCAACTAGTTGTAACTCTTCAATACAACGTTGATGAAGATGATTTTTAATTGTAGATCTCAATAAAATCTACAAATTTTTAGTTTTAATTTTTTTTATTTAAGGATGTTAAGATGCTCAAAAAGTTAATATAAAATTTTAGCACCATAATAATTACCTGTTGCTGCTTGTAATTAATATAAAAGTTAATATAAAATTTTAGCACCATAATATGAATTTTTTGAGTATCTTAATGTCCTCAAATAAAAAATATTAAAATTAGAAAGTTGTAGATCTTATCGAGATCTATAATTTTTATGAAAAAATCATCTTCATCCCATTTTGTATTGAAGAGTTACAACTAGTTGCGACAAGTTGGAATAAGAATAAATCAGTTACATGCTTTCGAAAACTGATTCCAGCTGACTGGGTGATGACGAGACAAGCCAGCGTGGCGCTCCACATCGGACCAGAGACGAAATTGAGCCGGCTGCGAAAGTTTGAGGACGAGAATGGTCGTTTTCATAATTTAAAGACGAAATTGAGCCGGCTGCGAAATTTGAGGACGAGAACGGTCGTTTTCATAGTTTAGGGACGAAATTGAGCCGGCTGTGAAAGTTTAAGGACTAAAACGGCCGTTTTTATAGTTCAGGGACTAAACTGAACTTTCGGCGATAGTTTAAGGACGAATTTGACTATTCCGCCTTTAAATTTCGAGCGGTATTTCACTCTATTTCGGCTGGCTGGTACGGTACGACTGGCTGGCTGATCGTTCTGAGCAAAAAACACTGCTGAATGGCTGGCTGGTGCTAGCTGGACCAGGCAGCCGAAGAGGGTGTTTGTTTGTGTGCCATGCAAGCGGTATTGCGCAGTGTGATGGGTGACGGCAGAAAGTTAGTCTTTAGCCGAGACGGATTTGGTGTTTGTGCCGTTTCAGTTTAAGTACTAGTAGGTGTTTTTGGCATCAAAGATATAGTCATAGTCATTTCATCACGCCTGGATGCAATGAACCGTGACCTAGTTCCAGACAGCTAGCGCGTGCGAACCTCGAACAAGTGGTAGTCCACTAGTCCTAGATTAAATAGTAACTAGGTAGTATTCATATTGAAGCGTACAATAATTATGCAACAATTAAAAATTCACCACAATTGAACCATACAAATCGCAGTTATAAATTATTCTAATTAATTATAGAAAAACATAGATCTAAATTTAAAGCAAAACCTTTATACTAAAACATTTCATATTATATGTGGAGTCCAAGTAAATTTGATTTTTCATTTTATGATTTTTATGTGATTACTATGGTTTTCAAAGATTCACCCGAAATAAATAAATAAATAAAATAAAACCGTATTCTATACCGCTTATAATCAGACCAGAGAGATAAAACGTACAGTTTAAAAGTTAAAGGATGTGATTTGCTTGATTTTATGGGGAAGGAAAAGAATACTTTGGTAAAAGTTGAGAAATGAAAACTGGACTTTTTCATAAGGTATACGTGCTTTCTAGTGTTCACGAGAGTGAGTGTTTCCATAACGAGGTGAGATAAAACTGGGCCGTATTTGGGGTGCCGGGGCTTTCCGGCCCCGTACAGCATAGCGTTTTTGCCGACGCCGATGCCACCGCAGGGTGACAACTCCACAGCCAGTCAGCCACAGTGGTGACAGGTTAGGTACACACAGCATCGGCATCGGAGTGGGAGCTGACGATATGCTGAGAAAAATCTCTCAAGTAGTTGACGGGATCAATCCTAGGATCCTCGTACAGTGATCTGATTCCAAATCGTAAAAAATTGAACACCTGCAATTCTTGGTGCTTCAAGCCTTCAACCTAAATAAAGCTAAAATTAGAGCAGTTTGCAATTTGAATTGCGACCATACATTGTTTTCTGCTGGAAAATATTTGAGATATGCATGAAGAGACCGAAAGAGAGAGGGGCAGAGAACGGAGAAGCTGCTGACCATGGTGAGATCCAAAAGTTTATGAATCGGTTGGTCTCATCTCAAGTTTTGAATGTAGGCAGAGTTTGCACCAACTTTACACAAACTTGACGACACGCAGCGCAGGCAGTATTCACATCAATCAACAAATGGATTAGTAGACTACCAGCATTTTCTAGCCAAGCTACGCTAGGCACGATGCTATTTTCTGTAAATAAAAAAAAAAAGAACGAAGAAGAAAGAAGAGGATGTGTTCGGTCGTCAAACTCAAACCACCCTTTGACTAGCCGTGCGTGGACGCCGACGGCGGCGACGAGATGTAGGGATCGGACTGGACGAGTCCGTCGAGGAAATCGGAGAGGCGGTGCTCGCGCTTCCTGGCGGCGGGGCCGGCGCCCTCGAGCGCGCGCAGCAGCGCCTGGGCCTTGGCCTTCCCCCTGGGGCTGGCGGCGCTGTCCTCGGCCAGCTCCCGCACGGTCTCCTCGGCGCAGCCGACGGCGAGCACCTCGGCCACGGCCGCCTCCCCGCCGGCGACGACGAGGTTGAGCAGCGCGGCGGCGGCGTTGTCCCTTGCCCTGGGCGTGGCGGCGCCCCCCAGCTCGACGAGGTCGAGGAGGATGCGCACCCCGGACACCCACCGGAACGCCTCCAGGCTCTCGGCGCACCCGGCCACCTGCGCCACCACGGCGGTGGAGTCCTCCACGATGCCGCTCCGCGCGTCCGTCACCACCACCGCGAAGAGCGCCTGCACGGCGCCGAGCGACACCAGGACGGCGCGGCTCGGCGGGTACAGCGCCACGCCGAACAGCGCCTTGAGCGCGTCCTTGGTGGCGCGCGTGCTGCTGCTGCTGCCAGCGCCGCCGCTAGGGCCTGGGCGACGCCGACGCGGCGCGGAGGAGCGCCACGAGCGCCGACAGCAGCGGCCGCCGCGCGCACACCGCCGCGCGGTGGGACTCCCCGCCGCAGAGGAGGCTGTGGACCACGGCCGCCGCGTGGTGCGCGGCGTCGCCGGACCGCAGCGCGGCCGTCAGCGCGTCCAGCACGCCGGGAGCCGACGCCACCTGGTCCCGCGCCGAGATGGAGATGTTGAGGAGCGCGGCCGCCGCGTCCACGGACGCGGACGCGGAGCCGGCGGCGGGCGACGCGAGCTGCGCGGCGAGGAGGGGCACCGCGCCGGCGTTCGCCAGCGGCGCCCGGATCTCGGGGTCCGTCTTGGAGGAGAGGCGGATCTCGGACACCGCCGCGGCGGCCGCCGCCCCGTCGCACGCCGCGGTGGCGCCGCGCAGGCGGCCCACCAGGACCCGTGCCGTGTGCGCCTTCACTTCCATCGCTGTCGGGAGGCGGTGGAGTTGCGTGCGGACAAGCGCGGCGAGTTCGGTTTTGGAGCTGTCTGCGGGGAGCTTGGATTTGGAGAGGCGGTTTTGTTGGTTATAGGTGGCGGAACGCGGCGGCAGGTGGCGTGGCGGAGGTGGAGCGCGCACGCGGCACGCCGGAGTGGCACGCGGGAGGAAGAGGAAGGCGGCGATCGGGATCGGATGGAGAGAACGGGACGTAATTCCCGCGCGCGCGCGTGTTCTTGAAGCTCCCGTTAATTATTTTTTACTATGGAGTATGCTGGTGGGCTGGTGGGCTCGTGGGGTTGAACGTTTCTACCGCGCTTTACCCTCTCGGAAACCTCTCTACCCATCCCTTTCGGCAAAGGCCAAATGATTCTTGGGGGTTTTGATTTTTCGGGATGCATTTGTTGCAAATAGTCGTCTAAAAGTATAGAAAATGAATAGTTTCAGTTCAATTGCGGGATAGTAGTGATCTAGACTTTGCTTTTGAGCTTTGAACTTGGGTGATTTCTGACGGCAGGTGGCTGGGAAATTAAGGCCCCGTTTAGTTGAGGGAAAAGGTGGAGAAAGGGGCGAAAAGTTGCACTGTAGCACTTTCGTTTGTATTTGACAACTTTTGTTCAATCATGACTCAAGTAAACTTAAAAGATTCATCTCGAGCTAGCCACGCATAAAGTACAAACATACAACAACTGCTACTTCATTTAGTGCTCTATGCAGACGAAAAGTACAATTGATATGATAAGAATGTGATGAGGAATAGTGAAAAATATTGGGAAGTAAACGGGCCCTAAGAGTAGGGGATGAGGAGGCATCCAAGTGTCACTTCTAGGGCTGAAAACGGTTGGAAACGATCGGTATGAGGTTAAATCATTTTCAGTTTCATATTATTTTCTCGAAAACGAAATCGATACGATAATGTCGGAAGCGAGAACGGTGTCGATATTCCCATAAATTCGGAAACGAATTTATGCGATCGAAAGTGCACCGGTAACGATCGAAATTTATAAAAACGATATCTAAAGTACGATAAATTAAACACACCAATCTGCACAGCGTAACATCACTGACTTAATACAGTAATACTTAGGTTTCACAAGCACACAAATAATATAACGTAGTCCCAAGCTCAAAAGTACTAGAATTCTAGTGACTGAAATACGAAACCAAGGAGTTCGATACTTCGACGGTTGAACCAAGATCTAAAATGCATGCTAGAAATATGATTAATGATAGAATGGTAGTTCTTCATTGTAGGCTTCCTATAGCTGAACCTCCGACATGTCATCATCATCTCCAAGCACATAATCATCTATTTCTGAAAATTCATCCTTCAAATTATAAAAAAAATAACATGTTAGTACGTCAAATGGGCGTCATGCCGCAGCAGGCAAAGCGGCAGGTGCCTCATAAGGCTGGGCGCTCAGCGAGCTTGCCAAATGGGCCTGGCTTGGAGTGCTACGCGCTGGAGATCGGTAATTACCGACGGTATATTACCGGCTGAATACGGTATTTCTCGGAAACGATCGGAAGAGTGCTCAATCACTTTTGTTATCATTATCGGATCTTTTTACCATTCTCGTTTCCGTTTCATCGGTTACCGTCGCCGCTTTCGTTTAGAAAGAAAAGTCGGTGATTTCTCAAAAACGATTTCCGATAATCGAGAATTACCGTTTTCGTTTACAGCCCTAGTCACTTCACACGGCTGCTATCTTTCCTTCCCTCCACGCTGATCGCTGAGGTTTTGGCTCTGTTAGCTTAAAACCGTTTATTTTTCAGTCCTTCGACAGTATTTTTCTCTTACAAAAAATCAGCATCAACGTTTATTTTCAGCGGTTTTCAGCTTCAGCCAACAAAGCCTTTGTCTCCTCAGTGGTAGTTGTTGGACCGCCTAATCGTGACGAGGAAGCCGTCACTTGAGGAGTACACATTGTTTCAACTTCCTGTCCTTCTCTGCGTCCTGCAGTTGACAGAGACACAAGGAACATGAACAATAACGGGTAGTATTGGGTAGTAGGAATACTCCTATACACAGTAGTATTAATTAAAGTAACTGTTGAGGTCAGCGTTGACAACGTCCTGCAGTGTGTTTCGATTTTTCCTTTTAAATTATTTACCCGCTTGGCTTCACCTTGGTGAAATCGTGGTTCACCCTGATGTGACGAGCTGTGTATTACTGTTTTCTTGTACTACTTGCAGTCATGTGATTTGCTAGTATCCGCTTGGTGTCAGCTAGGATTATACAGAATCAATAAGTACACATGACCAAACCAATTCATGCGTTCCCTTTATAGAATTCTAACAAAAAAACATGGTATTTTGTGACATTCACCAGTTGTTTAGGCTCTGTTCGGTTTACCTGAAAAGCTAAGCTGATTTTAACTGAAACTGATTTATTGTGAGGAGAAATACTACTCCAGAGCTAAAAAATATGTGCTGTTTAGCTGAAGCAAACACGGCCTTAACTGACCGAATCGGACGTAATGGGCAGGTTAATAATTTAACTACAAGTAGGTGCGTTGCCAAGATTACGCTGCGAGTCCTCCATCGTTGCTTGCTGCTGACAGAATCCATCCATCCTCTCAGAGTCCCACTGATCGCGTTTTTTTGTGCGGGCCCGGGTGGACGTGGCGTTTACGTGCGCGGCTCGGTCACTAATAGTTGTGCGAACGCTTTGACCACTGTAAGACGAAAATGACATCGATTCCACTCCTAATGCTCGTTCACATGGCCTTCCACGTAATATAAATTAATGTAGTAATAATATAGTGCTTGCCTCTGGCTGAATTTGGGGTATTAGCACCGGTTTTTGTTTTTTGTTTGTTTCCCTTGAAGCCCACCACAGCGACTCTCATCCCTGGTGTTTGGCCCGGTTCATAACAACCATGGGCGTCATGTGTGATCCATATGATGTCGGCTGATCATGTCATGTCTACTTGCAGAATATGTATATTAGGCTCTGTTCGGAAAATACTGTTATAGGGTTGAAAAGAAACTAAAATAAGTTGTCTATAAACTCAAGCGAACAGAGCCTATATGTGCATATTTATATGTGATAATAATATCTGCACATTGTTTTAATATATGTACTAAAAGAAACTGTAGACAAAGGTACGTGGCAATTGCAAAACAGTGTAGAAAGTTACATCTGTCGTCATACATTTTTTGCTAGAGGATTTTTAAAAAACTTCAGCCCATGCTTTTGTTATTCAGTGCGTGCTTGTTTCCACCGAATTTTGTCACATCAAAGATTTAGCAAGCAAAAGTTAGATGAAAAAAAAAATTACCATAGATTTGGCAGGTCAGAGGTTTCCATGTTTTGATAGCAAATCAAATAAAAGCCAAAAATCATGGCTTACCAAATGTTAACTTGGTATATTTTAGAAGTAAACCAAGCATACCCTTAAATTTCATTGCATGCACGAAGTTAGAGAAAGGTTGTTCGTGTTAGTGCTAATGTCGCCCGCCCGGTTTTCCTATATGGGCCAGGAAGCATGGCCCGTCAACATGAACTGGAGGCCCTTTTAACGTTTCCAGCCCGTATTCGGCTGCTGCGTTGGCGTTCGGTGTTTCACATACCGGAAGCCACAACAGAGAGCTGCGGATCGAAAAAGAAAAAAAAAAATCAACATCCCCGCCGAAAAAACTCTTCAATTCAAGGCATCTTAATGTTCGCATTGCACGGTAAACCTTATGTACCTTTAGCTAATTACTAGCAATCAAATATGGGGGGAAAACAGTTGCCCTGCTTATCAACAGGTAGCTTTGTTGTGAATTTTTTAACTCAATTTGTATGTATCCCTTTCAGGCCTCGCCACAATGAGCAGATTGGGCCGCCACCGTCTGCAGCAACCTTATAATTTTGAGAACAACGGTTCTATTGACTGGGACCAAATGTAGATGTAGAATTCTGGAGCACAGCAGCACTGTGGAGTAGACTGGAGGTGCAGTTATTTCTGGCGGATTTGATTCCCCTGCGGTGTGTAGATGCTGCAGCAACACATAACGTGCGAGCTTTTTAAGTAGTAAATTCACGGTCCTGATTCCTCTTGATGAATGAATAACGAGCGAGTTTTGCCACAGCAGGACGATTCCTGTACCGTCGTCCGCAAGGGCTGTAATTTCTCACGGACAAGTTACGACACGATTGTATGTCAGGTTTTGATAATTTGTGCCAATGTAATTTCTCACGGATAGTTGTTCATGTTGGAGTTTAAAGTTTTCATCGTGCATAAGCGTTTCATCACGAACCGCCGGAGTGTCCGGGTAAGGAATTCATGGAGAATCCACTAGGGCCGACAGACAAGAGCCTGGAAACGCAACATTATCGAGATAAAAATGAAGGCCATGAGATGAAAAGGAGAAGACGGGAAACTTTCTTTTAGGAGATGGTTACATGAAGACATGCAAAATCAACTT
Organism: Eremochloa ophiuroides; assembly: GCA_038502445.1. Lineage (NCBI taxonomy): Eukaryota > Viridiplantae > Streptophyta > Magnoliopsida > Poales > Poaceae > Eremochloa > Eremochloa ophiuroides. Next base: position 84,564,874 of record JAHLJS010000006.1, read on the forward strand.
AGAAGAATAAAGGATCTAATTATTGTTTCAATGTGAATAATGATGAGGATAGAGCTAGATGGGATCTGGAGAAATCTAGGTTGCTTCTCAGTAAAATCCGCATATAACTTTCTCTGTAGGACAAGAACATGGCTGCAATTATAAATTCTTGTGGAAAGCTAAGATTCCTTTAAAAATTAAGATTTTTATGTGGCTAACTTTTCAAAACGCTATTCTCTCCAAAGACAATCTTTGTAAAAGAGAATGGGTGGAAAATCCATCCTGTGCTTTCTGTACTGATAGAGAATCAGTGCAACATTTGTTCTTTGATTATATGACTGCTAAGTACATTTCGGAGCTTGTTAGCTTTTGCTTTTGGGGCAAATTGTCATCCTAGGTAATAGTGATCAATATTGGAGCTGGATTAATAATATTTTACCTCAGGGGTCTCAAATGCATACTGTGGGTCTTGCTGGTGTATTTTGGGCTATTTGGAGAACCAGGAACAATGTTTGCTTTGAGAAAAAAAGAGTGAGATCTCCTACTGAGATTATTTGTTTGTTGTACTCGTTCTTGGATTATTGGACAGGTTTACTGAAGGAGGAAATGAAGCAACAGGTCAGGAGCAGGGATTGAGGTGATCAAGATGACAGCTCTCCACTTCCACAAGAAGGATGAGCGGGCGGACATTCAGGATGAACTGTCGATTGGTTCCTTTCCAGGGTTGACGGAGCGCTGGCCTTCTTTTGTTTTGGGTTGTCTTAGTCTCGAGAGTCTCAGGATGTTTTTCTTTTATGTTTGGCAGCGTTGTTTTGCTTAGTACTTAGCTGGATCTTTGTTAGCCGTGCGCCAGTTCATTGGGTGTTCGCGGGCACGGGCGCTTTTGGGCGCGGAAGGGGAAGTGTTAAACGCATCATACTCAATCTGACTTTGTAATTTCGTTACTCTAGGTAATGAAATTCGGTTTACACCATTGTGGAAAAAATGAACGCCATGTTAAACTTGACAATTCGTCGAATACTGAAGAAATGTGCTGTTCCTATAACGTTCGGCCATGTTAAACTTGTCCAATACTTGCTAAAGAAATGTCCAATTCCTATATCGTTCGGCCATGATATACAAAAGAACGGTGTTGCATTGGCATCATTTATCTGGACCCTAGCTATAGGATACAAAAAGAACGCTGTTGCTTTCCTTTATTTATTAGACCAAACAATCAACAGTGGGGTTTCGGTTCTCCTAGCGTTCTAGCCTACCGTACGTCGTCGCCTCACCATGCATGATTACAACGAATCAATAATAATAATGTGCACCAAATTAAAACCGAGAGAGAACAGAGACACGACAAAAACACCTTGCACGTATGTATCCGCTGGCTGCACTGCACAGATCGATCGAACGGTCACATTTCAGTCGAAGAGCTCCCACTGCGTCTGCGTGGTGGCCGCCGCGTCGAACGTCTCCCATTTCGTCGTCACCACCACCGCCTGCAGCCGCGCGTTGGACACCTTGAGCACGTCCAGCGTCTCCACGCATTTCTGCACCCGCTTCGCCTGCAGAACACGCATGCATGCCTCTGTCTGTCAGATTTTATTATAATTACCTAGCTAGGAGACACTACTAAATGAAATCGTCCACAAGCAAGCCATCATCATTTCAGAAGAAAAAGTAGACGGACTTTTCCATCCATATATCTTGATCTTGAGGTGACCATCACAGATAATGATCGATAAAAAGTACTTGCACTTCTTTTATTATTATTATTTCCAGTCAATCACTATGCTCATGCGGCCTGGTTTCTGGTGACCTTGTTACGGCAATCTACATGCCTTGCCCTGCACTCTTCGCAAATCTATCTATCCATCTAATAAAAGTTAAAAGGCCATCCTTTGTAGAAAGACAGAAACAGGACATTTGAAGAAGCAGGTTAGCTGGCACCGAACCTGACATTTGAAGCAGGGAAAGGGCTGTAGGTGGAATGCATGCTTGTGCCCGGGACCTGTGTGTTCATTACTGTTCAATAAAAGTATGGCGAATAGGTGATGAGCCTGTTTCGGGTGGCATGCATACAGGACACTGGACACCTTCATTGACCCATCGACGACGACAGGTGACAGGCAGCTAGCTAGCTTGTCTCATGAACACTTCCATGCACTGCTTGTCATGGCACTACTTGGCCACTCAGAGGCCAGATATTTTATATTGATGTCAATGCTACGTTGCTATATTACTTACTGTAACCGATAGAACTGTGCCCTACTGAAAGTATGAAACTGGCCTGAATAATGCCCATGCTGTGATGCCATTTTAGTGTAGGTGTACGGTGTACCTGAATGTTCTTCTGCGAAGAGGAGTCTCCGGCCGCAGGTATGCTCTCCAGCTTCACGGCGTGCCGCATCAGCAGCTCGATCAGCGTCGTGATCTGCACCTCCGCCACCTTGTTCCCTCTAGCAATCGATTTCTCGATACTGGTTACCTACGACAGGAGGGAAAAAAAAAAAGAAAACATTTCTGCTCGTCACGTCAGCACTCAGCATTATTACGAAGATCACTTGCTTCATCGTCGTCATCAGATAAGAAGCAATAGTAAAGATGGATACCATGGATGTCAGATATAGATCCAAAACTTACGAAAGAAACTAATATACGATACTTTTACATAACTATTATTAATTTTGAGAGGTTAAGATACGTAGAAGCGCTAAATTAGCTTTTTTTTGCGACGACTAAATAAATTAGCTGATCTGGGAACCCAGCCGTGCAACAATATCTCTCAGTCTGCATCATCAGTTGGGCCAGGCGCTTCCGTACTGGGCCCCGAGCCCGGAACCACATTCATTTCACTGAATTGAGAGGCCAGCCACCCAGCAAGCCCAGCTGGGCCTGCGTGGAGTTGTTGCGGTGTCCCGCTCGCGCAACAGGTGCCGCGCCCGCAGGCTAGCTGGAAACCGGGACCTCCAAGTACACGTCCGTCCTCGCCCAATGACCTTGTACTTTCACTTTCGTACGCCGGCTACTGTGCGCATGACACACACGCACTGTTCATCTTGCGTGACACCCATTCAAGTACGTGCCAGGGAACATTCCCCTGCAATTATGTTCGCTTCAGCTGAAAAGCTGAACCGATCTGTTCGCTTCAATTGAAAAGCTGAGCTGATTTGAGCTGAAACTGATTTGTTGTGAGTGAAAATACTGTTCTAGATCTGATAAATATGTGGTGTTTAGTTGAAGCGAACATAGCCGCAATGTGCCTATAGCTGCTGCATGCACCGGTGAGATCCAAGAAAGAACGGTACTGCCAAGTCTCGGCAGTACATGTACGGTCTGCACGGTGTAGTAGAATCTGGAGTACTACTGGAGTACACAGTTGACGCTTTACTCTCCAAGACAAGGAAACAAAAGGAGTCAGTTCTTGCCCCCGTTCCGGATGTTTATCTACTTTGTCATTTGTCTCAGAATAAATTAACTTTTAGACCTGTCCTAAGTCAAGGTATTTAAAACTTAACCAAGTTTATAGAAAAAATTATCGATATTTATATCATCAAACTAGGTATTTATTTGACGCCCTAAATATTGTTATTTTTCCAATATAAAGTTTGACTTATTAGGTTGATTTTAGAAGCTCCACAAGATGCACTGAAAGATATCACTATTTATATCTTTAAATAGGTTCAAATCTATTACACAATTATTTCAATAATATTTATTACTCATTGTAAATATTAGTAATTTATTTATTGTGTATATGTTTGGTTATTAAATTAATATTCAAAATGTATCTATACAATATTGTCAGCAAAGCAAATATATATAAAGTTATCTGAAAAAAATAAAAGAAACAACTCTAAAACTCGTGAGGTTAATACAGGATAGGAAATCACACACACATGTGTAGACAGACTAGCTCACAAAAGAACTCTCAAAGATAATACTTCCAAAAAATGAGTATGCATGCATGCATGCAACATGGAGATATTAGCAAAGAAATGATATTTAATGTAGGAGATACAGTATGTGTCAACGGTGCATCACACCATATGTACGTATGCGGACATTCGATCGGGTATGCTACAGTCACGTTAGCCGTCGTCGGCATTCGAGGTAACATTTCCGGACCCCCCACCCATGTATCAGACACACACGCCTCTTTTGTTGCATGCATCCGTCCAAAATGCACGGTAGGGTGATGCATGCCACCGCCCAAACACTTGTCACGCACGTCGTCGTCGTCGTCGTCGTTCCATTCCAACAAGCAACCGATGAGCGCCGGCCGCCCGGCGCCCTAACTCCCTAGCTAACAGCGCGCGCGCACACACACAGACAGCAGCGGTGCGCACACGTGTCGCCATCAACGGCGGCTCTCCCGGCGCTGGTGGTGCTGCCGCAGCGCGTGGGCGTGCATCCTGGCCAGCGTCCGGCGGAACCTGGCGAGGTCGAGGGTGACGTTCTGGCCGCCGAGGTAGACGCGCGCCACGAGGTCCCACCCGTGTTCCCTCTTCGCCTTCTCCGGGTCGGCAAGCACGGCGTCGCCCGGCGGGTACCTGCGCGCCAGCGAGCTCTCGGCGGCGCGCACCTCGTACTGCTCGTACGCCAGCCCCATCCGGGCGGCGGGCACGCCGAAGTCCTCCCGCGCGATCGGCGACAGCCCCAGCGGCGCGATCTGCGTCAGCCACGCGCTGCCCCGGCCGCAGGAACAGCAGCTTCGTCAGGTCCGCGCCGTGCACGCCCACCACCGCGTCGCAGCCCCCCAGCGCCGCGTACCACGCCGACAGCGGCCGCCCGCCGTCCGCCGTCTCCAGGATCTCCACGTCGAACCCCACCGTCGTCGCCAGCCGCGCCACCGCCGCCTGGTTCTCGATCACGCGCGTCCCCTTGCGCGACACGATCCCCAGCCTTGGCCGCCGCCGCCGCTGCTCCTGCTGGTGCTGTACTGTCGTCGTCGTCGTCGTCGTCTCCAGTGCCAGCGGCGGCTTCTCGTAGGCGTCGGCGAGCATGTGGTGGAAGTCGACGATGGTCTTGTTGTCGCGGAGCCTGTCGGGGTCGACGACGAGGATGCCGTGGTAGCGGGTGCCGACGATGGCGCCCGGGAAGCAGTGCGTGCGCGTGTCGTGGAGGAGGTCGAGCACGGGGTGGTCGGAGAGGCCGGAGATGACCTCGCTGAACATGCCGGCCCACCAGGGGTTGTACGAGACCACCCCGAGCACGACACGGCGCCGGAGGTGCTGCGCCGTCACCCACGACGGCAGGAACCCGTCGCTGAACGCGTGGAACAGGTTGCCGGTGTACCCTCCCGCGGACATGACCAGCAGCGGCGCGTCGTGCCGGACGTCGCACCGGTGCTCGTGCTCCGGTCGCCGCGGCGCCACCACACGGCGGAGCCGCACCTCGGGGACCTTGTCCATGATGAAGCGCTCCCACTTCCGCGGGTACGGCCGCACCCTCTCCTCCTCCTCCGACGACGTGGCGTTTGGCGCCGGCGGGAACAGCAGGAGCGACAGCGACGCGGCGTCCGTGCGCACGTCGCCGGCCATGAAGCACACGTCCGTGTGCACGCTCGAGCGGTCGCAGCAGATGCTGTGGTCGCGCATGGACGAGCACGGGGACTGCACCTCGTTGTCAAGGTCGACCGAGCCGCCGCCGCCGCGTCCCGCATTGCCGACTGTGACGCGCTTCCGCGGCGGCACCGACGGCGTCGTCGTCGGCGCGAAGAGCCCGACGTCGATGCTGTACCCGTACGGCCTGAGCACGAGGATGCGCGGCGTGTAGAGGAGCACGCAGAGGACGACGGCGAGCACGAAGAAGAACTGCACCAGCCCCCACCTGCCCGCCTTCGCCTTGCCGCTCGCCGCCGCGACGACGTCGTCGTTGTCCATGAAGGCGGCGACGCCCTTCGAGACGACGGGCAGCTTTGCGGAGGAAGCCACCATGCCGGCCCTCACTCGGTGTGGAACGGCCGCTGGTCGTTGTGGCCGGCATCTGTCGTCTCACTCTTGCGTCGGGCCGGGGTTTATAAGGAAGGACTTGGCAAGCCGATCGAGTCGTTGCACAGGGACAGGGCGGTGCGCGCGCGGTCGCTGACGGGTGAACGTGACAGGGGAGACACGGCGGTGAAGAGTCTGCGGATTGAGGAGATGGATGAAGGATTTCCATGCGCTCTACCTCTAGCGTCAGTTTCAGCTTTTGCTGGCAGACGTGCGCCATTTGGGCACCTGCAGCCGTGCATCTTCCAGTCCTAGTCTTGCGAGTAGAAAGCTAGGAGCGCTAGCTTTATTTGACACGTCTTCCAGGTTGGAGCGTGGATTAATTCAAGTCTTCCAGGTTGAGAAAAATGGTGTGCAATTCATTGCTGCTAGCTGGGTATGTAGTATAAGCTATAGCATGCAGCTAGAGAAAATATATTTGTAATAATACAGTATATGGATGCATAGGTTATGCGTCATTATCTTCCACCGACGTATGTAGGCCAATCAATTTGTATAAATTTGGTCAATAATTGATTTCCTGAACAGGTGCTTTTGCACATGTCCCTGATTACTAATAAATCATTTTATGAGGTCGCAATGTATATACTCCTTCCGGTCCTACTCCCTTCCTATCGGAAAAGGTTTTTGTTTTGGATAAAGTTTTGGTTAAACATTGGAAATATAAATCATGAATAATTTTTAAATTGTTGAGTTTGAAAATATGATAACTATATAAATAAATTTGTCTTCAAATATACTTTTATAAAAGTATACATATATCACTTTTCAATAAATATTTTTATAGAAATATAAAGTCAAAGTTATGTTTTCAAGACCATGTCGTTATCCTAAACAAATCTGATACGGAGGGAGTAGGTGTTTTAGGCCTGTTTGGACCTCATGTAGCTAATAGCCAACTGCTAGAAATTAGCTAACATCCTGCTTTTGAATCCCTAGTTAATGAACCAGCTAATGTTTTAGCTACCACTTAACTACAGAATTAACTATTATTAGCTAGTTTGTGCCAGGTAAACCTTGTGGATCCGAATAGGGCCTACTATAGACAATGATAATCTCTCTAAATTATATGCTGCTTTAATATAAAATATGTTTTATTATAATATTTTTCTAACATCCAGTTACTTTTTATTAATCCACCGAAGCATTTTTCTTAAAAAAAAGTAAGGTGGTTAAAATACAAGTTTTATATTGATAGCCAGGATTTCAAAAGATGGATCGAGCTTGATTGAAGGAAAGTAGGTGAAGCAAGTCAGGTGCTAATAATAAATGTTTTCTAAACTAGGTATATATATGTTGACAAATAAGAAACAGCTGTCGGCTTGTATCAGTTAATTTAGAGGTTGATTCAACAGTGCATGCATGCCTTTTACTGGAATATATGAAATGGCCAAACGTGCCAAGAAATGAAATAGAGAGGGTGGACGCATAATACTAGTATAGATCTGAGAGCGGCAAACAAAACAGGAAGTGCATACAGTAATAGTAGCTCGAAGTATTATATAGAGCTGCAAGTGCACAGTGTGGTTGGTGCTTGGTCCCTCTCGATGCGTGTACTGTCAAGCTGCTCATCGATCTCTGCATGTTACCGGCTCTCCTTTTCGTTCATTCCTCTCGTTCATTCTTCTTGAATGCGCTGTGGCTCCACTTATTGTCAGTGCAAATTAAACACCGTCTCCTTCAGGGACGAATAGGATTCGTAGTACATACATGCATGTACTCCATAATAGAAGCATCCTTGCCTGTTTGTACACAATTAATGTACCCGCAAATCCACCGAATTGCACGGATACGGACCGCGAGTCAAATGCATCCGAAAATAAGCAATAATTTGGTTTGCATGAAGTCGCATCGCGTGAATTGAAATTGACCGCACGTACGTACCAGCACGGCGGCCTCTGATATACGTATACAGTATGCTGCTAGCTCAAAAGTCAAAACCACCGCGATACCGCGCGGTGCAGTCGATAGATCGATTGACCAAGCAGCAATGCAAGACGTACGCCCGTCGATCACGGCTCGATCGGCCGGAAACTAACTGGAACCAACAGTCAACAGACTGGATCAACCACCGGTACTCACCCGGGTATCTCCTCGTTGCTTCGTTCGCCGACGAATTAGACACGTACGCACGCGTCTCAATGTCTCATGGAGATGAATATGGGTGCCATGCATGCATGGCATTCAACGGACACGCAGGTGGTCGATCGACCTGCCGCCGCGTGGGCGGCTGTGGCGCTGTCTGTGCGCCTGATTCTGATTAATTATTCCATTCTTTTTCGGCGGTTGGCCGAGGTTGCGCGCTGTGGACAAAAAAAATGGCATAGGCCCGCAACAAATGGCATGGAGAGACAGATACAGAGAGACAGGCTATGCACGCACGCAGCTAGTTGGTGTCGAAGATGACAAAATTAACAAACTAAACTAGAGACGAGAGGTGACGAGAGCACACGACGACGGTAATGGCCGTGTGCAGACTGTATCTGTCTCTCTCAGGCTCAGCGGCAATCCAGATCAGGCTCAAACTGCACCAGACTCAGCAGGCCAGTGCTTTGGGGTCGTCGTCGTAGACTCACATGACAGGGCTAGCTACCCACTTCATGGCTCGTCTTTATTCGATCGATCGAGATGGCCTGGCTGGGCGACGATTTCTTGTAGCCAGTGAGTGACGCGAATGAACAAGCAAGGAATCAAGCAAGTACTAGCTAGCAAGACAGCGGTGGTTAAGACTCAAGAGCCATGTGTACTTGTAGTCTTGTACGCAACCTGCCAACCTGAGACAAATGTACACTCTGTTCGGCTGGCTGGTATGGTACGGCTAGCTGGCTGATCGTTCTGAGAAAAAAACACTACTGAATAGCTAGCTGGTGCTAGCTGGACCAGCTAGCCGAACAGGGTCATAATGTTGATGTCTGCCGAACTAATGCTGCTCACACCTTGCATTTTAAGTTCTTGGAGAAGAGAACGTGTCAATATTGCAAACCACGCGCTACCAGTGTGTCGTAAATTTGAACTAGCGGGGTGCAACTAGCTAGCTAGTTATGGTTTGGTCCACATCCGTCGTCAAACCTTTCTGGCAAACCTGGCCATCAATCGATCGGCCGATCACATACAGTTGATGAACATGCTTATAACAGACGTACGGCTACGGCTGCACATTCAGAGCGGCTGCGCACGGTGACGAGTGCATGGTGAATGAATTAATAAGCTAGCCATATGCATGTAGGATTATATTATATTAATCGGCTAGTGGGTCGCTATCATCGTCACTTGGAGTGGAGCTCGATCATCACAACCATAAGGAAAAGGAGTGGACACAGTAATCATCCAAAACTCCTAGCTAGCTACGGAGATGGCAACTGCAACGTGTGCTGTTGCATCTCAATCAGATCACCCACAGGATGAAGCAGGAAGCAACTCCTTTGATCTGGATTGAATCCAAGTATCTATATATACCCAATGATGAAGAGAAGACCATGGGCCTAGAATGCGTCCCAGTCTAAAGCCCAAGAAGGGGGCTCAAGCCAAGGGCCGTTTCATTACTGCTGTATTTTGCACCTATTAATTTGGGTACTACGTTCGGTTCACATCTAATCTACCGTTACTATTTAAGGCGCCGCTCTTGAGATATATATACGGATTAAAAGGAGAAATCGATTGATAAGTAATCCATCTTTTCAAATTATATATATATATATATATATACACGCATTTTCTATACTCCCGGGAGTAGTTACTCCCATCTTTAAAAAACCACCTTACGTATGTATTCATACTTATTTATCACTTTGAGTATGTTTACATACTCATATTATGGTGCTCCAAATCTTCCTACGCGAAAAATTTTTAAGGGAACTCATACTTTTTAATATATTACGAAAATGCCACTTATTGTAGTATATAAAATAAGTATGACCACATACTCGATGTATGCATGCATACTTGACAAATATACCACCATAGATGGTCTAGTATGATCATATACTTCGCATATATATACTTTGTTTGGTCATACATACCCAAAATCTTAAGATATAAACATGGGAGTAACTGCTCCCTGGGAGTAGAAAATAATTTCCATATATATATATATATATATTGTAACAACCCTAAAAATCCACACAATCTAAAAATCCCAACCAATTAAAATTTTTCATTTATTTATTGTGAAAACCCATTTTTCTTGTGCAAGCATATAGGTTTCATTATGAAATTGGTAAATAAAGGAGTGTAGTTTGCATTTTAATTCCAATCACATAGAATAATAACTTATGCATCACATTTGGGATTTATTGCAATTTATGTTTGTATTTACTCAATAAATTAAAATGGGCAATATATGTATATATACACTAAACTGAAAACAGAAAAGGAGAAAGAGAGTTCGGCCAGCAAGCCAGCCCGAGCCCGCCCGACCTTCCTCTCCTCATCTCACCGCGCGCGGCCCACGTCGCGGCTCGGCAGCGCACGCGCGCGACCGGCACACACGCGCTCGCGCTCGCGCTCGCTGCCAACCCGGCCCCGCCTGTCAGCCACTCTCGCCTCCACTGTTCTTCTTCCTCACGAAGGCGACGCGCCTGCCGGGGGTGTCGCGCGAATGGCGTGACCCCGGTCCCACAGCCGACAGCATGGCAGAGCCCTGGACCCCGCTGTCCCCCTCCTGTCCCCTCCTTTCTTGGCCGCCAAGCGAACCCGCGCCATCCGGAGCCCTAGATCCACTCGAGCCACGGCCCTTCGATCGGCCGAGCGCAATCGAGACCGTTCGCCATTGGAGACTGGCCAAGCTCGCCTATAAATTGGAGCACCCCGAAGCCCTACCCTCATTTCCCCTCGCCGCCACCGCAGCACAGACCGGCACACCGCACCAAACCGAGAGAGAGAGAGCGTAGGAGAAGGGCGGAGCAGAGGAGGAGAAGCTGCCGGAGCGCCGCCGCCGCGGAGCACGCCGGAGCCGGACACGGAGGAGAAGCCGAGCTGCGGACGAGGAGCGGCACGGCACTGCGATCGCTCTGCACGGCTCCGACTCGCCACTGCACCGCCATCCTAGCTTTCACCGACACCACGGTGAGCCACCGCACGCCATGTCCGAACCTTGCCCTGCTTTTGCCATGGCGTTCCACCCTCGGGACGCGCAGGCACGAGCCTATACCGGCTCGGGAAGATCACCTGCACCATGCACTCACTCGACCAGCCAAAACCCCCGGACTACAAGCTTGCTAGACCGAGAACGCAGCACGACGCGTTCTCGGCGGAGCGCGCTCACCACCGACGCGTTCCGACGCCGAATCACCCGTTCCGAGCAATCCGTCTAGCAACCGTATAGGTTAGAGCGTCGTGGAGCACCGCCACGACCCCCTTGAGCTAGCTACGCGGATCTAAGCGCTAGAGGAAGCCTGAATCGCCCTGGCCGCGTGCGCCGCGACCTTACCGGAGCGCCGCCGCGAGCCGTAGCCAAAAGAAGGTCATGCCATGGCTAAGTTCGCCACCAGAGTGTTGTATGCCTCTCTGGCCTCACCAATTTGACAAGACCGCATTCGATTGAACCAATACTTGGTCGTAGCCGCGATGCCGCTTTCCGCCGTCGTCGGCGACACGCCGCCGCCACAACCGAGCACCTTGGAAAGCTCGGTAGCCAAAATTGGTAGTTGGTATACCATCGCCTTGGACCCTGGACGCGTATACAACTCCTAGAAGACCTCCTTAGCCCCGCCGGAACCTCACCGTCGCGACGACATCGCCGCCGACAGGTTCCGCCTCGCTTAAGATCCGTTCCGAGTACCCCCGGTCGCCTCGCGCTGCGAAGAAAGGCCGCCGAGGTTCGCCAAGTCTGCCTCGGCACCGCCGCTAGATAGCCGAGCCCTGCCTTGCCGAGATATGGTCATCGCCGCCCTGTCATCGTCCGCCGCACCGGAGAGACACCGCCGCCTTGAACGGACGCCCTGGACCCTCGGCACACCAAATTTCCGATTCGCCCGAGCCTCACCAGGAGAGCTCGGGAGAGCAGCCCCCCTCGGCACCCAAATGTCCGATTCGCCCGAGCCTCCACAGGAGACCTCGGGAGAACGGCACCCTCGGGCACCCAAATTTCCGATTCGCCCGAGCCTCCGCGGGAGACCTCGGGAGAACGGCACCCTCGGGCGCACCCAATCTCCGATTCGCCCGATCCTCCCCGGGAGAGCTCGGGATAGCGGCACCCTCGGCGCCCCGAATCTCCGATTCGCCCGAGCCCCGCCGAGCTAAACCGAGCTACACCGAGCTCCGCCGAGATACCCCCAACCACAGCCGAGCTACCCCCGACCACCGCCGAGCTCCGCCGAGATACCCCCAACCACAGCCGAGCTACCACCGACCACCGCCGAGCCACGCCGAGCTACGCCAACTCCGGCAACTCTCTGGGAACCAGCATGGAACACCTGGTGGGCGACCCTCGGGTTTGTGTTCTGATGAGGCGACACACGCCGCACTACTGGACCCGCGCGCCACGTGGACCAATTCCGAGCTGCCCCTATTAACCAACCAGTTTTCCCATTTTCAGAAAATAGGATAATCTTCGGAAATTCATAACTTATTCATATGAAGTCCAAAAATTGCGCACCATATATCAAAATTCTCAGAAAAATGAGATCTACAATCTAAGACTGTGTTTGTGTGCATTTGGCTCTTTATTTTATTGGATTTTTCTGGAATACTCTACAGGAGTCGCTGACGCGACTATTTCGTGTTCGATTTCAGAGCCGGAGGAGGATCTGACTAAGGAAGACGACCACGATTACTTCCAAGAGCTAGGAGACGACTACGAAGGTGCCACGTCCCACCAAATCCTTAGATCCTATTACGCATTGCAAATGACATTGTTGCTATTGCTTTATGATTATGTATGGATTGGTTGCATGGTAGTATATTTGAATTCCCTGCCTTGATAAGACTTTACCCTGCTATCCGCTGTTAGGTTAGCTGCTGCTTAATTTACTGTTACTCTTCCACTACTTTCTACTTGCTATATGCTATGTGGTGGAATTGGGACGGTGTATAACTGATTATAACCACTGGGAGAGAGTGCTGCGTGCGTCTTGGGTGCGTGGTAAGGGTTGATGTCGACCAAGTGGGATGTGAGACAAGCCCATGGGGCAAGTCGTGCCGGGGGTGCAACCTGGGCATCCCCAAGCGAGATACCTGTGGCGGGTAAAGTTGTTGAGGAGGTTCCGGGTGGGATAGCCTTGGTGGTTTGAAGCCCGTGGACGGAGGTGCTGTGATAGCACGGGGAGAGTATCCCCTAAGTGGAGATGCCTGCTTGGTCACAACCTAGGATCTGACTAGTGACCGGAAACATCTGGATTCCCTTGCTACTCGCTCGCTTCTGATGGGCGGGAGACGGCTGGACTACTTGGTAGGGCGGTACCACTACTGCTAGGTTGAAAGGTGATAAGGGTGGGCGGTGACGGATGGAGAGATTCCCGTACCGTCCTAGATGCGCAGTACCACTGGTTGGGCCCGGTGCTGCGTCTCCCAGTCTCAGCATGACGGTGTTGGATCCGGAATATCCCAGGGCTGAGTGGTAGGGTGGTACCGACCTAGGCAAGCAAGCACCCGGAATTCTGCCTAGATGATTGTACAGCATCGATGATGGCTAATCTTGTGAGTAGTAAAACCTCTGCAGAGTGTATGGTTGATCGATCGATACATAAGTCAACTCGTTGGCTATGGACCTTTCCTAATGTTTCTGCAACCACTATTAGATGAGAGCATATTCTTTTCTCCCCCTGGATAACATTGTTCCGGCAGTGTACCCGTTGTGGTAGTGTGCCGCTGAGATAGGCCCGAGAGGGAGTTGGGCCTGTCGAATGAGAGCGAGGTGTGTGTATGTGAGGTGTGGTGATGGGAAAAGGGAAAATGGTGTTAACTGGTGATAAAACTTGACTAATTAAACATGGATTACAGCTGCATAGGAAAACCTCAGCCTATAGGTCTGCTTGTATAGCCTTGCATCCACTTTCCACAAAGCAAATGCTGCATAGGTGGGCTCCGTGGCCAGTACAAATCGTACTGATAAATTTGCTGTCAGGTGACGAGAATGAGTACGACTTCGAGGGAGATGATGACGAGGAATAGGGTCGCGTGCTACACTCAAGTTGGCCGTGAAGGATGAATCGCTTCCGCATCTTCTAAAGCTTCTCTGATTGTTGATTCCGCCAGTGTGGCGATGTAATAAATGTTTATGTAAGACTTATTTACCGTTGTATGGATCCTGGTGGCAACTGAGATATGGGTAATTTCATGGATTGTCCCAAGCAATCTGTTGAATTACAATTCGAGCCTGTGGATTTCCCTTCGTGGAAATCGAGGTCGTTTCAGTTGGTATCGGAGCCATACTTGACTGTAGGACGAGACCCATAGAAAATGGACGTTAGAATAGGAAGCCAGACTCTCTTTCGGTTATATTACCGACCTTGCATTCACTTTTTATGCAATGGCTTATCTAATACAAAGACCTGCTAATCCGTTTCTTGAAAAATTTGCAGATGACCAGCCTTGGATCACCATTTCGTCCACTGCACGACGGCACTATTGAGATCCCGATCAAATGGCCATTGACCTTATGCACCAGTAGCTTATGGGACCCTGCGTGGCCCTTAGACTAGTGATACCATGAGTTGTCCTGTCATTTGGCTATCTGCGCATAGCACGATCTTCTTAGCAGCTAGGAACATCCTTTATATAATAATAACCATGTGATGAGTGACATTTGGATCTTATGCTTCTTATGGTTCTTTATGCTTCTTTGGTTGAGTGTAGGATAGCATGAAAAATGTTTTAATTCATTTAAATCGTTGAAAACATCTAACTCCTACTTAAACCACTACAAGATTATTACTGCACTGAGCACGTACCTAATAACTTCAGATGTCAATGAGACGTTCCGCGCGCCTGGAGAACCGCCAGCCCTCCCCTGCGCCTGCGCCAGGACGTGGGCGTGGTCGCAACCGTGGACGCCCAGCTGGCAGACGTGCTGGAGTTAACCTGGAAGAAGAGCTGCGCCGGGCAGAGGATGCACCGCCGGTGATCGATCCGCCACCACAAGGCGAGAACGTGCCTCCGCCACCGCCACCGCCGCCGCCACCGACGTTGGCGGAAGTGATGGCTCAGCAGACCCAGCTGCTGAATGCCATAGCTACTGGGATGAACAGGCACCACGGGCCACCCCAGAATGACTTCCAAAGGAAACTGGAGGGTTTCCTGAAGCTGAGGCCACCTACCTTCGACGGGACCGACAGCGATCCTCTCGCTGCCGATGATTGGCTTAAGGAGATGGAGAAGAAGCTGGACCTGACCACTTGCTCCGACGAGGAGTGTGTTGGGATTGCTAGCCACCAGCTGACCGGTGCTGCACGAGCATGGTGGGACAACTACACCAGCGCTCACGAGGACCCAGCCCGCATTGACTGGGATGAGTTCACCGAGGCTTTCCGTGACCACCACATTCCTGAGGGAGTCATGGAGGCCAAGAAGAACGAGTTTCGCAACATCTCCCAGGGAGCTGATCGGATCCACGAGTACACCACCCGCTTCAACTGCTTGCTCCGCTACGCACCTGCGACTTGCGTGAGTTCCGAGAAGGAAAAGATGTACTACTACAGGAAGGGACTTCAGACCAAGATCAGGTTGGCTCTGTCAGGGAACAAGAGCTACACTCTGCGTGAGCTGATTGACCGCTGTATTGAGATTGAGAAGGATCGCATGGAAGCACGACTGGAATTCGAGGCCCAGAACAAGGGAAAGAAGCGCCGCTCTGAGGGACCCGCTCGCACTGCTCCACCCCAGAGACAGCGAACGGGTGCACCTCCGTCTTTTCGGACTCGCCAGGGACCTTCTTCGGGAACGAGCCGTGGTGGTACCAACAGCAGCAACTATCACCGCCCCGCTCAGACCTACCCTGCGCCGACTCGAGCTGTGCAGAACACACCCGCCCCCGCTACCAACACGCCAAGGACAAGCAATTGGAAGGCTCCTGCGACAGCTACAGCAGGCAGTGCGCCCTTCACTTGCTTCGGATGCGGAAAGCCTGGACACCGTGTGGCTGCGTGCCCCGACCTCAACCGTGCACCAGCAGCTGCACAGGGCACACCAAACCGGGGATCTGCCACCCGAGGAAGACTGAACCACATGACCGCTGAGGAAGCTGAAGCTGCACCTGATGCTGTGTACGGTACGTTCCTAGTTCATGGTAACATGGCTACAGTTCTGTTCGATTCGGGAGCTACATGTTCGTACATTTCATCTGCATATGCGCATAAGCATAACATACCTGTAACCCCGAGAGCAAACCCCATCCTAACTAGCTCGCCCTTAGGAACCTTCAGAAGCATTCACATATGTAGGGGAGTGATAATCACAATCGAGGGACTTGACTTTCGAGCTGACCTAACCCTACTACCCTCCAATAGCTTAGATGTCATCTTAGGCATGGACTGGCTAACCAAACACCGGGGAGTGATATCTTGTTCACCTAGATATGTTCAGGTAACCCACCCTTGGGGAACAGCTGTCCGATGTGTACCCCAAACCGAGAGAGTCCAAGCCCTCCTATGTGCCCTGGAGACTAAAGCAGATAAAACAGAGCTGACATTCAGAGATGTGCCAGTAGTCTGTGAATTCAATGACGTATTTCCAGAGGAGTTGCCAGGAATGCCACCAGATAGAGATGTGGAGTTTGTTATAGAGCTGATGCCAGGGATTGCACCGATTGCCAAAAGACCCTATAGAATGTCGGCTGATGAGTTGAAGGAACTCAAGAAGCAGCTGGGAGAATTACTGGAGAAGGGTTTCATTAGGCCTAGTGCTTCGCCCTGGGGATCTCCCGTTTTGTTTGTCAAGAAGAAGGATGGCACGATGAGGATGTGCATTGACTACCGGAATCTGAATGCGGTTACAGTCAAGAATAAGTACCCATTGCCCCGCATCGATGATCTGTTAGATCAATTGAGTAAGGCCAAGTACTTCTCAAAGATCGATCTCCGATCAGGGTATCATCAGATGAAGATCAGGGAAGAAGATATCCCGAAGACTGCATTTGTCACTAGATATGGACAGTATGAGTGCACAGTAGTCTCATTTGGACTCACTAATGCTCCAGCATACTTCATGAACATGATGAACAAGGTCTTCATGAATGAGCTAGACAAGTTTGTAGTGGTATTCATTGATGATATATTGGTTTATTCAGCCACAAAAGAGGAACATGAACATCATCTGAGGACCGTATTGGAGAGGTTGTCTCGCAACCAGCTTTACGCCAAATTCTCCAAGTGTGAATTCTGGCTTGAGGAAGTTGCTTTCCTTGGACACGTACTGTCAGGAGAAGGAGTCGCAGTAGACCCAGCCAAAATTGAAGCTGTGAAAGAGTGGGAACAACCCTGTAATGTGTCAGAAATCAGAAGCTTTTTGGGACTTGCAGGATACTATCGCAGATTTATTGAGAATTTCTCCAAGATTGCAAGACCCATGACCAACTTGCTGAAGAAAGAGAACAAGTTTATATGGACTCCTGAATGTGAGAAGAGTTTTCAGACCTTGAAGGAGAAGCTCACTACTACACCTGTACTAGCCCTGCCCGATATTCACAAGGATTTTGTTGTATATTGTGATGCCTCTCGGCAAGGTTTGGGCTGTGTACTAATGCAAGAAGGAAGAGTGATAGCTTATGCCTCAAGGCAGTTGAAGGAGCATGAGCAGCGATACCCGACTCATGACCTAGAACTTGCAGCCGTGGTACATGCACTCAAGATTTGGAGACACTATCTGATAAGCAACAAGTGTGACATCTACACTGACCACAAGAGCCTGAAGTACTTCTTCACACAGGAAGATCTGAATATGAGGCAACGCAGATGGCTGGAACTCATCAAGGACTATGATCTTGAGATCCATTATCACCCAGGAAAGGCCAATGTTGTCGCTGATGCACTTAGCCGCAAAAGCTACTGCCATACCCTCATCACCAACTCTATGCCACCTGAGCTTAGGAGAGAGTTCGACGCATTCCAGCTCGAGGTAGTCTCCTATGGCATGCTAAATGAGCTTCGCGTCGAGTACAATCTCACCTCACGAATCCGTGAAGCGCAAAAGAACTGTCCTGAGATAGACTATATCCGTGGTTTGATGAAGCTGGGAAGAGGCCCTGAATACCGAGAAGATGAGCAGGGAACTGTATGGTACAAGGATAGAATCTGTGTACCGACGGATTCAGCGATACGAGAAGAGATTCTGTCAGAAGGGCATGACTCCAAATATTGCATTCACCCAGGGTCAGCCAAGATGTACCATGATCTAAGGAAACACTTCTGGTGGGAGAATATGAAGGCAGACATTGCAGGGCATGTAGCCCGATGTGACACTTGCAGCAGAATCAAGGCCGAACATCAACGACCAGCCGGCCTACTACAACCCCTCGCAATTCCAGAATGGAAATGGGAATGCATTTCGATGGATTTTATCGTTGGGTTACCCCGCACCGAGAAGAAACACGACTCGATTTGGGTGATAGTCGACCGTTTGACCAAAGTCGCTCACTTCATTCCCATCAGCATTGGCTACGATGCCGAACGGCTGGCGGATTTATACATAACCCACATTCTGAGACTACACGGGGCACCCACAAGCATAATATCTGATCGAGGCTCACAATTCACGTCTCGATTCTGGCAAGCC
The DNA here is from genome assembly GCA_038502445.1 of Eremochloa ophiuroides. Lineage (NCBI taxonomy): Eukaryota > Viridiplantae > Streptophyta > Magnoliopsida > Poales > Poaceae > Eremochloa > Eremochloa ophiuroides. The sequence goes on from JAHLJS010000006.1 coordinate 84,583,539, forward strand.
TTGCACAAATCCATCGGAACCAAGCTGGACTATAGCACGGCTTATCACCCACAAACTGACGGTCAAACAGAAAGAGTGAACCAAATTCTCGAAGATATGCTCCGAGCTTGTGTGATAAAATACAAGACCAGTTGGGAAAGCTGCTTACCCCACGCTGAATTCTCGTACAACAACAGCTATCAAACAAGCCTCAAGATGTCACCGTTTGAGGCATTGTATGGGAGACCCTGCAGGACCCCGCTAATGTGGTCAGAACCCGGAGAGAGAGCCTTCTTTGGCCCTGCTAAGATTGTAGAAGCAGAGGAAGGCGTAGCACAGGTCAGAGAAAATTTGAGAATTGCACAGAGTAGGCAAAAGAGCTATGCAGATAGGAGACGTAGAGAGCTTGAGTTCATGGTTGGGGATTATGTCTACCTCAAGGTATCTCCACTTCGTGGCACTGTCAGATTCCACGTGAAGGGGAAATTGGCACCAAGATATGTTGGGCCATACAAGATCTGTAAAAGGGTTGGAAAGCTTGCTTACAAGCTGGAACTACCGGAGGAATTATCTGGAGTACACCCCGTGTTCCATGTCTCGCAATTAAGGAAGTGTTTGAAGCTTCCCGAGGAGCAAGTTCCTACAGATGCATTAGACCTGCAAGACACACTTGAATACAAGGAACATCCGATCAAGATCTTGGCACGGGATACCAAAGAGACGCGAAACAAGACTATTCCGATGTGCAAGGTACAGTGGAGCAATCACACTGAAAGGGAAGCTACGTGGGAGAAAGAATCGGACTTGCGGATTATGTTTCCTTACCTCTTCGATGGGTACGTTAACTCTGAATCTCGAGGTCGAGATCCTAATGAGGGGGGAGGACTGTAACAACCCTAAAAATCCACACAATCTAAAAATCCCAACCAATTAAAATTTTTCATTTATTTATTGTGAAAACCCATTTTTCTTGTGCAAGCATATAGGTTTCATTATGAAATTGGTAAATAAAGGAGTGTAGTTTGCATTTTAATTCCAATCACATAGAATAATAACTTATGCATCACATTTGGGATTTATTGCAATTTATGTTTGTATTTACTCAATAAATTAAAATGGGCAATATATGTATATATACACTAAACTGAAAACAGAAAAGGAGAAAGAGAGTTCGGCCAGCAAGCCAGCCCGAGCCCGCCCGACCTTCCTCTCCTCATCTCACCGCGCGCGGCCCACGTCGCGGCTCGGCAGCGCACGCGCGCGACCGGCACACACGCGCTCGCGCTCGCGCTCGCTGCCAACCCGGCCCCGCCTGTCAGCCACTCTCGCCTCCACTGTTCTTCTTCCTCACGAAGGCGACGCGCCTGCCGGGGGTGTCGCGCGAATGGCAGTGACCCCGGTCCCACAGCCGACAGCATGGCAGAGCCCTGGACCCCGCTGTCCCCCTCCTGTCCCCTCCTTTCTTGGCCGCCAAGCGAACCCGCGCCATCCGGAGCCCTAGATCCACTCGAGCCACGGCCCTTCGATCGGCCGAGCGCAATCGAGACCGTTCGCCATTGGAGACTGGCCAAGCTCGCCTATAAATTGGAGCACCCCGAAGCCCTACCCTCATTTCCCCTCGCCGCCACCGCAGCACAGACCGGCACACCGCACCAAACCGAGAGAGAGAGCGTAGGAGAAGGGCGGAGCAGAGGAGGAGAAGCTGCCGGAGCGCCGCCGCCGCGGAGCACGCCGGAGCCGGACACGGAGGAGAAGCCGAGCTGCGGACGAGGAGCGGCACGGCACTGCGATCGCTCTGCACGGCTCCGACTCGCCACTGCACCGCCATCCTAGCTTCACCGACACCACGGTGAGCCACCGCACGCCATGTCCGAACCTTGCCCTGCTTTTGCCATGGCGTTCCACCCTCGGGACGCGCAGGCACGAGCCTATACCGGCTCGGGAAGATCACCTGCACCATGCACTCACTCGACCAGCCAAAACCCCCGGACTACAAGCTTGCTAGACCGAGAACGCAGCACGACGCGTTCTCGGCGGAGCGCGCTCACCACCGACGCGTTCCGACGCCGAATCACCCGTTCCGAGCAATCCGTCTAGCAACCGTATAGGTTAGAGCGTCGTGGAGCACCGCCACGACCCCCTTGAGCTAGCTACGCGGATCTAAGCGCTAGAGGAAGCCTGAATCGCCCTGGCCGCGTGCGCCGCGACCTTACCGGAGCGCCGCCGCGAGCCGTAGCCAAAAGAAGGTCATGCCATGGCTAAGTTCGCCACCAGAGTGTTGTATGCCTCTCTGGCCTCACCAATTTGACAAGACCGCATTCGATTGAACCAATACTTGGTCGTAGCCGCGATGCCGCTTTCCGCCGTCGTCGGCGACACGCCGCCGCCACAACCGAGCACCTTGGAAAGCTCGGTAGCCAAAATTGGTAGTTGGTATACCATCGCCTTGGACCCTGGACGCGTATACAACTCCTAGAAGACCTCCTTAGCCCCGCCGGAACCTCACCGTCGCGACGACATCGCCGCCGACAGGTTCCGCCTCGCTTAAGATCCGTTCCGAGTACCCCCGGTCGCCTCGCGCTGCGAAGAAAGGCCGCCGAGGTTCGCCAAGTCTGCCTCGGCACCGCCGCTAGATAGCCGAGCCCTGCCTTGCCGAGATATGGTCATCGCCGCCCTGTCATCGTCCGCCGCACCGGAGAGACACCGCCGCCTTGAACGGACGCCCTGGACCCTCGGCACACCAAATTTCCGATTCGCCCGAGCCTCACCAGGAGAGCTCGGGAGAGCAGCCCCCCTCGGCACCCAAATGTCCGATTCGCCCGAGCCTCCACAGGAGACCTCGGGAGAACGGCACCCTCGGGCACCCAAATTTCCGATTCGCCCGAGCCTCCGCGGGAGACCTCGGGAGAACGGCACCCTCGGGCGCACCCAATCTCCGATTCGCCCGAGCCTCCCCGGGAGAGCTCGGGATAGCGGCACCCTCGGCGCCCCGAATCTCCGATTCGCCCGAGCCCCGCCGAGCTAAACCGAGCTACACCGAGCTCCGCCGAGATACCCCCAACCACAGCCGAGCTACCCCCGACCACCGCCGAGCTCCGCCGAGATACCCCCAACCACAGCCGAGCTACCACCGACCACCGCCGAGCCACGCCGAGCTACGCCAACTCCGGCAACTCTCTGGGAACCAGCATGGAACACCTGGTGGGCGACCCTCGGGTTTGTGTTCTGATGAGGCGACACACGCCGCACTACTGGACCCGCGCGCCACGTGGACCAATTCCGAGCTGCCCCTATTAACCAACCAGTTTTCCCATTTTCAGAAAATAGGATAATCTTCGGAAATTCATAACTTATTCATATGAAGTCCAAAAATTGCGCACCATATATCAAAATTCTCAGAAAAATGAGATCTACAATCTAAGACTGTGTTTGTGTGCATTTGGCTCTTTATTTTATTGGATTTTTCTGGAATACTCTATAGGAGTCGCTGACGCGACTATTTCGTGTTCGATTTCAGAGCCGGAGGAGGATCTGACTAAGGAAGACGACCACGATTACTTCCAAGAGCTAGGAGACGACTACGAAGGTGCCACGTCCCACCAAATCCTTAGATCCTATTACGCATTGCAAATGACATTGTTGCTATTGCTTTATGATTATGTATGGATTGGTTGCATGGTAGTATATTTGAATTCCCTGCCTTGATAAGACTTTACCCTGCTATCCGCTGTTAGGTTAGCTGCTGCTTAATTTACTGTTACTCTTCCACTACTTTCTACTTGCTATATGCTATGTGGTGGAATTGGGACGGTGTATAACTGATTATAACCACTGGGAGAGAGTGCTGCGTGCGTCTTGGGTGCGTGGTAAGGGTTGATGTCGACCAAGTGGGATGTGAGACAAGCCCATGGGGCAAGTCGTGCCGGGGGTGCAACCTGGGCATCCCCAAGCGAGATACCTGTGGCGGGTAAAGTTGTTGAGGAGGTTCCGGGTGGGATAGCCTTGGTGGTTTGAAGCCCGTGGACGGAGGTGCTGTGATAGCACGGGGAGAGTATCCCCTAAGTGGAGATGCCTGCTTGGTCACAACCTAGGATCTGACTAGTGACCGGAAACATCTGGATTCCCTTGCTACTCGCTCGCTTCTGATGGGCGGGAGACGGCTGGACTACTTGGTAGGGCGGTACCACTACTGCTAGGTTGAAAGGTGATAAGGGTGGGCGGTGACGGATGGAGAGATTCCCGTACCGTCCTAGATGCGCAGTACCACTGGTTGGGCCCGGTGCTGCGTCTCCCAGTCTCAGCATGACGGTGTTGGATCCGGAATATCCCAGGGCTGAGTGGTAGGGTGGTACCGACCTAGGCAAGCAAGCACCCGGAATTCTGCCTAGATGATTGTACAGCATCGATGATGGCTAATCTTGTGAGTAGTAAAACCTCTGCAGAGTGTATGGTTGATCGATCGATACATAAGTCAACTCGTTGGCTATGGACCTTTCCTAATGTTTCTGCAACCACTATTAGATGAGAGCATATTCTTTTCTCCCCCTGGATAACATTGTTCCGGCAGTGTACCCGTTGTGGTAGTGTGCCGCTGAGATAGGCCCGAGAGGGAGTTGGGCCTGTCGAATGAGAGCGAGGTGTGTGTATGTGAGGTGTGGTGATGGGAAAAGGGAAAATGGTGTTAACTGGTGATAAAACTTGACTAATTAAACATGGATTACAGCTGCATAGGAAAACCTCAGCCTATAGGTCTGCTTGTATAGCCTTGCATCCACTTTCCACAAAGCAAATGCTGCATAGGTGGGCTCCGTGGCCAGTACAAATCGTACTGATAAATTTGCTGTCAGGTGACGAGAATGAGTACGACTTCGAGGGAGATGATGACGAGGAATAGGGTCGCGTGCTACACTCAAGTTGGCCGTGAAGGATGAATCGCTTCCGCATCTTCTAAAGCTTCTCTGATTGTTGATTCCGCCAGTGTGGCGATGTAATAAATGTTTATGTAAGACTTATTTACCGTTGTATGGATCCTGGTGGCAACTGAGATATGGGTAATTTCATGGATTGTCCCAAGCAATCTGTTGAATTACAATTCGAGCCTGTGGATTTCCCTTCGTGGAAATCGAGGTCGTTTCAGTATATATATATATATATATATATATATATATATATATATATATATATATATATATATATATATATATATATATATACATATACACACACACACTATGAATCCTAACCCAAAAGAGGACTACCAAAATCGATCCTTAGTCCAGGCCTTCTCTTAGATTTTTTCCCAAAAAGTCCTTGAACATTACAAAAATGTTTGATGGGCCTGCCTGTCTCCTGCTCGGGCCTTCTATTTACCTGAGCTGGGCCTCGGTGGGCTGAATTCAGCCCAACGTCGTATTTCTAATTTAGTTCGAATTTATTATTTATCTAAAACGACTGATTTAAAAAAATCATAATAATTCAAATAAAAATAAAAATGCCAGACCAAGCTTGTCGAACTACACAACTAACGCTTCACTGTAAACACGTAACATTACATGTTTTAGTGCGACTTTATTGCTAAAAAATTAAGATCTAGATTCCTCTACAAATTTTTAAAATAATTAATAGAGTTAGTTTCTTTATTCAAATTGCTATGAAATTTTAATGGTAGCTTACCAACAACATGCATAAAATAAAACAATAGAATGATTTTAGTACCTTTATGATCCTAGAAAAAATAAAGCAATCTATCAAAAATAGTAATACAACGTAATAATCGAACCTCCTTGTGTAACAGATTCATCGAACATAACCAAGTACATGCACCTCAGTTTATTCGAGAATATATAATCTTCCTCTAACGTAGACCTTCTCAAAAAAACGTCAACCAAACCGATATTTGTACAAGTTGTACTCAAATAAATTATCAACTAATAAAATCTATTAGAATAAAATAGTCCCACACTGATCTGCATGGCAATGCCACGCGTTTTTCTAGTTCTAATCCTAATCCAAATAGAAGAAATATGTTTACCAAATATCAATAATTTTACTCTATTTTTTTCCTAGACATGTTTTCTATACTCTGATCCGACTTCACCGCGCACCATATGTACTTGCGCAAACTAGCGATGGCTTTAGACTTTGTAGGAAACTCATATTCCAACTTTTCAATTACATCTTCCGTACGTGCACTGATGTCTCCTCATATAGGTACAAGCGCTGGCACTAGCCTTGTTCGTTTGCGAAGCACTGATGATTTCGACTTATGCTGATTTGTTATAAGAGGAAAACACTATTTTATATTTAAAATGAATCAAAAAAACTGAACAAGTGAAGATAAGGGTCTTCAATCCGTACTCCATCCGTCCTGTTAAAATATCGTTTTTGACTTTTTAAACTTCTCTATTTGTTTTATATAAAATTTTTGGACGAGTAATAAAATAATTAAATTATTATTAAAGTATCTCTAATGATAAAATAAGTTATAATAAAATAAATAATATTTATAAAAAAAAATAAATATGAAGAACGGTCAAATAAGATGGCACGAAGTTTAAAACCACACCTTGTTTGGGACATGGAGGGAGCATGCAACTTGGAAAGGAGGAGGGGACGGCTCCAGGCCTCCAGGCCGTGGGTAGGGTCCATGGATGCCTCTACCTGTCTACCACAAGCACAAAATTGGCAATTGGCAGTGGGTTCGTTTCAAAAGAAGAAGAATTGGCAATGGGAGGAAAGCACGTCTCTGTCAACTCACAGTTGGCTGTTTTGACCGAACAGAAGATGTGGAGCTTAATTTTGAGTTGAAGCTCAGGGTCAAGGGCTGCAGCTATTTTTTCTACAGTTCACTTGCATTGGATGTTGACTTACTACTTTACTAGTACATGTTTCTTCATTATATCCATGCCGTAGGACTTAGACAGTTGAAGTTAGTTCCAGCCTTCCAGATATTTTGGTTTAATCGGTTCTTTCTGGTTTCTGCACAACAATTTTTTTTTCAAGAAAAAATTGCAGTGTTCATTCGAACAGTTTTCTTTGCAGTGTGTCCTTGACAGGTAAGTAACATTTAATCTGAACCAAATCAGGTGTGTCTGACCCTGATCTTCACTAGTACATAAAAACTCTATGTTGACACCGTGAATTTATTTTTACAGGTGGATTTAATTAACGTGCGTCAATAGAAATAAAACGGTAGGGACAGATTTAGAACCGTCCTTAATGATAGGCGGTTTTCTTAAGGAACCGCATGTAGAAATCGATTTCTACAGGCGGTTTCTTAAGTGAGCCGCCGGTAGAAATCGATGCCAATTTTAAAAATTTGATTTTTTAAATGACTTTAAATAGAAAAACTGTCTATATGAAAGTTGTAGATCTCGAAAAGTTATGAAACTTTGTAGTTTAAACTTTTTTCATTTGAAATCATCTTGTTGACTTAAATTACGGTCAAAGTTTAAAATTTGAAATTTGACTTTTTAAAAAAAAGCCTCCGATGAAAAAATACTCTACATGAAAGTTGTAGATCTCGAAAAGTTATGCAACTTTGTAGTTGACAACTTTTTCATTTGACTTCGTTAGAACCTCAAATAATCAATTTTCTATCGGCTACATAACAATATGTGGCGAACCTAATACAACTAGAACATAAGTGAGTGCTAGGTGGAGTGGTTAGAGTGCCTCACGCGCGAGTGCGAGGTCGCGGGTTCGAACCTCCGTGGCCGTATAGCGCGCGAATTTTGCGTGAAAAATACCGCGACTTGCGACTTCAACGTCACTGGCCGGTGGGTCCCTTCCTTGATTTAAATTTTTTGTTTTGCTATTTTTAAAAATCGATTTTTAGAAAAAGTTTTGTGCAGGCGGTTCACTTAAGAAACCACCAGTACAAATCTGATTTGTACTGGCGGTTCACAAGCAACTGCCTGCACAAACGGCCGATTTCTACGGGCCCATAGCACAGGCAGTTCGAAAAAACGCCTGTAAAAATGCGTTTAGAACCAACACAACTGTCTGTGCTGAACTTTTATGTACTAGTGCTTGTTGCATTTTGGGTCTTTGAATGCATCCCTTTTAGTGGTAGGTGAACCAACCCAAGTAACTTGTCCTTCACTTGTTGACCACTCGTCAAACAAAACGAGTGAAGATGCAGCCTAACTCAATTCCAAATAGTATGAATTCATCAGAGCTGTGGTGACCAACCAAGCGTTATCCGGTCAAGTCCACATAGTTCTTGCTACCACGACTAAGCACTGCCACTACTTGTACCAGAGGAATCATCAGCTACGCAGGCACGCAGCAGCAATTCTAACAAAATGGAGAAGTGTTTAACTACACCTGATAGTGGAGTACTAGCTAATTGGATTTGTCATATATTGGCTATCCTCGGTTCAGGCTTCAGAAGTTCAGAGAACTGATGTTACTCGTTGGACTTCGATCGGTTCCTCCTGACTAATTCAGAGCTACAGTATTTTTCATGAGCTTACGAACCAACCACCATCGAATCGAATCCAACAGGGCAACAAGAAGGAACTACCAATCGTCTAATCGTACGTGGATTCGATTCACCAACCACTTCTCAGTAGTTACAATACTGCATGTCACTGTCGATGTGGCGCTGTGGCACTGTATCAAATGTTTCAGTAAGCCTCAGCATGAGCCGGACTGTAGAAGAGAGCCAGGCGAGGAGCAGATGGATGTACATGTACCATCGCGATGGCTACTACAGTTCTTGAAGATATCTGTTTCACGATCCACAAATCTTTCCGTAATCTCTGCACTTGTAGCGACGGTACACGCAACCCGATGCGCTGTAGCACTTGTAGCCGATCTGTTCTCGAGGCTGCACAAGCACAGTCAGCATCACATTCACATTTCCTCCTCGGCTTCCTGCATCTGCATATGCCAATCGCCAGGTGCGAGTGCGAGTCTACCAGCTACCTACCCCACCGGCTAGTCTAGTTTGATGTCCATATCACTATCACTCTATCAGCGGCAGTTTGCAGTTGTATTGTATCCGATCCATGTGATAATTCATGAGGATCAGAATTCCTTTTTTTTTAGCTAAACATGCATGTAAACCTGTATCAGTTTCGTATAATTTTTACTCATGTTTCAGATTCGGAGTTTAGTGGTGTGAGTCTAGTATAGCACATTGCCTTTGAGCTAAAAATGGTATACCAAAAGCTTAAAGTTTTATCCATAAATATAATGGAACAAGACTGTTCTAGTGTGTGATGCATGCATTCATTCCAAAGTTCCCCAAGAAAACTATGCATTCTGAAGAGACAAATAGGCTCATGACTGATATGAGGATAGCTATGAGAAAGAGATCGTAGTATTCCTGTGCTTGCAAAGTGACCTAGGGGCAAGCATAACTTTTTGGAGATCATATATATGAGAAATAGAATGGTGGAGTAGTTGAGTATTGGTGGTAAACGAATTGTATGGGAATACATTGCTTAGAGGTCAAGAAACTTTTCTTAGAGAAAGGTGAAACTTATTTACACGATCGTAATCTATCACATCTGGAGATATCCTATATTCTCTAATAACATCACCTGCAGTTATAGCAAAAGACATAGATGCAAGCTAAAAGTGTCTGAGGATATCTTCACCCAGATCACAACCGTCTTCAATGGGTAGGGTAGGCCAAACCAATTAACTTAGAGCATACTTAACTTGGGGTGTCGCACCGACTTGGTGCACAGAAATGTTTGAGTGGGATATGGTATCCTACGCACTATGGGTAGCCATGGCATGGGGGGAGAAGTACATAAACGACGGGCTATTGTGTGAGCCAATATTAATTATTACTCTAATATTAACTACACTGCAAAAAAAAACCCAGTATTAACTAGGATCAAATTTTTATACCTATAAGGCAGGTGCATTCTCTCTAATTTGTTTGAGCTTCGACACTGCCTTCCCATATAACTCACACAAAATTAAAGACACCAAATACGTGACCCTAGATGTGTCTAGTGATAGTTAGATGACCCAATATTGGTGTGACTTAGTAGATGAGAACACAAAATGGTTAAGCTTGACCAGTTTATCCTAATGATTTCACAAGATCGGAATGAGCCATCTTCATTCTCATATGTAAATTCTTCCTTAGTTGTGTAGAGATGAAATGCTTAGAAAGCGAGAAGTTTTGAGTCATTCTCATTATAGGTTTCAAGTTCTAGTTTCTAAGACCCTCTCATGTGATGGGAACAATATAGTCAAGTTTTATCTCTAAAACTCATTTCATCAAATAAATAAAGCTTTTCATCATCTCTGTTTATCCATAGCAAACCATGTCAGTTTATATATTTAATTTAATGTACATAAAACTCCTATGAACCCATGAGTAGCCTGATTATCGAGGTTTTCTATTATGCTTGTAGGAACAACAAAGAAGCACCACCACACACATAATGTAATTCACAAATTCTAAAATTTATGCTAGTACTTGCATTAGCAACCGCCAACTAACATCATAGTTTTGTTGAAACAAAATAAATGTTATGTAATTTTCGTTTGCTTATGAACACGTTAATTAGGCTTGGATAAATGTCTTTATTAACATATCGGTGCTTATAATTTTGTTCAAATGTTATCTTGTACTACTTTTCTGACCCCGAGTTTTTTTTTTGGGGCATGCTTAACAACGAATCCTGAATCAGTCGCCCGACCAGGCAGTTGCCTGCAAGGCGCGAGTTGTCAAATGTCAACAGTTGTGTCACCAACGGTCCGTGTCACTATCGGTACGGACGACGTTTTATAGACAGAATAGCTCACTCACTCACGTCGGTTGGTTGGTTTTGGACTTTAATAATAATTTTTATCATTTGTATGTAGGAGATGATGTCCGATCGAGCACAAACGTTTTAGATAGCTCGATCGCAACCCTTGGTGGCCCGTCGATCTTCAAATTGTACTACCAACCACAACCAGTCAGCCGATACGTTCGTGTCGCGTCGTCTGATCGCGCGCCTCGGGTGACCGGTGGACGGCGTCGCCGCGTCGGGCAGCACCACACCACCTGCACGGTGATGCTGCTGACTTTGACGCTGTTGCTGCTGCATTCGGCGGGCGGACGTGCGCTCTGACGCGTTTCCGCGCTCGGTGTCGCTGCCGAGAGAGGAGTCGGAATCGGACGGCCGCGCCCCGCTGCCGCCGAGAAAAAAGTCAGAGGAGCAGGCGGCAGGAGCCGAGCCGTGCCTGCACGACCCGCGCCTTCTCTCCTATTCTCCGTCCCGTTTCTGGCGGTGTGCTCTGCTGTGGTCTGTTCTTATTAGACAATGATAATGAAGGTGTGGTCTCTGGTCTGTGGTAACATTCAAAAATTTGCTCGGAATGTATGATGATGCATTCCAATTCCATGGAGAAATATAATATTGGCTTGATGACGCGGTAACCACCATGGCGCAACACCAACCAAGATAGGAGTAGAATAGCTTAGCAGCCGCCCAGCAAGCAAGCAGAGCATCAGGCCTGTATTTCCAGAAAACAAAAGCAGAGTGGATGAACACGCACTTTTACCAATTGGAGTATAGGCTGCTCAGACCAAAATCAAATGGCTGATTGCCAAAGCCGTGTGTCGTGTCGACAACAGACGAAGAATAATCCCATCTGAATCTCAAGGTCTGAATTAATCCCTTTTCAGCGAGCAGTCCAAAATGCTATTCTCCTCCCATCCTCTTCCTGCATCAGATCAGGTTAGATGCTGGCTGGCAACAACTCCCGCTCCCGGTCAGCCTCCTTTCCTCCCTCCCCACTATTATTGTAATCGCCAAACTGATTTTGTTCTCGCCACCGTATCGTCACCATCCATTCACCAACCACAACCGATACCGTACCTTTCAACGTGACTTTTCCCTTTTGCTTTGACTGTCAATTCGTTCGCCCAAAAGGGTGCAGGGTTTTTCTCGGTGGTGCCCAAAGGTTGAGCATTTTGTTCATACTTAGGTGCGGATCTACAACATATCATCAGGGTCCGTTAATCTCAACAACTTTTAGCTAATCCTCTATATATTAGCCTCTTATTTAGTCATAATTTTCAATAAAACATCATATCACATTGGCTTCTTTGATGCTAACCCCGTTGCCTAATCTAGCTAGATTTTCCCTTGTTCATACTTCATCCACGGTGGATACACATAAATATATAATTGAGAAAACAAACATTTACTTTGAGATTAGGCATATATGTTCATGAAAACCAAATTTTATGCTACATTTTATTCAACACTATTTAAAAATAAAGCAAGATAAAGATACATCATATATTTTTGCACATCCAATTCGGGGAAGAGATCGGTGATTTATTGTTGCATAGTTTGGTATTGTCGGTGCTAGTTTTAGTCGGGGCTAACACCGGCTAGTAAATATGTGTTTTGCGGTTGAGACTACGGATGATGTGCAAGGGGGAACACAGGGATTATACTGGTTCAGGCCAAGCAAGCCCTACGTCCAGTGGAGAGGAGAGTCGTGTTGCCTTGCGCCGGGGTGCTTGTGATAGGGGGTTACAAGCTAGGCGATAAAGGGAAGTGCTCCCAGGTCTCTTGTGAGTGTCTAAGTGTATGCAAGTCATTTGCTGTTGGTGTGTATGTGTGGGTGAGAACTTAGAACTTTCGGGGTCTCTCTAAAGCAGGCCTCTGCTCTCCCTTTTATAGTCGCAAAGGAGAGACAAGGGCAGCGCTTACAATGCTACGTATGTTACAGCGAGGAGTTGCTGTTCCCCGTTTGACTATGGTCAGCTACGGTCTTTTCTCCGCGTCTCCGGGGTATGGCCGTAGTGGTTCGCACGATCTTGGTGAGTTCCAAGGCGGGAACAGTTGTCGGATTACGTCATGTCGTCAGCTACGGTCTTTTCTCCGCGTCTCTGGGGTATGGCCATGGTGGTTCGCACGATCTTGGTGAGTTCCAAGGCGGCAACAGTCGTCGGATTACGGCGTGCCGTAGGGTCACACCTGACGGCTGTCCTTCCGCACGATGTGACAAGAGGGTGAGTCGTCTCGGGGCGTTGTCTCCCGAGGCTCGGGCCTCCTGAAGGAGTGATGGGATGGAGCAGGGTGATATCTCCCCATGGTCATATTTCTGGCCTTTGAACAGTACTTCCCGAGGGTTAGGTGGGCCCGGATGGAAGGCGTGCTCGTCCTTTCGAGTGGACAGTGCAGTAGGCGCCTTTTCCGTTCTTGCGTAGCCCGTCGTCAGGTGCTCGGACTGTCGCAGTCGGAGTTGATAGACCCCGGCGGAAAACGGGGCGGCGCACCGTAGACCATACCGTGGAGAGGACGGCCGTAGTGGGCCTATCAAATCCGCTGCCAGGGAAATCCTGACAGGTGGTATGGCCATCAGGGGCGTGCGAAGCACAGTTGCGTCGAGAATCTCGCCTGACGGGACAGTGCCTGTAAAGTGGTCAGGGAGGTCTCTTGTGGTCCAAGATTGCTCTGCTGACATCACCGGTGGCTTGGATGCCTTTGTGAGATTGCGCTCGAGGGGGATGGAGAAGATCGGGCGAATCAGAGAATGGGCGCCGAGGGCGCCGCTCTCCCGAGCTCTCCTGGGGAGGCTCGGGCAGAGCTCGGGCGAATTGGAGAATTGGGCGCCGAGGGTGCCGCTCTCCCGAGCTCTCCCGGGGGGGGGGCTCGGGCGAATCGGAGAATTGGCGCCGAGGGTGCCGCTCTCCCGACCTCTCGCGGGGAGGCTCGGGCGAATCGGAGAATTGGCTGTCATTGGTGCAATGACGTCGTGGGCCTCCGTAGACGCGGCCTTCCTTGGCTTCGGGCGCGGCCTTCGTGGACTTCCACTGGGCTTACTTGGGCCGGGCTGCGTTAGGAATGATCGTTTTTGCGTTGAAGTTGGGTACCCTAAACTTTGGTACCCGACAGTAGCCTCCGAGCCTGTGGCGGAGTGAAGGCACTCCTCCACAGGTTCACGCTGGTTCTTCCTTTCAAAAAAGATAAAGTGTGGGTTGTTTTTTCCGGTGGGTGCGCGCCGCCAGGTGTAGCTCCTGAGGCTTTGGAGGGATGGTATATCCCTTCAAGGGCTTAGAATCGTGTTTGTTAGTCCTCGGGTGTTTTTTGATTTATTTAGGAGGGTCGTTTCCTTGGAAGCGGAGCCCCCGAGCCTCCCATCGTGTTGGGAGGTCATTCAGTGGTCTTTCCAAGGTGCAGGGCAAGTTCCCGAGCCTCCGTTTCGCATCGGAGATCGGTCGGGTCCTTCCCTGTCTTTTTTAATTCGACCTTCACGCTCTTTTTTCTCGGGAAGAGGAAGGTTTGGTCCTGCTCGACTTCCCCGCTGGGGCACGAGTCGGCATTTCCGGTGAGCTACAAACGGGTTGGTCCAAGTGGAGGTCCGTGCCCCGTTCGTTAAGGGTCGGCTAGTGGCCTGAGCACACTCCAATTATTTCCCGAGGGTCAGTTAGTGGATATCGGGTCCCTTCGATGGGTCCCGAGGGCATGATGCCTCCCACGGAGGGATTCCACGTAACCGACTCGCTACTGGGACTTGGACACAGCGTGGGATGTCCCTTGTGACGTTTCGGGCATCGGGATACTGGCCGTTTTCGTGACCCATCCACTAGCTGTCCCTAACTCGGTTTCCCTGGGGCGACTGTTCGAGCCACGGAGGGCCAGTCTTCGATCCCCTGGGAACGTAACGGGCGCCCGAGCCCGGGGTTCTTTCGTTGGGAAGGAGAAAATGTAGGCGGATTCGAGGTGCGCGGTTATAATGATTCGGCTCACCTTTTTAGGCGCGACGCCTGACGGACGCGACGGTTCGGCTCAGTCGAGGCGGTTTGCGTGCGCGGCGATGGCGACGGCGTGGGGATCGTGGCGGGCCCCGCGCAGTTAATGCTGTGGATTCTCCGCATCCACCCACGATCCGCCGGCGGAGTTTATAAGAAAAACTTACGGTTTTTTTTTCTATCCTAGCCATTCGCTCGCTCGACCGTTCGCTTTCTTACCTTCGTCGCCTGCTCTTTCGCCCTCGTTGCCTGCTTCGAGAGAGATCGTTGCCTCGCGGCCGTCGTTCTTCCCGCAGCCCTTTCCCTTTCTCTTTCCATGGATTCCTCCTCCGCTGCTGTCGACGCCGCCGCCGATGTCGCTGCCACCGAAGCCGCCACAACCGAAGCCGCCGCGACCGACACCGTCGCCACCGATGCTGCCGCGGCCGCTGCCGGCGTCCTCAGGCTGGAGCCGTGGCCGAGGAGCACTGTGACGGAGGCGCAGCTGGAGCACCTCGTCTCCCTGGGACTGCTGCGTCCTCGTACCGACGCGCAGCACCCGGAGTGGGTCGTGCCACCGCGCGACCACGATGAGCCGAACCCCGGCGAGGGGTACGTGGTGAGCTTCGTTGCTTACCAAGAGCGCGGGCTCGGCTCACCGCCGAGCCGCTTCTGCCGGGCCATCCTCTTCGAGAACGGGCTGGAGCTCCACAACCTCACCCCGAATTCCATCACGCAGGCGTCGATTTTCGTCGCCCTGTGTGAAGGATACTTCGGGGTGCCCCCGCACTGGAACCTGTGGCGCCGCATTTCCCGCGTCGACTTGTACACCAAGTGGGTCGGCGCGAGGAAGCCACGGGAGATCCAGCGTGTGGGGAGATGCGGCCTCGTGATCCGCTCTTCGTTGTACATCCCCTGTAAGGCCCCCTCCTCCAACAAGGGGTGGCACAACGGCTGGTTCTACCTCCGCAACGATGGGGGTCTCTTCCCCAAGTTCACGGGAAGAGCACTCATAGCCCCCCTTCCCCAATGGGAGTGGGAGTGCCCGTCGAAGCACCTGAACGTGTACTTCGCCGCGCTCAAGGAGTTGAACAGGAGGGGCCTTACCGGGGCCGGCGTGGCGGGAAACTTCCACATGCGGACGGTGTTACCTCTGATGGAGCGTCGCTTGACGCTTCATAAGATGGTGACCGGGTCGCAGCGGGAAGGCACGGCGATGCTGCCCCGTGACCTTGGCGAGGCGGAGGTCATGCGCCGCGTCGGATACATGGTGGGGGGTTATTGTAATACCCCGGGTATTACGGATTAATTAATCTGCCATGTCATCATGTTCAAATATTAATCATTTGCATATGATTGTGCTTAGGATCCTAGATTGGTTTGAATTAAGATGGTGTTTGATTATGAAATTAAATCCCTTAATAATAGAATTAAAATTTGCTTTTATTAGGCCCAAAAACCTAATTCAAAGTCTAGAGGGGATCTTGAAATAGTCCTTTAATAAGAGTTGTAGATCTTTTAAAATGGAACAACTTTTATTTTGGCAAATTTTCAAGTTGTTGAGAAAATTTAAAAGTAATTTTGAAAATACAGTTTGAAATTTAAAACTCTAGTTTACCCCTTTTTCTGTAGCTTCAAAAATATTTCGAATTTGGATTTAGTTCCAAAAGCAAAGTTGTTCGGAATCTCAAACCCTAAAACTTTTGTTTTTGCAGTTTTTCATGTTTGTATGCAAAATCAGTCGAATTTGGTCAAAAAACCGACAGCCCCCTAGGGATCTATGCTACAGTGTTTCGCCCCTCTTCCTGTTCGCGAACAGAACCGGCAACCGCCGTGTCGCGCCGGGCGCGCGGCGAGCCGTGCCGGCCGGGATCGTGCCCCCGCGACCATTGCAGATACGGGCGCGCGTGCGCCGCGTCGTGCCGCGCCTGTCCCCGCCCGTTGCCCCTCCAAAAGGGCAAAGACCACCCCTCTCCACGCCATTCTTCTTCCGCCGGTCGCCACTCTCCCTCTCGGTTCTCGGCCGAATACGCCGCGCTCCGTCCATCACCACCCTCTCCATCTTGCAGCCAGCTAGCTAGCTTCCTTGCGCATCGCCTGCGTCCGTCGGTGGGAGCTGTAGAGCTTCGTAACCACCGGAATGCCGGTGTCTTCTTCGCGGGCGGGCAGAGCGCCGCCGCGAGCTCCGCCGTCGTCTCGAGCTAGTTTGGGTAAGCTCTGGGCCTCGGGTTGTTGCGCACCGTGATCTCCGTGACCCCTTGAACCTTACGCTTGCGTCGGTGTACTCTCTGGTTCCCTAGGTTCGCCGGAACGCGTGTTCGCCGTTGTGCCGAGCCGCCGGGATCCGCCGCCATCGCCAAGTCGCCTTCTCCGAACCACCTCCGTCTCCACCGATCCGTCAGCCAGCTTCGTGGTGAGCCCCAGATGCTCGCGCACCTTTTCCCCCTCTCTTTACCGGCTTGTGCTCGCCGGCGACGTGCTCGCCGCCGCCACCGAGCCGCCGCGTCCGTGTCTCCAGGTGCTGTGCGCCTCGAATCTCGTCGTGTCTTAACTTGGTAGACTCGCCTTGGAGTGTAGAGTCCGTCAGTGCCCTCGGTTTCGTCCCTCGGCTCACCGTCGGCGAGCTAGGGGCGGCGGACCGCCGGCGCTCTCGCCTCTGTCAAAACAGAGGAGAGGCCTAGGGGCCTCGGGTTAGAAGGTAGGTCTTTCCAGGGGGTTAAGTGCAAATCCCGTGACTCATGTGAATAGTATAGATCGGACCGCGGGTTGATTTCCGATTTTCCCAAGGTCTCTTTTGCTAAATCGCCGGCGCCGGGTGCGGGCAGGCCGAGTGGGCCGGCTCGCTTTGGTCATGGGCCGTAGTGGGCTGGTTTGGTCTTTTCTTTTTCCAGTAAATTTCAAAATGCTTTTCATTTATATATTTATATGAATAGTACTGAAGTTTATTTATTTCATATGATTAAATCTGTTGTGTGAAAAATAATGAGGTTTTTTGTGTATACTCTCTGTGTTATGTAGTATTTGTTAAAAATATAAGTTGTGGCATTCCAGTGCTTTTGATCTGCTGTATAAATTAGTAGATTAATTGGTAAATGCAAGTTTGTGCAATTTTAATTAATTCCCTGTAAATCCAAAAATCATGAAATCAATTGTGGCTCTGTTTGGTGATAAAACCTAGCTGTTGGTAAAGTTTGGTTACAATTGAAGTTAGTTTGGTCAATTAATAAATATATGTGAAATTAGGGATTAATAAAGTAAATAGAAAAATGAATTTAGGTTTGTTGTGTGAATTTTTGGATTGAATGAAGACCAAGGATCTTTCACTGTGTGATCCTTGGCAATTTGAGAACTTAGTGCTTGGTAGTAGTCATAAAGCTGTGTAGCGGCTTTCTATGACTGTTAAAATAAGGTTTTAGGAATAAAATGTGAAATACCGATTTACTTTAGGAAATCTCGTTTACAATTTTTCCGTGAAGGAAAGTTGTATTCAAGGTTTTAAACAATTTATTATTGCATTTGTATGTTTGTCATCTGCATCTTGTAAGCATACATCATTGCACTCGTGTAGTGTCTGCGAGCGAGGAGGTCAAACTTGAGCCGACCGTTGAAGAGGTGATTCCCGAGTTGACCCAAGTCTTCGACGTTCCCAGGACTGACACCGCACCGACCCTCTTCGCAATCCAAGGCAAGCCCCGGTGCATTCAGCCCCTCTATTACAAAATATTTATAATTTGAGTTAATCTACTGCATTAGGTTGATAGGAGTTGATTGTCACCTATCCAGATGCATTGTCTCAAATAAATACCCTGAAACCTGATTTAAATAAAATGGTTTGAGAAATGCTTAGGCATGCTTAATGAACTTAGCTTTGCATAAAAGAAAAACTATTTTCTGTGCCATGATTATACTTATACTTTGATTGGTGAAGAACTTATTATCCGCTGGTCGATGTGTATTTGGGTTGGAGTCCCAATGCATGGTCGCTTTCGGAATAGTTTGGTACTGGTCGATGTCTTTGGAAACGTGTTTCGTTGGGTGGCCAGCTCATGGGACGGCGTTCCCTATGTCTCACTCACCCGACAGGCACGATAATAAAAACTGTCGGGTAGTCTTGTACTTGGGTTAGAGTCCCAATGCAGGATTGACGGCAGGAAGGAAGTAGGGACCGTTCGTTGTAGGCCTGCTGTGATCATGATGAACAGCCTAGCCACATACCAATGCGGAAAGCCTAGAGTTCGGTGACGCTATTGCTGGAACCGACAACCACGCACTGGGAGTGGAGAGATGGCGAGAGTTGCTTGTACCCACGTGGCCGGCGTGCCTGGATAGGAGTGGAGTACTGTGCTCTCGGGTGGCGCAGGACCGGTTCCGGGATAGCAAAGCCGTGACGACGGGTTGGTATATGTATGCCGGCGTGCTGCATATGCAGTGTGGTTAGAATCCCCAGCTGGGTACTTTCTGGATTCGAATCGACGTGCTCCTCGGTTATGGAGACTTGATCCTCACACTCTACACCGAAAAGTGGTTCTCAACTAGGTGTTTTCTGAATGAATAAAGTAATTGAAAGAATGATGATACATGAGTCTGAATATTGGAGCTATAAATATGATTATAATAATGATAAAATAAAATATGGAACAGGATAGATTGCTTTTCTGCAAACTCCTTACCTTCTGCTAGCCTTACCCACAGCCTTACATTCCTAAGTCTCATCTTACACCTTTAGTCGGGTAAGTCTTGCGGAGTACCCCAAGTACTCAGGGTTTGTTAACCCCTGTTGCAGGAGGACCGCCGCCGGAGGTCTGTCTTGCCCCTTGCTGTGTGACTGTGGTCGAGGAAGGCAGCGATGATGAGTGAAGTGGAACCCGTGGGCAGGGTTCAAGTTATCTTATCTAGTATTGTGTAACTATTCCACTGATACTGCTATGTCCTCTGGTCTGTAATAACTATATTTGAATCCTATTTGAACAACCGGTTTGTAATCTAAATGTTATGTAATCTTCCGCACTGTTACTCTGATGTATTTTATTATGAAATGTTGTAATCCTGTGATGATTCTGCAATGGTGATCCTGTCGAAAAAAAAGGGGCGCTGATGTAGCCCGACAGACCTGTCTAGATCATTTGGGACACGGGCCCGGCTGTCAGAGGTCATTAGTGACAATGACAGGTGCCTGTGGGCCAGGTGATTTAGCCGGTTCTGTTACAGTTATCCCACCTGGGAGGAGGTGAACCGGGTGCCTATGCGTCCCTGCGCGGGCTTCCCGGCGTTGGTAAGTGTTGTTCATTCGATCGGGCCGCTGGCTTCCCCATCTTTCTCCTGACATTTCTTCGTTCTTCGTAGGGCCTCTCGAGGACCGGGAAGGCTTCCCTTCCGCCCGTTCCGGACGATAAAGAGCGGCGAACCCAGAACCGCCTCCGGGCCACGGAGGAGAAGGCGAGGAAGGACAAGGTGACCGCCCGGAAGCAGAAGAGGGCGCAGAAGGTGGAGGAGTCCTCCCAGCTCCGCCGTTGCCTGAGGGAGTCCGGGGAGCCTGAGGTGGCTACCCCCACCGACGATGACGCCGACGACGACGATGAAGAAGAAGATGACTTTTCCATTTTTGATCTAATGGAGTCTGACTGGCCGCTTGTGGCCCCTACAGCCCTGCGGTAGGTGCTGACGAGCCTGGAAAGGCTCCGCTGTCAGCGTCCGCCGGCGGAAGTGCCGGGGTTCGTGATCCGAACCCTCGGCCAAACCTGCCGGAGGCCGAGTCCAAGGACGCGGCTCCTGGCAGGGCAATGTCAGTAGGCGGGGCCCCGCCCGCCATCAGCGGCGTGGCTCGGCTGGAGGGGCCAGGGGACGGGCTCAGGCCCGGCGCCTGAGATGCCCCGAGGTTCCAGCGGGGGGACCGAGAGTCCCCTGTTTCGGCGGACCCTCCCCACCGACGCGTCGTTGGTCGGCGTGGCGGTCGAAGGCGGGGGGAGTGCTGGGAAGACGCCGCCGGTGCCGGAGCCTACCGGTGCCAAGACGCCGGCGCTTGAGCTGGGGCCCTCCCAGGCTCAAGCTTCTCCGCTGAGGGGCGATGAAGTCGGGACGGCCCCCGGCGCCCAGGCGGAGCCCTCGTCACTGGGCGGCGCTGGCCAGGACGCCCCCGCAGCCGGCGCAGCCCGCTCCATCCGTCGTCTCGCTGAGCGTGGGCGCTGTGACGAAGAAGAGGGTCATTCCGAAGATGAGGTAAGGTTCTTTACCTGTAATTCCTTCTAGTGGGGATCCTTTCCTGAGCATTCCTTTCTTCCATCTCTGCTTCAGGAAACGCTCGGGGGCGGACCTCCAGGTGTCGCACCTGAAGGTCCTGAAGGTGCGGGGCCATGACACGGCCGGGGGAGTGCCCGGTCGGCGGGCGAGGAAGTTCCTGCCCCCGTGGGTCCGCCCGTGGCATCCGAGGCTCCTCCCGGCGGTGGCCGCCGTCGTCGTGCCCGTGATTGACCTGGAGGCGGAGCCAGCGCGGGCTTCCGAAGCCTCAGCCGTCGGTTCCGGAGACGCCTCGGGAGCGCCAGCCGATGCCGCCCCCACGGAGCCAGCCGCCACGGGGTCATCGGCCGCGAATGTCAGCGCCGGAGCTCCCCCCGCCCGTGAGGAAGGCCCCTGGGCGCTGGCCTTGAGGGGACCTCAGCCTCGGGAGCTGACCACCTCTCGGATCGAGTGGGCGGACCGCGCGGACCCTCAGGCGCCGCCCGTCTTCTGGCTCCGGGACGACCTCGAGGCCCCCAAGTGGGACGCCGTTCAAGAGCTCGGGTTTAGCTCGACGGCGGGGCTCCGCGCGATCGCCGACGTCCTCGAGAAGGACCTCCCGGCTCAGCTCCAGATAAATCCTTGTGTCTTGTAAAATTTTTCTACATGTGAGCATCGTTCGTACCGTTTTTGCTTCTTCCTTTTTTCCATGACCTCATGCACACCTCCCGGGACAAGTCTCGCTTCCTTCGTGGTGGGCTCGGGCTCTGGAAGCAGCTCGACCTCAAAGGGAAAGCCCTTGCCCGCGCCCAGGGCGAGCTCGCCACCGCGACCTCCAAGCTTGCCGAAGTTAGTGTCGATAACACTATTCTGAAGGGGGAGGTCGCGGAGGCGCAGGGCCGAGCCGCTATCTCGGCGACGCGAGTGCAGGAGTTGGAGAGCGCTCTGGCCGCGATGACGAGGGAGCGCGACGCCGCTCGAGAGCTCACCGCCGAGAAGATTTCGGCCGCCGAGGCCTTGTCTCTCGACCTGGATGAGACTCGGGAGGCGTTGCGCCTGGCGCTCGTCGCGGCGGACATGGCCGGGAAGGAGGCACGGAAGGCTCGGAAAGATGCTAACCGTAAGCGCGGCGTTGTATTTTTTCCATTCTGCTCGTCTCGGTTGCTCGCTGTATTTTTATTCATCTTCGTGCTTTGTTCCCACAATTCTGCAGGGGTCTTACGACGGCGAGGTGGCCGAACACATGGACCTACAGAAGGTCGCGTGGGCGCTGTGTGACTCCGTCGGCACCGGTGGAGAACCTTCTGGGATGTCACTCCGGAGCCGACTGGAGGCACTCCACGGCAGCATGAGCGGCCGCATCAAGGAGGCCCTTCTGACGGGTGTCCAAAAGACACTGACGGTCGTGAAGTCCCACTACGAGAATTTTGACGCCGGCCCTGTCAGCGAGGGCTTCCTTGAAGCCGACGACGCCGAGCTCCTGGCGCTGAAGCATTCGATGAAGGAGCGGGCCACAATGCCCATGTAGAAAGTAACGTTTCGTGAGTGGCTTGAAAGGAAATAAACAATATGGCCCTTCGTGGCCTCAACATTTATGTAAATATTTGCTGAATGTTTGTTTCGCTTTGTTTCGTGCTTTTTTCCTTAGGCGTTTTTTCTTGCCGATCCTGTGTCCGGGCCATCGAGCCTTGGGGGATGCTTTTCGGGTGTCGTAGCTTTAGCGGCATAGACGCAGCCGATGTCCTAGGAGTTTTGATAGAAAGAATCCTTAGAAAAAAGCTTAGGTGTTTCCCCCCGAGCTTCCTGCCTTGGCCGAGCGTAGATCTTGTAGGTTTTCATTCCGAGTGCGGGTTAGCCTTCGAACACGGAGTGGCGAGGGGAGATGCTGTGGCCCTGGAGCATAAGCGGTCTTCGACTCGGTCGGCTCTGTCCTCTGGGGCTTCCCTCATTCTTCGAATTCTATAAGTTCATGCTTGATTTCCGGAAGGAAGCGCGTTTTAGGGAGAAACAAATTCGACAAGTTTTGAAATTTTTGCGTTTCCAAAATTGTTGAATCTTGTGAAAGTCCGGGGGTTCCCCCCATCCTAGCCCCCGAGGGAGGGTCGGCCTTTCCGTAGGTTAGGCCGAGCCTCGCTTTTACTGTGCGGTGAAATAAAGGGTCATTTCACTCCCGAGTGTAGGCTCGGATTGAAAATCTAAAAATCGTGTAAAAAGAGTAGAAGTCGGGTCTTTTCATTGATTTCAAGATTTTTAAAATAGTACAATGCTTGGAATCTCAAGGATAGAAGCGATGTTGCTGTTCGATGTTCCAAGCGTTGCTGTAGACCTCGTCCTTCTCGTTCGTGAGCTTGTATGTGCCGGGGCGTAGCACCTCGGCGACGATGAACGGTCCTTCCCACGGCGGAGTGAGCTTGTGGCGCCCATTGTTGTCCTGCCTGAGCCGTAGCACCTAGATCGCCTACGTTGAAGGCTCGACCTCAGACGCGCTGAGCATGGTACTTGTGTAGGGATTGCTGGTACTTGCCCGAGTGCAAGAGGGCCATGTCCCGAGCTTCGTCGGCTTGGTCCAGCGCGTCTTTGCGGGACGTTTGATTGCCCTGTTCATCGTAGGCTCGGACCCTCGGGGCGCCGTGCTTCAGATCCGTAGGGAGGACGGCCTCTGCACCGTACACCATGAAGAAGGGCGTGAAGCCTGTGGCTCGACTTGGCGTAGTCCTTAGACTCCATATCACTGCCGGGAGCTCCGTCAGCCACCTCTTGCCGAATTTATTCAATCGGTTGAATATCCTTGGTTTAAGGCCATGGAGAATCATGCCGTTGGCACGTTCTACCTGGCCGTTCATTCTCGGGTGGGCGACGGCTGCCCAGTCCACTCGTATGTGATACTCATCGCAGAAAGCCAGAAATTTCTTTCCGGTGAACTGCGTGCCGTTGTCAGTGATAATGGAGTTCGGGACACCAAACCGGTGGACGATGTCGGTGAAGAATAACACCGCTTGAGCCGAGCTGATTTGGACGATCGGTCGAGCCTCGATCCACTTCGAGAACTTGTCGATGGCGACAAGCAAGTGGGTGAAGCCCCCGGGCGCCTTCTGGAGGGGCCCGACAAGGTCTAGTCTCCATACAGCGAACGGCCAAGTGAGTGGGATCGTCTGGAGGGCTTGAGCCGGCAAGTGAGTCTGCCGAGCATAGTACCGACACCCTTCGTAGGAACGTACCACCTCAGTAGCATCGGCCACGGCGGTTGGCCAGTAGAAGCCTTGTCGAAAGGCGTTACCAACCAGGGTTCTCGGCGCTGCGTGGTGACCGCTGGCTCCGCCGTGTATCTCTTCGAGCAGGCGTTTGCCCTGACTGAAAGGAATACAGCGCCGAAACACGCCCGAGGGACTCCGTCGGTAGAGGCTACCATCGATCATAGCGAAAGACTTGGCTTTGCGAGCCAGTCGTCGTGCTCTGGTATTGTCCGGGGGCAAAACGCCTCGGACGAGCCAGCTGACCAGCGGCTCGCGCCAGTCTGGTTCGTCGTCGTCCATCTCGGCTTCGATCTCCATTGCCTCGGCTTCATCACCGTCCTCAGCCTGGGTCTCGAGTGGCTCCCCTTCGTCGGAAGGGTCGGCAGCCCCCGAGAGGCTTGCGTGGCTTGGAGACGGCCCGGGTTCTCCCGGGGGCTCAGGGGTCTTCTTCTTCTCCTCAGCCCCCGAGGGATCGGTATTGACCGAGGGCTTGTGGAGGTCATTGGTGAATACGCCCGTCGGGACCGTGGCCCTTTCGGATGCGATTTTCGCCAACTCATCGGCTTCCTCGTTGTACCGACGCGCGATATGGTTGAGCTCGAGGCCGTCGAATTTTTTCTCGAGCAACCGCACTAGCTTGCAGTAGGCGGCCATTCTGGGGTTCTGGCATGTCGACTCCTTCATGACCTGATCCACGACGAGCTGGGAGTCGCCTCGGACCTCGAGGCGTCGGATCCCGAGCTCGGTGGCGATGCGAAGACCGTTGACCAGAGCCTCATATTTGGCCACGTTGTTGGAAGCCGTGAAGTGTAGTCGCAGTAGATACTTGAGCCGGACCCCGAGGGGTGAGATGAAGACGATGCCTGCACCAGCACCAGTCTTCGTCATCGACCCATCGAAATACATGATCCAATATTCTTCTTGGGTCGGGAGTGGCGGTAGCTGTGTCTGGGTCCACTCTGCCACGAGGCCCGCAAGCACCTGGGACTTGATGGCTTTGCGTGGCGCGTAGGTGATGCCATCACCCATGAGCTCGATGGCCCACTTGACGATCCTTCCAGTCGTTTCCCGATTTTGGATCACCTCCCCGAGGGGGAAGGATGACACCACGGTCACGAGATGGGATTCAAAGTAGTGCCGCAACTTGCGTCGAGTAAGAACGATCGCGTACACTAGCTTCTGGATCTGAGGGTAGCGTGTCTTGGTCTCAGACAAGACTTCACTGATGAAGTAGACCGACTGCTGTACCGGTAAGGCGTGTCCTTCTTCTTGCCGCTCTACGACGATCGCTGCACTCACAACCTGGTTGGTAGCAGCGACATACAACAAGAAATTCTTCTCCTTCGTAGGAGGCACAAGAACCGGTGCTTTTGAAAGTAGAGCCTCAAGCCTTTCGAGGGCTTTCTGGGCCTCGGCGGTCCAGGTAAAGTGCTCGTTTTTCTTTAGCAACCGATACAAGGGAAGACCCTTTTCGCCGAGCCTTGAGATGAATCGACTCAAGGCCGCGAGACACCCCATGAGCTTCTGCACGCCCTTGAGGTTCCGGATCGGACCCATTTGCGTGATGGTCGATATCTTTTCTGGGTTGGCTTCGATGCCACACTCGGAAACGATGAACCCGAGGAGCGTGCCCCGTGGGACCCCGAAAACGCACTTCTTGGGGTTTAGCTTTATGTTTTTCTTTTTAAGGCAGTCGAATGCCTTTTCTAGGCCGGCTACTAAATCACTCGCGTTCCTAGATTTTATCACTATATCGTCTACGTAAGCCTCAACGGTTCGCCCGATGAGGTCCCCAAAAACTTTGAGCATGCAACGCTAGTAAGTTGCGCCCACGTTTTTGAGGCCAAATGGCATGGTTACTAACAATATGTGCCGAAAGGAGTAATGAAAGAGGTCGTTAATTCGTCGGACTCTTTCATGCGGATCTGATGGTAACCGGAATAACCATCAAGAAAGTAAAGTCGTTCACAGCCAGCAGTAGAATCAACTCTTTGGTCAATGCGAGGTAATGTAAATAGATACTTAGGACAAGCTTTATTTAAACTAGTGTAATCGACACACATTCTCCATTTTTTATTTTTCTTTTTAACCAAAACAGGATTAGCTAACCATTTTGGATGGAAGACCTCCTTGATGAATCCGGCCGCCAAAAGCTTCTGCACCTCCTCCCCGATGGGCCGGCGCTTCTCCTCGTCGAATCGGCACAGGCGCTACTTCACCGGCTTGGACCCGGCCCGGATGTCCAAGGAGTGCTCGGCGACCTCCCTCGGGATGCCTGGCATATCCGAGGGACTCCATGCAAACATGTCGGCGTGTTTGCGGAGGAAGTCGACGAGCACTGCCTCCTATTTCGGGTCGAGGGTGGCGCTGTTTTTCAGCGCCCTGCCGTTGGGGGAGCTCAGGTCGAGGAGCACCTCCTTTACCCCCTCAGTGGACTTAAAGGTGCCCGTGGCCTTCTTGGGGTCGGGGACCTCCTTTTCCAACCTGTCGAGGTCGGTCATGAGGGCCTCTGACTCCACCAGCGCGCCGGCGTACTCGCAGCACTCGACGTCGCACTGGTACGCGTGCTGGTAGGAGGCGCTGATGGTAATCACCCCCTTTGGCCCTAGCATCTTGACCTTGAGGTAGGCGTAGTTTGGGACTGCCATAGACTTGGCGTAGCATGGCCTCCCGAGGATGGCGTGGTAGGTGCCGTGGAAGCCTACCACTTCAAATGTCAGGGGCTCCTTCCTGAAGTTGTCAGGAGTCCCGAAGTAAACGGGCAGATCGATCTGCCCGAGGGGTTGCACGCTCTTTCCGGGCACTATCCCGTGGAACGGGGATGTCGTGGCCCAGAGGAGCGAGCGACTGATCCCCATCAAGTCGAGGATCTCAGCGTAGAGAATGTCGAGGCCGCTGCCTCCGTCCATGAGGACTTCGGAGAGCCTTGTGTTGCCGACAACGGGGTCGACAACGAGCGGGTAGCGTCCCGGTGATGGGACGTAGTCCGGGTGGTCGTCCCGCCTGAACATGATGGCGTCGTGGGACCAGTCGAGGAAGCGTGGTGTCGCTGGTCCGACGGAGTAGACCTCCCTGCGCTCGCGCTTTCGCTGCCGCGGCGTAGGGGCGGTCCCGGGCCCGCCGAAGATCATGAGGCATTTGTCGATGGTCGGGAACTCATCGTCCTTCCCGCCCTTGTCCTCCTGATCCCTGGCGGGCTTCTTGCCGGCGTCGTCCTTGAACGGCTGCCGGCTGTAGTGCTTCTTGAGCATCACACACTGTCGAGTGTGTGATGCACCAGACCCTGGTGATAAGGGCACGGCTTACTGAGCATGTCGTCGAAGCGGCCTCGAGGGGGTCGTTCCCTCTTGGGCTCGGTGGCCGCCACGAGGGAGTCGTCGCGGAGTGGGGCCTTTCCCTTCCCCTTCTTCTTCTTGTTGTTCGGGCCTCGGGAAGAGGTGCCCTCGGGGGCCTCCTCCTTCCATTTGCCCTTAGGGTCGGAGAAGAGAGCTCCTAGCGCCTCATCCCCCGAGGCGAAGCTGGTAGCGATCTTTATGAGCTCGGAGACACTAGTGGGTGTCTGGCGCCCGAGCTCATGAACAAGCTCTTTGCAGGAAGTTCCTGCGGCAAACGCTCCGACAACGTCGGAGTCGGTGACCTGGGGCAGCTCATTGTACTGCTTGGAGAAGCGTCGGATGTAGTCCCGGTGGGACTCGCCCGGTTTCTGCTTGCAGCTGCGGAGGTCTCAGGAGTTAACAGGGCGCACGTACGTGCCCTGGAAGTTTCCTACGAAGATCTTGACCAGATCGCTCCAGTCAAAGATCTTCCGCGGGGGAAGGTGTTCCAGCCAAGCTCTTGTAGAGTCGGCGAGGAACAGGGGGAGATTGCGGATGATGATGAGGTCATCCTGTGCGCCACCAAGCCTGGCACGCAAGACGGTAGTCCGCTAACCAGAGTTCGGGGTTAGTTTTCCCCGAGTACTTGGCTATGTTGGCCGGTTGTCGGAATCGGGACGAGAACTTGGCCCTTTGGATGGCCTCGCTGAAGACGCGAGGTCCTGAGCTTTCGGCTTTCTCGGGGGGCGGCCCCCGGTGTCTCGGCCCCGTCGTCAACAACGATTCGGGCCTGGACATCTCGGGCTCGACGCCGAGCTGCTCCTCCATCGCTTTGCCGCTTGCCGCGCTCCAGCGTAGCTCGCAGGCTGGGTGAGGCGCAAGCGGTCCTTGTCCATCCGCGCCTCAAGCTCCCGGAGCTGCTCTAGCTGCCGGGGTTTGAGGTGCGGGGCGAGACGTTCCTGCCCCCTGATCCAGCGGCGGAGCTGACCGTGCGGGCTGCGGGGCCGCTGGAGGGGGCGTGACTTGTTCGTGCTGGGGTTGCGACGGAGGGGGTATGTCGTCGTTGCCCCCCGAGTGGACATCCTCCACCCGTCCCTTATCAGGGTGCATCAAGTTGTAGCACTCCCGAGAGGGGTCGATGTAGGACTGGTCCAAGTTGGAGATGATGCTCGGTGCATTCTCCCCCGAGTCGTCGGTGTGGGCGGCGAAGTCCACATTTGCCCAGAACTCGTCATCATCGTCGCTGTAGCTGCGACGAGACGACGAGGTCTAGGCCATAACGATCCCTCCCCTCCGAGTGTTCTCGAGGGGTGAGGTTGATGGTGGTATCTGTTTCCCCACCGCCATGTGTCCTGGCACTTTCCCCAGGGGATGACGGTGAGGATGCCACGTGGTCTCCCATGAGGCTGTCCTGGCGCTCGAGGCGCTGTACTGGAGTGTCCGACAGCTCGTGCAATAATGCATGAACTGCACGAACGTGGGCGTCCATGGCGGTCTGGAGCCCAAGGAGGGACGACGGCACCGTTCCCCTCCCCCGGTGAGGGCGGAGAGAAAGATCGGCTGGCGTCGCGTTTCCGCTCCCGCCCGTCCTTCGAGCAGTAAGCGGATACGTGACCGCTGGTGCCGGAGATCCCGGGACAGCGGCCGGTGCAGTATTGGCTTCCCCCATTGGGGGTGCCTGGTGGGCCGCATCTCCCGCGGCGAGAGGCTGGTTGGCGCTGCTGCGCCTTCTCCTCCTGATCCGCCGAGAGCGGCGTGCAACGTTTTCCCCGTCCTCTGAGGCGAGTGGAAGCGTTGCGGAGGTCCCTTCTCCGGCCGCCTACGGGGCCAGAGTTAGGACGACAACGACGCGGGGCCCGATCGGGCGCAGGTTCATCTCGAGCCCTTGGCCGGTGGCCACGAACTCGAGAGTCCCGAAACCGGAGTACCGCGCCAGCGGGAAGCGTGGTGGTGCTGGCTGCCATCCGAAACCTACGTCAATGCGCAAAAGGCCCCTACCTGGCGCGCCAACTGTCGGTGCTAGTTTTAGTCGGGGCTAACACCGACTAGTAAATATGTGTTTTGCGGTTGAAGCTACAGATGATGTGCAAGGGGGAACACAGGGATTATACTGGTTCAGGCCAAGCAAGCCCTACGTCCAATGGAGAGGAGAGTCATGTTGCCTTGCACCGGGGTGCTTGTAATAGGGGGTCACAAGCTAGGCGAGAGAGGGAAGTGCTCCCAGGTCTCTTGTGAGTGTCTAAGTGTATGCAAGTCGTTTGCTGCTGGTGTGTATGTGTGGGTGAGAACTTAGAACTTCCGGGTCTCTCTAAAGCTGGCCTCTGCTCTCCCTTTTATAGTCGCAAAGGAGAGGCAAGGGCAGCGCTTATAATGGTACGTATGTTACAGCGAGGAGTTGCTGTTCCCCATTTGACTATGGTCAGTTACGGTCTTTTCTCCACGTCTCCGGGGTATGGCCGTAGTGGTTCGCACGATCTTGGTAAGTTCCAAGGCGGGAACAGTCGTCGGATTACGTCATGTCGTCAGCTACGGTCTTTTCTCCGCGTCTCCGGGGTATGGCCGTGGTGGTTCGCACGATCTTGGTGAGTTCCAAGGCGGCAACAGTCGTCGGATTACGGCGTGCCGTAGGGTCACACCTGACGGCTGTCCTTCCGCACGATGTGACAAGAGGGTGAGTCAGTCTCGGGGCGTTGTCTCCTGAGGCTCGGGACTCCTGAAGGCGTGATGGAATGGAGCAGGGTGATATCTCCCCATGGTCATATTTCTGGCCTTTGAACAGTACTTTCCGAGGGTTAGGTGGGCCCAGGATGGAAGGCGTGCTCGTCCTTTCGAGTGGACAGTGCAGTAGGCGCCTTTCCCGTTCTTGCGTAGCCCGTCGTCAGGTGCTCGGACTGTCGCAGTCGGAGTTGATAGACCCCGGCGGAAAACGGGACGGCACACCGTAGACCATACCGTGGAGAGGACTGCCGTGGTGGGCCTATCAAATCCGCTGCCAGGGAAATCCTGACATGTGGTATGGCCGTCAGGGGCGTGCGAAGCACAGTTGCGTCGAGAATCTCGCCTGATGGGACAATGCCTGTAAAGTGGTCAGGGAGGTCTCTTGTGGTTCAAGATTGCTCTGCTGACATCACCGGTGCCTTGGATGCCTTTGTGAGATTGCGCTCGAGGGGGATGGAGAAGCTCGGGCGAATCGGAGAATGGGCGCCGAGGGAGCCGCTCTCCCGAGCTTTCCTGGGGAGGCTCGGGCGAATCGAAGAATTGGGCGTCGAGGGTGCCGCTCTCCCGAGCTCTCCCGGGGAGGCTCGGGCGAATCGGAGAATTGGCGCCGAGGGTGCCGCTCTCCCGAGCTCTCCCGGGGAAGGTCGGGCGAATCGGAGAATTGGCTGTCATTGGTGCAATGACGTCGTGGGCCTCCGTAGACTGCTGCCTTCCTTGGCTTCGGGCGCGGCCTTCGTGGACTTCCACTGGCCTTACTTGGGCCGGGCTGCGTTGGGAATGATCGTTTTTGTGTTGAAGTTGGGTACCCTAAACTTTGGTACCCGACAGGTATTATCACCATGTTAGTTACATTCCGTAGGTATAATACCATTGTATCCTTCCACCATCACACAGTGTGTATAGCCCTTTAACATTTTGTTCCATAGCAATCGAACCATATTTAGAATCCGATTTTAGATTCTAACATCATAGTTCTCATGCTCTATCTATCAATTCTCGGTTTCACCGCACACTATAAAACTCCTCACGCATCAAGATATGTCGAGCTTCTTACAAATTCCAATACATACATTTTTTAAAAGTTCGTGTTGAACTTGTTCCCACTTCTTTCCGAAGTCAAGCGGTTTTATTCGTACTTCATACATGATATATTGGCTCTATTCGGCTGGTTGGATTATACGGCTGGCTGGTTGATTATTATCAAGAGAAAAACACTACCGAATGGTTGGCTGATGCTGACTGTTAAATTAAGCGAACAAAGCCATTAAAAAATTGCTTCGAGATTAGGCTGCAGATCTACTTCGTACCACTAGAATTTAAGTGAGGTTGCCATGCACTCGAGTAAAGTTTCTTTCAACGGATACTCCCATTGTCTCCTCAAATGTTGGGGGGTATATATATATTGTTCGATTAATTAATCCCAAATCAGGAAAAAGAAATGTGAAGCGTGGAGGTGGGCCCCGGCAGGAGCCTTCGTGGCTCCACACGCCATGCCGCTCCCTTCCCAGCACGCGTCCGACGGAAGCCGACCGTGCCACTGCACCTGGGCCCCACTGGCGAGCACCCGTCGGCGTCAAACCAGGAGCCGATAAATAGCCGCGCCGGGCGGGGAGAGGTGGTGCCCCTCTTCAACCGTCCTCGGCGTCGTCGCCTCTCACCACACCCACCGGCCACCGGTCCACCACCCACTCTTCTTCTTCTCCCCCCTCGCGAATCGGAGGCCAAGTACACTGCCCACCCAGCCCCAGCCCCGGGAGCGAAGAGCAGAACTAGTACGGGGAGTGTTCTCTGCGACGGCGACGGCGAGGACGCGAAGCGGACCGGATCGCGGCGCCATGTCGCTCGACGAGCTCACCGACAAGGTACGCGCGCGCCCCCCTATCCTTCCGCGCTAGCTGCGCTGGGGCGACTCCTGGTGGCGGTTCGGGCGGCTGGGCGTCCGAAAATTTCGCCCAATTTGCTTCGAATTGGCGCAGCTAGTTTGATTTTTTCTTTCCGAGCTCGACGGAGTGTTCGGTTTAGCCGGTTCTGATGAATGCGTTGTTTCCGTTTGTCAGGACCCGTCGTCCTCCGAGGAAGTTCAGCTCGCGCCGTCGGATTCCAAGTTCCGGAGCCTCAGCCCTGTGCCGATTCCGATCCCAACTCCTCGGAGCATCAGATCATTGGTCGATTCGGTACGTGCAGACATTTTTGTGTAGATGGCACAAATGAATGTGTGCTCGCTTTGAGTTCTTCTCGCTCGTAGCTTTGTTCTTCGTCGTGCGATTGCGTATCCTTGAGTTTTACGTCTTCTGTTTTTGTTGTACAAGTGTTTTAAGTAACTAGCTTATCTTGCAAGGTCGGGGAGTTCCTGGACCAGAAATGCTAATGGGCTTGACCTCCCTTTTCACATTTTGTGGGGGAAAAGATTGATTCCGGTGTTTTTAGTGTATTTGTTTTAAAAAGTATTTAGTAGAGGCATTTGCATAGTATGTCGAACTTGAATTTGTCATTCAATTTCAGCTAGAAAGTCACACTGATTGCAAATCCGAATCATGCACATTAGCACATGAAAGTATGAGGCTAAATCACTTGGTTACTTTAGCTGTAGAAAACTTAACATATTCCAAACAAGTTTAACATTGCGTCATTTTGCAGTTTGAGCCTATTTAAGCTCTGAGTTAAATAAACTGATCGGCATTTTTATTGGGTATTGTTTATGGAGCCCAAAAGTTTGGCGAGTCTGCATCTGAATTTAACTGAAAACCTCTTAACGCTTTATCTGTGAATTTAAACTAAGCTAAATATGGCAATCTTGTATGACTGGATACATTTATTCCTGGAGGCAATTGATATATTCACGAAGAAAGGAGAGATACAGTTTTTTTTAACAGTCGTCAGATGCCCTATTGTCTTTACATTCACGCTGACACACCTGCCTGTATTTTAGGTTTCTGATGAGAGAGTAAATATCTTGGCCTCACATCAAAGTGAAAATGGATCCATCTCTACAGCTAGTTCTACTGTTTCACTAGAATCAGAGAAGGCAGCATATGAATTTCTTGCTCAAACTCCTGTCAGGTCAACTGATGCACACCTTGTTGAGTTTTCAGAAGCTATGAGAAGTAAGGATAGACATAGTTTGTACTTTGATTGAAGCCTAAAATGATACAAACATATGAACCTTCCATTTACTATTAAAATAATAATTGGTATAAATTTGTGTGAATTTGAAGCTGTTGCAAAAGCCTTGCGACGAGTGGCTGAAGGGAAGGCTGCTGCTCAAGCAGAGGCAGCAGAGTGGAAACGTAAGTATGAATTAGAGACAGCACACAAGCAGCAGAGTAAAATCAAAGGTTAGATCTGTGCTTTTGCTATTGATGATTTTACTTTTAGTGAAACAATCTCATAACTTGAGCTATCCATTAACTATTGCTTCAAGCTGCTATCTATGTTTCCATTAGATGGTTTAGATGGTTAAGCGACCACAAAATTCAGATCACTACACGTGCGTAGGCCCACCCGGCAAGGGGTGTGGTTGGTTTAGCAAATCTTGAACTCTGGCCCCTGCGATGTTCAACATACTGCCTATAGGGGTAGCTTTGTTTGTGACTTGAGGGTGGGGGGTTATCATAGCATCATCGGATGGATCCCAAAATTATACACACGTATTACATTGTGGAATACTGTGTTGTTGTCCTCTGCATATATACTATTTGTTCCTCTTGAAAAACTGGAATTCTATCTTGTGCAGGCTACAGCAGTTGTATCAGTAATGACTTGGACAAACTGGCCAGCCAACTAACCCTGGAGACACCTGCACCTGATCAATTAGGATGTTGTGGTAAGCATGGTATATGTGCACACGAGGTTCTCCAAGACGAAGTTCCTGGACCTATCCCAAGATCTGATCACAAGGTGGTGGGGAGAAAGGCATCATTTAAACTTTCATGGGGATGTAATGGGGATAAAAATGGTCAGCATAAGCATGATTTTGTGTCCTTTGAAAAAGGTGATATAACAACCGCAGAAAGGAGCAATAAGCAGGTTGGTCCATTTGTCCTATTCAATTTATTTTGGAATGTTAGATAGTTCTAGAAATTTTTTACCAAACAATTATCACACCTTTGCTCCTCTTTCTTCCGATGATGACAAATACTTCGCTTTTAGATCTTACTGAAATGGGAATCACCACCACAAACAGTGCTTTTCATAACCAAACCGAATTCCAACTCTGTGCGTGTTCTTTGTGCTGAAATGGTCAGGTGTGTTCTCTTCCCTGCTTTGCACCACCACTACTTATCCATTAATATACTTAGTAATTTTTTGGTAATTCTGAAGCTGTCACACTGTACCATATGAAAACCAAATTGTCTTGAAAGACATAATTCAGTATTTTTAGAAATCAGCACCCTTGATATGTTTTTATGCCTGATGAATCACAACTTACATGCATTATATGCTACTGCACAGGTAGCCTGTATATTGTGCTCACGCCATTGAAAGGTTTTGAATTATTTTTCCGCAGATGGCTTAGGGAGCATAAAAATATTAACATCTTTGTTGAGCCACGTGTTAAAAAAGAACTTCTAGAAGAGGATTCCTACTACAACTTCGTCCAAACATGGGATGATGGTAATAGGTTTAACTTATGTGATGCACTTCTTCCATGTGCTCCAGATTAGTAGTTCAGGACATAGATTAATCAAGAAGATTTTTTTTCCCTTTTTGTGATGTGAATTGAATAAATTAATTAATAAGTTATAGTAGTTTGGAGAGTGGTTATGGATATTTTGTACATGCTTTTGCAAGACTCTAGTTGTGCTAAGGTGATATGAAGTTTCTGCTTCATCCTGCTATTTGTATATGTATGTTGACGTTCTGTTACTCTATTTACCCATGTAATTTGCAATGCATATTACCCATGTAGTTTATGGATGCTGATGTTCTCAAATCTAACCTTTACTGGTCAGATCACAATGCTATATTTTTAGTAAAACATTCTTTGCCCGAAACTGCGCACGGTGAAAAAAAAAAAAAGACAGATTGGAAGGGAGAGATTGTCCCCTCCAACATATTTATGAAATATGGAGGAAATGAACCTGCGTTGCCTACTGAACACAGTATTAAGCTGTGTTTGTATCACTATGAATGATGCAGAACATGTTCGAGTCGATGTGCTGCAGCAGCAGCTGTCTTACAGTTGTAACCTTAGTAGTACTCCTATCTTAAAATTTACCTTTTTAGTATTTTTATTCATCAACATTCTTCATCTTCTACTTTTGTATTGTCATGTTTTAGATCTATCTAGATTGTTCCTACAATTATTCTATTGACATATCACTTCCCTTGTTTTGGCCAACTCTTATAGATGAGGAGATAAAGATGCTGCATACGAAGGTTGATCTAATTGTAACTCTTGGCGGTGATGGAACTGTTCTGTGGGTACGCATCCATTTTCTTTCATATTTCAGTTGTGATGTTCGTTGCAAAATGTTATCTGGACTCTGAAGCTTCTTTTTTTAATCTATTTTGACATAGTGCTACCTTCAATTTCTATGGCTCTTGGTCAGTTGGTCTAGATTAGCAAGAACATAACTAGATTCATACTGCATGATCTGTATGTTTTTTGGTACATAAGTTATTCAAAACAATTACCTCTTTTGTGCTCCAATCATTCAGCAGTACTTGGACCCTGGCATCGTATTAGTTTGCTTAGCTAATTCCTTTTGGTCTATGCCTTCTATTGGCTATGGGAGAGTAGTGTCTCCAATTACATTGATGCGCTTAGCAAGTAATTAGCTTTCAGAAACTTGAGTTTGTAGGTGATGCAAGCAGGTGGCATTATTTCTTAGGTTCCTATTTGTTCCCTGGTCATGCCAGTGTGGAGCTTAATCCTACATACTTTTTAACATCCAAAAGCAAATTATTACTCCTGTGATGATTTTTTGAATATGCGGAGACTTAGGAGGATCACAGGACCTTGAAGTCAGTTGAGTGGCTTTGCCTCAACCAGCTAAACCTTGATCTGATCAGAACATTTCGATGATAAACTATTTCACAGAAACTCCCAGTTTTTATCAATCCATATAGTATGTAGTAACATAACATCCGAAATCGAAAATCTGTAGGTTCCTCCAGGAACGGTCATGACAATGTACAGTCTGAACCAAATTTATGGTAGTCTTGCTTTTGTATGGAAGATGGCAGTTCTTATTCAGGTGAATTTTCAATAATAAAGTGAAGAGTATTAATGCGATTCACTATGGGAACCACCTTAGTAGCTTACCTGTTCCATATTTTAGATATTTTATTTAATGTTTGTATTTTGCATGTTGCCTGCCTGCCTGCCTGCCATGCCATCTGCTGGATAGCTTGGGTCTCCATGCTTCTTCTGATAATATTCTCTTTTGCTAGATTTGTACTTTCACTTAGTTTTAATTCACTCAACTGCTCTCCAATTGAAACTAGAAATTGACTTGATCCCTCTTAACAGGCTGCATCATTGTTCAAAGGACCAGTTCCTCCGGTGGTTGCATTCGCCTTGGGATCACTGGGCTTCATGACGCCTTTCCGTATCCTTTACCATCAGTGCTAACATGCTCTATGCAGTAATAGCCTAAAACATCACAACAAATTGCATGTGAAGCTTTCTTGTGTCCTATTGACACAGTCCTTTTGTTATCTACTGTGTTGTCCTTAACATGATTTTTCAGCAAGCGAGCAATACCGTGAGTTGTTGGACAATGTGCTGAACGGACCATTTAGCATCACGCTGAGAAACCGCATACAGTGTCATGTAATACGTGACGCAGCAAAGGATGAAATCGTGACTGAGGAGCCATTCTTAGTGTTAAACGAGGTTACAATTGATCGAGGAATATCATCTTACCTTACCAACCTGGAAGTCTACTGTGACAGTTCTTTTGTTACTTGTGTACAAGGAGATGGACTAATCATATCAACCACGTCTGGAAGTACAGCATATTCATTAGCAGCTGGAGGATCCATGGTTCATCCTCAGGTATGCCCCAATCGATTTATATGGCATAAATTGACCAATTTCAGTCTTCATGTTTCGACTGTTACACAAATCTTCTTCCAGTTGGAGCTCAGCATTACTTGTCCATCATGCCATTTAGCTGTGGTTTCTAATGTCTAGCCGGCGTTTGCAGGTCCCAGGGATCCTTTTCACCCCAATCTGTCCGCACTCCTTGTCATTCAGACCTTTGATTCTGCCTGAATACGTGACTCTCCGTGTTCAAGTGCCATACAACAGCAGGGGCCATGCCTGGGCATCCTTCGACGGCAAAGATCGAAAGCAGCTATCGCCCGGTGACGCCCTGATCTGCAGCATTTCTCCCTGGCCCGTGCCCACAGCCTGCCTGGTGGACTCGACGACCGATTTCCTCCGCAGCATCCATGAGGGTCTCCACTGGAACTTGAGGAAATCCCAGTCTTTTGACGGCCCGCGTGATTGATTCTAACAGTTTTTCAGTTATATCAGTCCAGTGCCAGAATTCAGGCTGGGAATCCTCGAAGTGCAGCTGACATCAAGAGGAATAACTGTACCTACGCGATCGAGGGTGATCACCTCTACCGTTCCAATACTTATATATATATATATATAAGCCCTGTTTGTGACAGCTTCACCAAATAAAAAACTGGATCTGAATCTAGGATTCACCTAGATTTATCGTGGAGCTGCTCCACTATGGATCTATGATTTAGCAAAGCGTTTGGCACAGCTCTACAGTTTGCTCTATCTCACTGACAGTCTGGCCCCACACGTCATTTCTTCCTCCACCCTCCCCTAACCTTCCTCTGTTCTTCCCGGCCGCGTACACGAACAGGAACAAGGCATCAAGAATCCGGCCGCATAGACAACAGAATCAAGAAAACGAACAGCAGCATCAAGTACGGGAACTAGCTAGCTAGCACGCTAGTGAACACGGACAGCGGCATCAAGAACCCAGCCGCGTGCACCTCGACGGCGGCCGCCGCTGCCAGCAGAACCTCGCGGCGCGACCCCGACGAGCACCTCGACGGAGCGCGACCCCGACGAGCAGTGCGGGGCCGGGGCGGACGGAGTGGCCTCGCGGACTCCTCGCGGGCTGGGCGAGAAGCGCGGCCTTGCGTCGTCCCCGGCCATGGCGTCCTCGCGGTCTGGGCGGCGTGGCAGCCGAGGGCGAGCGCGCGGCCGGCTTCCTCCTCGCGGCCGGGGCAGCAGCGAATGGTGGCGCTTGCTGGAAGGCAGCAGCGAACGGCGGCGCTTGTCGGGAGGGCCGGCGGGAGGCCAGCGAGGCGACGGCGCGGTGGGTGTAGGCGGCGGCGCAGCGGACGGGTGTGGCCGAGTAGCGACGGGGAAGAAAGAAATAGATGGGAAGGAACCGTTTTTTTCACTTATCCGCGGCATGGTGGGTAATTCTGAGCAACTTCACAAAATTTGAATTTAGTGAAGCACCTCCTAAGCAGCTCCACTAATTTGGTGGATCTATAGTTAGATTCACCCTTTTGATGGATCGGATTCACGGTGAATCTGGTGAAGGAAGAAGTGTTTGGCAAAGAAAAATAGATTTCATATATGAATTTTGTGGATCTGAAGTTGGTGGAGCTGTCCAAACAGGGCCATCCAAAGGTTGCGTGCGTTTAGATGTGAGGTATAGCCGTATAGGCGTATAGCTCGGAGTCCAAATATAGTATAGCCATAGCCATGCATGTGTGTGCACAGGTTTCTGTGCTTCCGTGCTTGATTATTGCACACGTGGCAGAAGGCGTGTACACTGATTCCGGATAAAGTATGGGGGTGAGATAGATATGGATGTTAACGATGAATAATATACACCGCCAACGTATGCATGTATACATGTGATGTGCCCCCGTGATCTGGATGGAACAAATCCGCGACGAGATGGCAGCTTCTGTAGTTTCTTCTACAGCTTGCAGTCATGCGGATCTGGGCACTTGTGGGGAAGCCTTTCATCCTTTTTTCAGCTCCCATACTGATAACTGAACTGATGAATGGAGTCATGGACTTGGAGTGGCCAAAGCTATGCTGCTCCTCCTCGTCCTCTGACGGCCAGATGGGTTGCTGTCCAGTGCTTACTGCCCACTAGTTGGGCATGGTGCGCGAGGGCGATCGGTCACGCGTTTTGAACCCGTGATCAGGATTAACAAAAGCTGAGTACCTTTCGACGTGATTGCGCGGGCTGCTTTTGCGTGAATCAAAGGCCCGAGTACAAAAACGGCCGGCGCATGATTCTTTAATCATTCCCTTGTACAGTACAGCCGCAGAGAGCTCCTACTCCTACCGCGAGCGTCGTCGCCTCAATCGCCGTGCGGTGTCGTGTTCCGGCGAGCTGGATTCCTCCGGCGACCCCACCGCTCAGCGTCACAGAGAGCCAGCCGGGGTGGCAATGGCATGGCCATGGCCAACGCCAATGGCCGGGACCGGAGAACGTGAAGTCCTTTGTTGCTTTCCTTGTGTCCAAACCTTGACCTACCCCCGCTCGCGAGTCACGGGCGGCAATCCAATCCAACGCCGCGCCCTCCCTCCCTCCTCTTCCTCTCCTCCCCGCGGATGCCTCCACCACCACCATGCACGCCCCCAAACACACAGCTCGGCACCTGTACCACTACACTACCCCCTCCTCCTCCGGCCCACTAGATCTCATCTACTGCCACTGCCAGCCACCGTCATCGTCACCGCCACCATATCTATCCCGTCGTCCCGGAAACATTCTGCACCCAGCCTGCAGAAATGGCCGCCACCACCTCCCCTGCTCCTGCTCTCCCCTTCCTCCTCCTGCTAGTGGTAGTGGTGCTCATTGGCGGCGCGGCACCAGCGACGAGGGCCGACATGCCGATGGCGGTGAACGAGGAGGTGCTGGGGCTGGTGGTGTTCAAGTCGGCGCTGTCGGACCCGACGGGCGCGCTGGCGACGTGGACGGAGTCGGACGCGACGCCGTGCGGGTGGGCGCGCGTGGAGTGCGACCCGGCCACCTCCCGCGTGCTCCGCCTGGCGCTGGACGGGCTGGCGCTGTCCGGCCGCATGCCCCGGGGGCTCGACCGGCTGCCGGCGCTCCAGGACCTCTCCCTCGCCCGCAACAACCTCTCCGGCGCGCTCCCGCCGGGCCTCTCCCTCCTCGCCTCCCTCCGCTCCCTCGACCTCTCCTACAACGCCTTCTCCGGCCCGCTCCCCGACGACGTCGCGCGCCTCGCCTCGCTCCGCTACCTCGACCTCACCGGCAACGCCTTCTCCGGCCCGCTCCCGCCGTCCTTCCCGCCCACGCTCCGCTTCCTCGTGCTCTCCGGCAACCAGCTCTCCGGCCCCGTGCCGCAGGGGCTCGCGTCCGGGAGCCCGCTCCTGCTCCACCTCAACCTCTCCGGCAACCAGCTCTCCGGCTCGCCCGACTTCGCCGCCGCGCTCTGGCCGCTCGAGCGCCTGCGCACGCTCGACCTGTCGCGCAACCAGCTCTCCGGCCCCGTCACCGACGGCATTGCCAGGCTCCACAACCTCAAGACGCTCAGCCTCAGCGGCAACCGCTTCTTCGGCGCCGTCCCCGCGGACATCGGCCGGTGCCCGCACCTCAGCACCGTCGACCTCAGCGCCAACGCGTTCGACGGCCGCCTCCCTGACTCCATCGGCCAGCTCGGCTCGTTGGTCTACCTCTCCGCCTCCGGCAACCGCCTCTCCGGCGACGTCCCCGCCTGGCTCGGCAAGCTGGCAGCGGTGCAGCACCTGGACCTCTCCGACAACGCGCTCACCGGGAGCTTGCCGGACTCGCTCGGCGACCTCAAGGCGCTCAAGTACCTGAGCCTGTCCAGGAACCAGCTTTCCGGGACCGTCCCGGCCTCCATGTCCGGGTGCACCAAGCTCGCCGAGCCTGCGCCTGAGGGCCAACAACCTCAGCGGCAGCATCCCGGACGCTCTGTTCGACGTCGGGCTCGAGACGCTCGACGTCTCGTCCAACGCGCTCTCGGGCGTCCTCCCCTCCGGCTCCGGCTCCACCAGGCTGGCGGAGACGCTGCAGTGGCTCGACCTCTCCGGCAACCAGCTCACCGGCGGCATCCCCACCGAGATGTCGCTCTTCTACAAGCTCCGTTACCTCAACCTGTCCCGCAACTGGCCTCCGCACGCCGCTGCCGCCGGAGCTCGGCCTGCTCCGCAACCTCACGGTGCTGGACCTGCGTAGCACCGGGCTGTACGGCGCCTTGCCCGCCGACCTCTGCGAGTCCGGTAGCCTCGCCGTGCTCCAGCTCGACGGCAACTCCCTCTCTGGCCCCATCCCCGACAGCATCGGGAAATGTTCTTCCCTCTACCTCCTGTAAGTGGTACTAACTTGTGATGTGTTGCTGTTGCATGTGTCACGTCACGTTTCATCTGACCTGACTACGGTTTTATGCACGCGCTGTAGGAGCTTGGGGCACAACGGCTTGACGGGGCCGATCCCGGCGGGCATCTCGGAGCTGAAGAAGCTGGAGATCCTGCGGCTGGAGTACAACAACCTGAGCGGCGAGATCCCGCAGCAGCTGGGCGGGCTGGAGAACCTGCTGGCCGTGAACATCTCGCACAACCGCCTGGTGGGGCGGCTGCCGGCGTCGGGCGTGTTCCAGAGCCTGGACGCCAGCGCGCTGGAGGGCAACCTGGGCATCTGCAGCCCGCTGGTGGCGGAGCCGTGCAGGATGAACGTGCCCAAGCCGCTGGTGCTGGACCCCAACGAGTACCCGCACGGCGGCGGCGGCGCAGGCGGCGGCGACAACAACCTGGAGACCAACGGCGGCGGCGCGGGGGCGCCGAGGAAGCGGCGGTTCCTGAGCGTGTCCGCCATGGTGGCCATCTTCGCGGCGGTCGCGATCGTCGTCGGGGTCATCGTGATCACGCTGCTCAACGTGTCGGCCCGGCGGAGGGCCGAGGCTGCGGGTGGCCTAGACCAGAAGAAGGAGGTGGACGAGAGCGTCGTCACCACCAGCTCGACGACCAAGTCGTCGGCGGCGGCCGGCGCCCAGGGCGGCAAGGGCGTCAAGGGCAACAAGCTCGCCGCCGGCAAGATGGTGACGTTCGGCCCCGGGAGCAGCCTCCGGTCGGAGGACCTGGTTGCCGGCGCCGACGCGCTGCTGAGCAAGGCGACGGAGATCGGGCGCGGCGCGTTCGGCACGGTGTACCGCACGCCCGTGGGCGACGGGCGGGTGGTGGCGGTGAAGAAGCTGGCGGCGGCGAGCATGGTGCGGTCGCGCGAGGAGTTCGAGCGGGAGGTGCGCGTGCTGGGGAAGGCGCGGCACCCCAACCTGCTGTCGCTCAAGGGCTACTACTGGACGCCGCAGCTGCAGCTGCTGATCACGGACTACGCGGCGCACGGCAGCCTGGAGGCGCGGCTCCACGGCGGCGGCGGCGGAGAGTTGCCGGCGATGACGTGGGAGGAGCGGTTCCGCGTGGTGTCCGGCACGGCCCGCGCGCTGGCGCACCTGCACCAGGCGTTCCGGCCGCCGCTGGTGCACTACAACGTGAAGCCGAGCAACATCTTCCTGGTGGACGCGGAGTGCAACCCGGCGGTGGGCGACTTCGGGCTGGCGCGGCTGCTGCCGGGGAACGGCGGCGGCAGCAGGCAGGTGGTGATGGGCGGCGGGCGGTTCCAGAACGGCGGCGGGATCGGGTACGTGGCGCCGGAGCTGGCGTGCCAGAGCCTGCGGGTGAACGAGAAGTGCGACATCTACGGG
This sequence comes from Eremochloa ophiuroides, assembly GCA_038502445.1. Classification (NCBI taxonomy): domain Eukaryota; kingdom Viridiplantae; phylum Streptophyta; class Magnoliopsida; order Poales; family Poaceae; genus Eremochloa; species Eremochloa ophiuroides. The sequence goes on from JAHLJS010000006.1 coordinate 84,626,399, forward strand.
CTGGGCGTGCTGATCCTGGAGCTGGTGACGGGGCGGCGCGCCGTGGAGTACGGCGACGACGACGTGGTGGTGCTCATGGACCAGGTGCGCGTCCTGCTGGAGCACGGCAACGCGCTGGAGTGCGTGGACCCGGCCATGGCCGGCCACGCCCCGGAGGAGGAGGTGCTGCCGGTGCTCAAGCTCGGCATGGTGTGCACGTCGCAGATCCCCTCCAACCGCCCGTCCATGGCGGAGGTGGTCCAGATCCTTGCACGTCATCAAGGCGCCCGTGGGCAGCGGCGGCGGCGGCAGAATGGAAATGGAAGCCGCCTCCTTCTGATCCATCCATCGTACGTCCTGACTGTCAGTCACGACCAGCCAACCAACGGACGTCCGTTGGGCGTTGCCATGCAAGCAACGGCATCTCGTCCCTGGCCTGCTGCTGCTGCTGCTGCTGCTGTGCTGGTTTGGTCGGCGGCAGCGTGCAAGTACTATGTGCATTCATGCTAGTCCTAGCATAGCAACTACAGTAGGCACGAGGTTCTAGCTCCATCTCCTTTTCCATGCATGTTCATTCATTCAGCTCTACTGTACCGTGTACCTGCCAATTTGGCAATTTTCTCCCGCTCTGCTTCACCTGATCACCTCGCTTTCGCTTTTGGATGGATGGATGTCAACTCAACTCGTCTCTCCTATTCCACTATACTGTTGTACACTGTGCCAGTGATAAACTGTTGTAAAACAGTTTGTACTAGGGGTGTTTAGATGCACTAAGTTAAAAGTTAAAAGCACTGAAGTTGGAAATATTATAGCAATGTATTTTTTTTGCAATAAATATCCAATCATGACCTAATTAGGTTTAAAAGATTCATAAGACAACATTTTGCCAAGCCGTCAAAATAGCTTTAGTTTTCATCTATATTCAATGCTCTATGGATGTGTCTAAAAATTGATGTGAGCAATTTGATCAGAAGTTTGAAAAAAAATCTAAACGGACCTACGTTGCTTATATTCTGTCCTGTCCCGTTTTCACTCATCATGTCATGTCATGACCGTTCTTCTTACAGGTTGACACGTCTCTCCGGCCGGCCGGCCGGTGGGTGAGTTGTAGTTGCAGGAGTAGCAGGCTGCAGGCAAGCAGTAGTAGCTAGCATTGCTACTGTAGTTCTTCCTTGTTGCCATACTCATGGTCATGGAGTAACAATAATTAAAAGTAGAGCTCCATGAAGCATGTGAGTGCACAGCGAAAGCGTGCGTACCTTAGCGAGTGAGTCCGGGGCTCCGGGGTCCACCAGCCCACCCCACGACAAAGCATCCGGGTATATATATATATATATATATATAGGAGTATAGTACTCTGCATGTCAATTTAGCATTTTCCCCGCATGTCGGTATACGTAGGGTCTTGGATGAATTATTATGCAGGTTTTTGGCCCCATTATATTGCTTGGACGGCGGTTGCATTGGACCATATTCTCATCAGATTGACATTTGTTTCCGTTCCATCATGTTCAGGCTTAAGAGTTATTTTTAACTTTCCCCCCACTACATGCATGTTACTAGCTCTGTTAAATTTTTTACTTCCCCCCCAACTAGTAGCTCTGTTAACTTATGGAGTGTTTGGTTCGTGGAATCAACCCATGCTTTATGAAGTGGTGCATCATGAGTTTATCATATGAATTTTAGTGGAGGCAAACTCATTCCTCTCATGCATATACTAATTATTACCTTGTGAGGAATGAGGTGGTGATGCATCAACTCATTCTATTTTTTGGCTCTTAGAGCAACTCCAACAGTTTGGCAAAAGCACTTGGCAAATTATGATTTTTGGCAAATCCACAAAAAACCTCCTCCAACAAGTTGGCAAAAGCACTTGGCAAATTGGGTAACTTGGAAAAGGGGGCGTTCCAGGCGCATATTTGCGCGGGCCTCGGCGCTTGGCATCGGCAATTTCGGGCGACGCGGCTGCTCCTCCCGCGCGCGCGAACCGGCCCCGCTTTTCTTTCCCGCACGCGCGAAGAGCCAGGTCGGGCGTCCTATATTTATCTCGCGTAGTTGCGCCGCCGTCTTGTTTCGTCGCCGGCCTTCATCGACTGCTGCAGAGGAGCGCCCGCCTTCATCGGCCGCTGCCAGGAGACGGAGCGACGGCGGCTGGTGGCGCGAGGACAGGCGTGGTGGATCGACGGCGGCTGGTGTAGGTAAGGTTCTTCCATCCTCCGCCTCCTGTTGATCGATCTGTAGGTGCCCTGCTAGGACGCGATCTGTTGGAGAGTGGAGACATGTGGGCCACCAAATTTTAATTTGCCAAGCCCAAATAGCTAACTGTTGGAGAAGCCTCTTTTTTTCACTTGGCATTTGGGTTTGAAACTTGGCAAAACTATAGATTTGCCAAGTGGAGTTTGCCAAACTGTTAGAGTTGCTCTTAGTTATTTTTTTTTGCTAAAGCCAGAGCCAGCACCTGCGCAAAGAGCTAGAGCCGGCCAGAGCGGTACCAAACAGTTCATTAAGAGTGTGTTTGGTTTGAGGAATAAGATGGTCCATCATCTTTTCTGTTCGCTTATCTAAAAAGAAACACTAATATCGGCTGACGATGATTTGTTGTGAGAGAAAAACACTATTACTTTGATGGTTCTGTTATATAGCTGCTACACTGTCTTGAGCTGGATACTCGTAGGCCCTCTAAATAGGCCCTAAGTTCACTTGGCTGAAATCAAGCCTCTTTTACCTATATATGCAACCAATGGAATGCTACAGTACTGCAGTGGAGGAAGATGTGGACAATACAACACGAGGCTCGTCTGCTGCTAGCCTGCTAGATACATAAAGCAGCTCTTTTATCTTGTGTCACTGAACTGAATGTACAGTGGGAGCTTCCATACAAGTAGATGCGTTCTGCGAGCAAAAGAGTTATCGATGCTTCCAAACTGATACTGGAGGGACATGTAGACTACAGGCAGCTGTGCTTGCGGATTGTATCTCCTTTGTCTTGGTCTTCGTTGTTCCCATCTTCCGTTTGTATCCAGAGTTACCTACTTACCTTTTACCTGATCCTTGTATTTTTACGGAGTCCGGATGTGTTTGTTTGGCAGCGAGGAGAATTAATTAAAATGCGTTTTCTCCTGATTCTAATGCTAGTTTTAAGAAATCAATAAACTAGTTAAAACGGTTTCACAAGTTGTTTACAATTTATCAGAGAGAACATGTCTATAAGAATAAACACTACCAAATACGGAGTACCTCTGGATTTCACTCATCTCAAGCAGGTTAACTTCTCAAGGCAGGCAAAGCAAGGTTTTACGCGAGCATGCAGCGGTGGACCCTGCTGTATGCTCTTGCACCATTTATTTGGCCCTTTTTCACCTGTCAGTAATCTGCCTTTTTTTTTTTTTGATATGCTACTGTTTTGTTGCACTGTGGTCCCGTGGTATCATATGATTGACCCCGTACCGTACGTATCTGGTTCGTGTGCGATTAGCTGCGAATATTCAGCACACAGTCAGCAGCGCGCTTGCATTTCCAGGGCACGTAAAAAGGTACTCCTATGCAGCACCGTGCGACACTGATCTGCATGATTGCACCTACTCCCTTTCATCCTGAATAACTGTCGCGGTGGTTGATGTAGGTATCACAAATTTAACTAGATCTATAAAAAAAATAAAAACTAACATTTATATCTCTAAATAAAATTATTAAAAATTAAATTCAAAGATCTTTCTAATAATACTAATTATATAAAGTACCATAAATATCAATATTTTCAATATAAATTTAGTGAAATATATTTTTCAGCAAGCAAAAATGACAGATATTTAGAGACGGAACGAGTACACTGCTCAGAGTACAGCATCCCGTGCCTATTTTTTACTACCCACTCCCTTCAACATCATAAGACGTTTTGGTTTTTTTATCCATAATTTTTATTAGATATACACAATTAATATATCTAAAAAATTCAAAAACATATTATAATTTGGAATGAATAGAGTACTATTTTTTAAAAATGTATTTTAAAAAGTCCTTAATCTTTAAAGATTTTGTAAGTATTCTAAAATACATATGTACACATAGAACTTGCATATTTTGAAAGGTAAATAATGTAATAGTTATTTGACATTTCCCGATAAAGATGTACTCCTACTCATGTAGGTACTTTCAAATTCTAAAATGTTTTTGAATTTTCTAAATATATTGTTTTTATAATAGTATCGGGAAAACCAAAATATCCTATAGTTTGAAACAATGTATCTAGATGGTTATTGGCACATTTTAAAAAGTGAATAATATAAGGTCGTCCTCAATGAGAGTTTCATCACATTAAATAAGCTGACGTGGCATGAAAAGATGAAGAGAGAGGGAGATAAAAGTTTCATGGGATGTCAGGGGGATGAAACTTATATGTACTGTTTCTAACATATGGAATCTTAGAAACTGAGAGATTAAAACTCTCCCACTGAGACTAACCTAATAGCATTGATGTTTATGTCAATTTCAGGCTTTTAATATCATGCATTGCCGCTAGTGTAACCGAAATAAAATTAAACGAATCCAGGACCATGTCATTTCAGTACTTTTATCCCAACCATTTAGAGCTTTAATTTTGAGAACAAGTGCTGAAATCTGTCACTACAGTCTGGAGCACATAATAGCATTCTATTCAGAATTCGAAACTGGAAGGAAGATGGTGAAGCTTGGGGGCGGTGACGGTGAGCTGGTAAAAACAACAGTGCCAGAGTGGATGAGTCTTGAGTGGGGACTGTGGGAGTACGTACAAGGAATAAAAATGTTGGTTTGCGTCGCTATATGACAGAGACCGACAGCAGAAACGGCAAAGGGTCTGGTCAGGTAGGCACTCATGCATCAATGTCTTCTCGGTACTAGCAGTTAATGTCACTGATAACTGCACAGTGCCGTGTCATTAGCTGAGGGCCTGTTTGGCGGGCTTGTCGACGGCTTTGGCTCCGGCTCCGAAGTAGCACTGCCAAACTGTTTAGAAGGAGAAACTGTTTTAGCACTTTTTCAGTGAAAAAAAAGGAGCCGTAGTCATTTTTGGAGGAGCCAAAAATAGTTGTAGCTCCTCCAAAACAGTTTATACTCCTCCTGAAAAGTCCGTAGGAGAGCCCTTCTAAACACACCCTGAGTAGTTGATGAGGGTTTTGGGTTTTCAAAGCTACCACACGTAGCAGTACTTGCTGATAATTTCATACTCCTATGTTCGTCTCGGAATACGGGGTCACAGAATGACAGAATTTGCGACTGGAGATGCAGACGAACAGGGCAACGCCATACCAGAGTGCTGCTATAGCTGTGGCGAACGGGAAAGCTTTGTCTGTTTTCTTCTTGTTGCGCACGGTCATATGCTGCCGTGCCGACGCTCTATTCTTTTTTTTTTTTTTTTTTTGGGCATCCTTCGTTCCTCCCCTTTGCTCCGCGCCACTAAGCAGGTTTGAATATTGTGATTTGAAATTTGAACTTGAGAATAGCTGTGGTCGGCAGTGCTGTTGCTACTTTGTGTTCTTTGCAATTTGCATGTACCATGGATTATGGAGTGAAGTACCATGGATTACGTAGGGTAATTATTATAGTAGATAGTAGATGACAAGAGCATCTACTGCTAGCAAAATAAATGCCAAAAGGAGACCACAAAAGATTCAAATATTTCAACCATAAGATAAGCATGGTTTTAGGACAATCTGGAAGTGGTCTCGAAATTTTTTGAATCTAAAATAAAATTTCTAAGATCAAACCAGCATCTAGGATTTTCAATCACATATTTTTGGGAAAGAAGTAATAGGATTTTTTTCGAAAAAAATACGTATTTGCATCCAGGTTTACTCTTTGAACTATCGACGCTGCGACTTACTACCTCCGTCCCAAAAAGAAAACAACTATGGGTTGCGTGCCACGTTAAGTAGTTCACGTTTGACCAAATTTCTAACGAATAATATTCGTATTTATGGCTCTAAATTAATATATTATGAAAATAAATTTCATAACGAATCTAATGGTGTTCATTTGATGCCATAAATATTTATATTTTTTATCTATAATTGGTCAAAGTTAACGTGTTAAAATATGGTATTGTGCTAGAATTGCATGTTTTTTTTTGGAACGGAGAGAGTACATGACACCAATCGCTGGATAAAGTAAAAAACAAAAAGGTTTTGTAGTTTGAGGGAGAGGACCAAAATTTGATATTATACATGAGGGGGTAAAGTTGGATACTGCAAATAGTGGAGGGACCAAAAGGAAAATTTTCAAACATTAATTCACAATTGATTAAGAAGATGGTGGACATCTGGATTGGGCATCTGGGACATCTCAGGTCGTTCCTTGCCCCGTGGGATTTTCCGTCCAGTATCCACTACGGTCCCCGTGATGTTTCACTGGCGCTTAGGTGCAGTTCCGACGATTAAAGTCGAGGAATTATATATGAGAGCTTCTACTAGAAAAGAAGCACCAAAATGAGTTCATCGAGATCCAAACAATCTGAACCTCGACACCATAACATAGAGCATGGTTTTATAAGAACATGAAACAAGGTTCATAATTTTTTTTTCACTAAAATAAATTTTATAATGAATTTTCTAAGATCAAACCAGGTTTTAGGATTTTTTTGTTTTTTCATGTAAATATAATTGGATACTTCTAAGAATATATTTTTAGATGTGTTTTTAGAAATAGTTTTTTTTAATCCGATTTGCCTGCTCAAACTTAGCTCGATTTATAGTTGAGAATGTAAAATTGGACTTCTTGTTAAAGAAAATCACTGCCAATCTCACGCTTGGGCCAAGTATGTGGTAGTGTAATCTAGAAGCCCAGCTGAGTGAGGTGTGTACGGCTGGCCCCAAGAACGGCCCACTAGGCAAAACTAACAGCGCGGTCCACCAGGCAGGCACCCAACCAAAAAACAAGGGATCAATGAAAGGGCAGCTTACTTGTGCCATGCATTAACATCAGAATTCCTGAAGGAAATCTCGATCGAACAGAAGAAAGCTCGGATGGGCTACTTTTCGCGCACGAGAGGCTCACAATTTGGCTTATCTCCGGACGTATGTATAGGCCGACATGTATGGCTCGTCGAGCAGTTGAGCCCACTGCTAGCTTTATTACCATCATCAAACATCATCACTAAAGCCGACCTTGCACTAGAACAAAAAGCTGTGGACTGTGGGCGCAGGCGACGGAAGTCCAGCAAATGACAGGCCGCGGCAGCCCACCAACCAAGCCTTACCCAATCCGCGGGCCGGCCGGCGGTGGCCACGCCGAGAATAAGAAAGAGCCTGTCCCACCACCGGCCACCCCCGCCCCCAGCATCTTAAAATATTTTCGGCCCGCCGCCCCCTGCCCCTGGTGGTGGTGCAGCGCGGCGCGGGCGTGGAACAAATCGTCGTCGTCGTCGTCGTCACGTCCCGTTGGCGGGCGGGTTGGCCTTCCTCGTAACGTAAGTAACCTCGTCTCGTCGTCGTTGGTTGGCTCACTTGACGGCGGCGCCACCAACGTTTCCCTCGCCGCCTCGTTGCCTCCGCCCGCCCTCCCAAACCCTCCGCCCGCCCGCCCACTCCTCCTCCTCGTACATAACCCCCACCGCGCCGTGCCGCGCTCTTTCTCTCGCTCGCGCGCCGCGCCCTCGCCCCCGCCCCCGGCCCGCGGCGAGAGCTAGCCACCCCGCTCGCCTAGTCACCGCGATGGCCCTCCCGCCATCCTCATCGGCGTCATCGCTCTCCGCCGCGTCAGCGCAGCCCACGCCGCTCCACCTCCACCTCACATCCCGGGCACCGGGCCGCCTGCCGCTGCTCCCATTCTCGCGGGCCGCGGTCCCGCCGCCGCTGCGCGCCCGCATTCCGCGCAACACCAACGTCCCGGCCCCGGGGACGCCGCCGCCCCTCCCGCGCGCGGCGCTCCCGCCACCACCCTCCGCCTCCGTCTCCTCCTCCTCCCCCATCGCCGGCGGCGACTTCGGCGCCACCATCGAGGACAACGACGACGACGTGATCCAAACCCACCAAGGCGACAGCAGCGGCGGCGACGAGGGTGGCGGCCATGACGACAGCCACGGCGGCGGCGGCAACGACGAGTCCCCCGGCGGCGACGCTCCTGGCGGGGAGGCGCTGTTCGTGCTGGCGCAGCTCGGGCGGAAGCTCGACAGCCTGCCGTCCGATCTCGCCGCCGCCATCGAGAGCGGCAGGATCGGGGGCGACATCGTCACCCGATTCGCCGAGCTCGAATCGAACGGCTTCGTCCGATGGCTCCTCCAGTTCCAGGGGTTCAGGGAGAGACTCCTAGCCGACGACCTCTTCCTCACCAAGCTCGGCATAGAGTGCGGCATCGGTCTCGTCGCCAAGGTCACCCTCTCACCTCCTTTTCTTTATTTTTTTTTTCGAAGAACGCGAGGCTGCACTAGTTTCATTAAGTAGTTTCTATTTTGTTTTTTTTTAAGAAAACAAAATACTACGCCTGACAGTTCTGTATTATACTGTAGTGATCAATTGCCTCGAGCTGTGAATTTGACTCCTTTTGCACTATATGCTCTCCTTTTGTTCAGACTGCGGCTGAGTTGCAGAAGAGGGGGGACAATTTCTTCAATGAGATTGAAGTTGTCATATCTGATGTGGTACGCCCGCCTCACTGTGCTTATCTCATATCATGCAACTTGCTTCAAGCTTCAGTATGCCCCCATTTTTGTACTAGTTCTCAACGATAGCGCATTAGATTGTTATAGTCAGGACAAATCTGCACTTTCATCTTTGCAGCAACAGTATAAGGCTTGGAAGAACTGGAATCTGAAAACTGGCAAAATCTTATAAGTTGATACTACTCATCTAATAATTTTTGAATTCACATCCTAGAATCCCTGCCTGCCCGTATCTTTTATTCTTTTTAAACATTGGCCATTAATATGTTTATTAAAAAAAAAGATTGGCTGTGTGAACACTATCTTACTCTTTATCGGTAATAGTTTTATCAGTATTCTATACTAATAACACAAAATTACAAGTTCTGTAATTGAAAATTAACCAAGGGAGGTACTTTTTTCAAGGAAAAAAAAACCTCTGAATAGTACCTAGTTTATATGGTTTGTTAAACTAGTTTTACCGGTGGGCTCTTTATCAGTACCAACATTTCGGTAGTGTTCTTTGTCAGACGGATGTTGGCTATCACTAGGGACTATAACAGCAGTGGCAAAATCTGGAAATACATTTAACGAGGATGAGACTCACTATTTTGTTAAATAATCAAGTCTAGAAACAAAACAATCACAATATCTCAAATATGTCAGAGCCCTGGCTTTTCCATGGAACAAACCTGTTCATTTCTCCTTCTTTTTTTTTTTTTTTGGTTACTGATGAAACATGTCAATCTTTGCAATCTCAGGCTAACGGAAGACCTTAAGCTACTCTTTATCAAACAGAACATATTTTTTGTGGTTTCACTTCACTAATTATAAAATACCTCACTATCTGACATCACATGAGTTGTACCTTTGTACACTGAACATTTATACTCTTCTGATATGGAATCTAATTCAGTTGTTGCTTCTGATACTACCTAGGTCATGGCGATTGTTGCGGATGTCATGCTTGTCTATCTTCCTGCTCCAACTATTGGTTTAAAGGCTCCAATTGCAAGAAATGCCTCGGCTCTTGCCACTTTTTTCTCTAGCTGCCCTGATAATGCTTTCCAAGTAAAGCAATCTTTTCCCAGTTTCCTAGAGTTGAATCGACCCCCTATTTCTTTCCCTTGTATTCGAAAACATATAATGCCACTTTTTTTGCAGATTGCTATGGCTGGAAGATCATTCACACTTGTGCAGAGGCTTGGAGCTTTTGTGGTAAAGTAGATTCATTGCATTCGATCGTTAACTATTTTATGGCAAGTCATAGTTACGTGGATTTATTTGCTAGCCATATTGATCAACTAACAGCGGCTGCTTCTTTCCAGAGGAATGCTGCAAAGCTTTTCGTAGTGGGATCTACTGCTTCTTTGGTAAGTTTGTTTATCTCGTAGCTATTCTGTGATGATCTTCATTAGCTTTTGATCTTTCGCTAGAAATTTTTCATTCTCTTTTCTGAGCGATATACTGTTGAACATGATCCTGTTACGAAGAAAAATTTCTTCAAAGCGCGAAACTATCTGCAAGCAATATGTTTTTGTTATGGATGCAAAAATTATTTATGTATTAGTTGGTTTCATCTCCCTGAATTAGTTCTCTAAGCTTGCAATGCCTATGAATTTGTCATCTTCCCAGATTGGCAGTAGTTTCACCAATGCAGCGCTCAAAGCAAAGGCTGCTGTTAATAAGGACCTTGAGGAAGAAGCAGTGGAAATTCCAATTCTCCAAACTAGTATTGCCTATGGTATATACATGTCAATTTCTAGTAACCTCAGGTAAACAGAGTTCCTAAATATTTTAGCATACAATACATACTTATACAGACAATGTTGATGGTAACAAGTAGGTTTGCCATTCACAGTTTCATTATTATGACAAAATTCGCATACTTCATCAGGTATCAGATTCTGGCTGGTGTGATCGAACAGAGGATCCTGGAGCCGTTGCTGCATAACCAGAAGCTAGCACTTAGTGCAATGTCGTTCGTCGTTCGTACAGGCAACACATTCCTTGGCTCTTTGCTGTGAGTAACATTCAACTCATCGAAAGTTGAAATCTTGCATCCTGCTGTTGCTGTATTTGCTTACTGGTGAACTTTGTGAACAGCTGGATCGACTATGCCAGATGGATAGGCGTCCAAAAGTCTCATGATCACGAAGAGGCCTAAAAGTTCTAGCAGCTTGTCTGCATGATCTTCTGTCACTTGGCATGTTCACAATACCATCTAGAATGCTGCTCTACTACTCTTCATTGGAGGGCCCCCCCCCTATATATAGGACAAATCCCAATTTTGTTTGGAAAACCACAAGTAGGGATACATCTGTCGAATTCTCGTATGCAACGACAAGGTGTCGTTTTAACCCTCAACTTTTCTTTTCTAGTTTGCAACTTGCAACAAGGGCTGTCGTTGTTCAAGGTTCAAATATATGTTGCATTACATCGGGAATTCCATGCGACTACCTAAACTCTAGGAAGTTTCACTTGTCCTGTCTCATCTGTATGTATATGCATTGTAGCCTTGGTGTATTTCCTCAATGCCTTGGTTGTTTTGTCGGTCAGAGATTCTGTCGGGTATATATTCAGGGCCGCCTTCGCCTTATTAACAGACAACCGGAGATGCTGCCCGGACAACATGTAAACTGTTGATTCGTTCAACATGCAATTAGAAAATTGTGATCCGACTTTGCCATCTTTTTTTTTTCCTCTCCTTCACGGAACAGCTGCTCTAGTCTCTAGTGCAACGTGCAAATGATAGCTTTCGCCTGAATTCAATATTTTTCGTTCCTATTATAACTGTTGTTTGATCTAAACAAAATGGTGAAGTCATAGAATTCTGCATAATCTACTACTATGAGGTAGCTGAACTAACTGCAACAAAGGTTGAAGCATCGCACTAGCTGCAACAAAGGAAGTTCCTCATGTTCGCATTGCACAGACTCTGGCACAGTGCTGGCCCATCGAAATATGGAATGTTTTGAACCGTGGTGACAGGATTCTCCAGAACCTATCGCATCGCATCGTAGTGCTTCTCCTCGGAGGCTCGGACGGCCTCTCCGACAGGATCTCTGCTCCGCCGCCTCGGCCGTCACACCGTCTGCCACGGGGTCAGTCACGATCGCCGCCGTGTCCTCACCACAGAGCCGCCGCCGCACTCCAGCTCCGATCCTCCAAGCGCCCCGCCTCCAGCTCCCACGGCGTGACGGTGGAGCTGGAGGAGGCCCACGTCGCCGAGTTCGCCGTCCACGACCAGGGCCCGGCCGTCGTGCAGGTGCGGCAGCGCGCGTGGCACCGCCGCACGCTCATCCACCTCGACCAGCAAGCAGATCGTCAGGCACGTGGCTGTTTTGGACCGAGACGATGACAAACACAAATAATTGGACTTGACCATGCATGCAAGCACACTGGGCTTTGTGTGCCTCATGGGCTTCAGTCGATACACCCTGTTGTGGGCCTGCTGTGCCCACACGCGACAGGTGCTACTTATGTTGAGCATGTGTGCACGGTAATGCAGCTGCTTTTACTTTTACTTTTTTTTTTTTTTTTGTAGCTCCCACCTCGACGTCGACGTACCAACAACAAGCAAGGGGTGTCGATGACAGGACAGACATGTGTTGCAGTTGCAATGGAGTAATAGAATCAATTCCCCAATAATTCAGATTTAAAATGTACATTGTACAATTAAACTCGATACTTCAAGCGTGATGTCCACAATATAATGTTTAGGCAATCGTAACAACTATACGAGCCTTCATAACACGGACAGAAAGCTACATAGTGCCTTTTGTGTATGAATGGAAGCTCATGCGTGTAAACTAAGTTAGGTCTTCATTTAACTTTTCACTTCTCGTGTATTTCAAGTGTCCAAATTTAAAATATGATTTTAGATAATATTTTTCACAATTAATTAGAACAAATTAAATTGTTACTTTTGTAATTTGTTACTTGTCTTTTTTTTTAAAAAAAAATGTTAGTTGTCTTTGTGTCAACATATATCATATTTACGTTAATGTGTCTGACTATAGAAATAATTACATATTGTCAACTGTCTTTATACTAGCATAAATTTTAATTATCGAAATAAAGAATTAAAGATTATGCCTGTAGGAATTGTATAACAAACTAAAGCTAGAATGTCAATATAAGATATATGCAACAATAATTGTTTTGAAGGCAACATGCAACAATTGTTGCCTGGAAGAAGCTAAAATCCAGATAGCTTTTCTTCGGCAAGTAAACTCTTAAATATCTTTTATGATAATCAAGTGTAGTGAAAGGTTCTTTGGTTCTCCTTCTGTCTGGAAAGACATATAATCATGGGAGGAATGAAATTTTAGCCTGTACGACGTGTGGAAAAAGTTTAGACGACAATTAAGTTGCTGAGTTTCTTTGTATGCGGGCTAAGAGATTGCTTTGCATGTAGACGCAGGGCGTGCTTGGTTGTTTGTGAGCATGGCCTGGCCTCGTCCTGCAAGCAAAAGCTCGCCCGTGTGCAAATCGAGGCAAACCAACTGCAACAACGAAACAACTTACCCGCTCCTGGTGTTTGCTCGAGGTGGCACAATTCTCGGCCAGGAATCCAAGCAGGCCGGAAGTCACGTGCTCCCTCCGTCCCATGATAAAAGTCAAATTTTCTCAATTTTAAATAAATTTATAGAAAATACGTGCAACATTTAAATGTCAAAATAAATTTATTATAAAAGTATATTTAAAGATTTATCAAATGATACTAATTATGTCTTCTATATATTTATATTATTCTATATATAATTGGTCAAAGTTTTAAAAAATTGACTTCTCGGGAAGCGAGAATGACTAATATTTTGGGACGGAGGGAGTAGGATGTAAAACCGGTTTAGATACGCTCTTAGCATGGTGGTGAACGTCGTAGGTGCGCGCGCGTGTGTGGTGCGTGCGTGTGTGGAGTAGGTATACGTTCATATATGAACAGCTACTACAGTTATACCAAGATGAGGGATAAAAAAAAGCAGTTCTCACGTGTTATTAGGCTCACTTCTAAGAAAAATTGGTTTGTAGTTGCCGGGTGGAGCTTTTATGGAGACGATACCTTTGTTATTTTTACATTAGAAATCAGATATAAAGAGAAATAGAGATATTATCCAAGCAGGCCGGAAGTCACCTGCTCCCACCGCCCCATAATAAAAGTCATTACGAGATACGTGTAGATCAAATTTTCTCAATTTTAAATAGATTTATAGAAAATATATGTAATATTTAAATGTCCAAATAAATTTATTATAAAAGTATATTTAAAGATCTATCAAATGATACTAATTATGTCTTCTATATATTTATATTATTCTATATATAATTGGTCAAAGTTTTGAAAAGCTGACTTCTCGGGAAACGAAAACGACTAATATTTTGGGACGGAGGGAGTAGGATGTAAAACCGGTTTAGATACGCTCTTAGCATGGTGGTGAACGTTGTAGGTGCGCGCGCGTGTGTGGAGTAGGTATACGTTCATATATGAAAAGTTACTACAGTTATACCAAGATGAGGGATATAAAAAAGTAGTTCTCACACGTTATTAGGCTCACTTCTAAGAAAAATTGGTTTGTAGTTGCCGGGGTGGAGCTTTTACGGAGACGATACCTTTGTTATTTTTACATTAGAAATCAGATATAAAGAGAAATAGAGATATTATCCATACATATAGCCGAAGTTGTCTGTCTTCTAGCGAGTCGAGATGACCCAGCCACTTGCTCCTCACCTCGTCTCTCTTCCACTCATCTCCTCTCTCCTCATCCCTTGCTCCCCTCTCCTCCTGCAAAATTGCTATCGATACAAACTCAATCACATTTGGCTTACCATTACCAAACTCACAATTAGACACTAATAGCTTAAGATGGAGAGGTACATCCTTGAAAGAATATAAGTCCAGATATAAATTTTTGGAAGGACTCCTCTTTCTCCACTTCGTTATACGCCGCGTGTCCTCCGTGTTTCAAAGCATAGGGTACTAACAAATAAACGTAAAGTTTCCATGATTGCATCATATATACATTAATAGAAATAAAACTGAGTGTTTCCCTAAATGAACTTGTTGTTCTAATTCATGGCCGCGCGACATCATCAAATACCTTAGTTCATTAAGGACCTAGAAAATTGGTGTAGCCTTGTACAATAAAACCATAGACACCACATATGCAAAGATTTTGATGCGTGAAGTATGAGTGGTCTTCTCTTCGTCATCATTTGATTATTTGAGTAGAGGAATCAGAGAGGGTGTGGGCGAATGAAGGAGAAATGGGGGTGCAGCCCGAGCAAGAAGACGGCGAAACAGTTTAGGTTTGAAAATAAAAAAAGCATCTGAGATTAGTTTTAAAATTCTAGAAAAGAATTTTAATAGAACAAAAAAGATCAATATAATTCGATCCCTGTTGTGATGCAAAATGAAGCGGTCCACACGCCCTGTGCCTATCATTTCCGTTGGGAGATTTGTTTTCGTATGCATATATCGCCGTCGCTGCCTGTCTTTTAGCGACCCGATTTTATTTATAGCCTTTTTGATTCGCGTGGCACGGCCTTATTGGCCATTTTGCACTGGTAAGTGGCGAGGGAGAGTGAGAGTGAGCAGCAGCCACTTGCTGCTCTCCTCGTCTCTCTTCCACTCATCTGCCTTTCCTCATCCCTGCTCTCGTCGCCTCTCCTTTTGCAATACTGTTACCGGTACAAATCCAATCCTCTCCTTTACTCTATAGCAACGGCCCTGCTGCTTTTGCCCCCTCCATTCGACCCCACGCCACGCACCTCGCCAGCACCAGCAGCAGCAGCCATGGCTGCCGTGACCGCGGCTGCCGTCTCTCTGTCCTCCTCCTCCTCCCCTGCTGCTGCTGCCAACTGCAAGGCCAAGGCGGCGGCGTCCGGCCCGTCGTCGTCGCCATGCATCAGCTTCCTGCCGTTGTACCCGCGGCGGCGGCGGCACGGCGGCCTGGCGGTGCGAGTGCAGGTGTCCACCACCGAGGCCGCGGAGGCGGAGCCGGTGAAGAAGGAGAAGGTGTCCAAGAAGCAGGACGAGGGGGTGGTCACCAACAAGTTCAGGCCCAAGGAGCCCTACATCGGCAAGTGCCTCTCCAACACTAGGATTACCGGCGACGACGCCCCCGGGGAGACCTGGCACATGGTCTTCAGCACCGAAGGTACGTACTGTACCTCTCTCTCTCTCTAGTGTCTAGTTAATTACTAGCATACTAGTTATTAGGATAAGAATAAATCTGGTGTACTATGTATGTACATATACTATAGTACTACATGCATATATAATATATACTTATATATATATAAATATATACATATACATATAAACATAGCAAGATATATTTCAGTGTGGTGTGCATGCATGCAGGAGAGGTCCCCTACAGAGAGGGGCAGTCCATCGGCATCATCGCTGACGGCGAGGACAAGAACGGCAAGCCACACAAGCTCAGGCTCTACTCCATCGCCAGCAGCGCCCTAGGAGATTTCGGCGACTCCAAGACGGTGAGCCATCCAGTTGCTAGCTTGCTGCTGCATAATATGCATCGCCAACAGTTTTAGTTATATATATAATTACCATTAATTAGTAATTACAAGATATGGCAACTTTTTCCAGTGGTGTGTTTCTTTTGGTCGCTTTCAGTGGTCTCCCTAGTCCCTACTTCTGCAGTTCTTCTTTTTCTCAGTTAGTAGTTGTCTGGTTAGGTGTAGTGGCAAGGTTTCCCAAAGCAGAGCTGGGGCCTGAGGGGGACTCGGGACTAGTCCTGTAATTTCCCATACCTTTTATTATGTTTTTTCCTCGTCTAATATAATATACACCGTACCGGCAAATCTCTCGCCGCTCTTTCTAAAAAATATACATACACGACGTCTTCTATCCAAATTAATTAAAACAGTAATTAAAAAACTTTTGTTATTGTATATGTGTAGGTGTCGCTGTGCGTGAAGAGGCTAGTCTACACCAACGAACAAGGGGAGATCGTCAAAGGAGTCTGCTCAAACTACCTGTGTCAGTTTTCTTTTCTCTCTCTGGTGGTATTCAAATTGGACTCAATTGTTCCATGCAGACTAAGCATAGAACCTGTCAAATTAAGGATTACAGTCGTTTTTCAAGAGATCGGTCGATCGGAGACGTGCGTTCAAAGGATCTCACTTGTACGCTGACTGATATATATCATGTGCATATGCAGGTGACCTGAAGCCAGGCGCTGATGTGAAGATCACAGGGCCAGTAGGCAAGGAGATGCTCATGCCCAAAGACCCAAATGCAACAATCATCATGGTGATTATTCAGCTCATCCATCCATCCATGAATAATGGAATGACCAATTGCTAGTTGTCTGCTGTTTAATTTTCATTGCAGCCAGTTCATCTTCATAGTGCATGCATATACATGATTCTCGCACACACTGATAAACTGAATGACCATCAGACACATCGACAACTGAACATGTCTTCTTCTGAATCCTGATATCTCTATGCAGCTCGCAACTGGTACCGGCATCGCTCCGTTCCGCTCCTTCTTGTGGAAGATGTTCTTCGAGGAGCACGAGGACTACAAGGTGCGTCAGCGTGTGTCCCCCCAGACAGTACTAGCTCCCATTTAAACATCAGAGACAGACCATGACGCAATTTACATGCAAATTAATGTGAGGAATAATGCATGGAATGAAATATATTTATATAGTTCACCGGCCTTGCGTGGCTGTTCCTGGGAGTCCCGACGAGCGACACCCTGCTGTACAAGGAGGAGCTGGAGAAGATGAAGGAGATGAAGCCCGACAACTTCCGGCTGGACTTTGCGGTGAGCCGGGAGCAGACGAACGCGGCGGGGGAGAAGATGTACATCCAGACGCGGATGGCAGAGTACAAGGAGGAGCTCTGGGAGCTGCTCAAGAAGGACAACACCTACGTCTACATGTGTGGGCTCAAGGGCATGGAGAAGGGCATCGACGACATCATGGTCGACCTCGCAGCCAAGGACGGTACGTCGTAGTACACCAGTTTTTGTTGCATAACTTGCATTGCATTGTCATCTCTTCTCGTTGTCCTCCTTTTAATTTTGGCCACTGAACTAGCTAACTAACCTTTCTTGCTGCATTGGTTTGGTTAACCTTGAATGCATACACGCACCATCATCATCATCCATTAGGGATCGACTGGATGGAGTACAAGAAGCAGCTCAAGAAGTCTGAGCAATGGAACGTCGAAGTCTACTGATCCACTCATCCACAATGAATATATGGATCCATGACGACGCCCAATACGTTTTTGTTGGCTCGTCGTCCGAGTTAGACTCGGTGTATTGATGTACATACCTTATGGTGAAAGGCATATATAGTCGATGATTCCTTTCTGTAGTCCTTTTTTCCCCTTTAAAAGCGGTTTTCATTTTTTTTTTATTAAAGGGGGGGTGGGCGGGGTGGTGTTGCTCCCGACGACGTAAAAAAAAAAAAAAACTTCTACTGTTATTTATCTGTTGACATTTTTTTTCCTACCGAATCTATCAGATTTCTATACGTTATTGTACTTTAGGATTTAAACTACAGCTACTATTCGATCGTATTTTGAAAAAAATCTAACAGATTTGACCACGTCCTGGAAAAAACATTTCTTGCAACAAGCTTTGGGGTATTGGTCAGACCTGTTTGTTTTTGGTTGGAAATACTTTTTTGAGAATTTTTACAATGGTTAGAGAGAAGACGGGAGGCAGGTAGGTGTATCTATGGTCGGTGGGCCTAAAAAAAATGAAAAGCGATAAGAGACGATAGCAATAAGACGATGAGAGGCGTTGGTGTGTCTTTGGTCGGTGGATACATACCTCCATATATGTCACATCGCCTCTGAAATCGTGAAGATGAGAACGCCAAAATAGAGGAGTGGTAATTCATTTTTGGTAGTTCTTTTTTTAATAAATGGTAAAAGAGCAAATATAGAAACCTTGAAATGTATGGAAAGTTGCCCTCAAATAATGTAGCATTCTCTAATCGTGGTGGCATGCATCATGCATGCAGTAGATTTGGAAAGTCCATCAATTTTTCTCTTTGTAATCAATGGCTATGGTTTGATTTTTATCCTGTTTAGATTAGAGGTAAAAAAAAAAGGCGTACCATATCAGAATTCAGAAACCTTTCTTTTTCCCACTTAAACACGCAAAATACTTAAACCAGCGTCTGTGTTGAATAAAAAGTATTGAGTTCATACTACGCACGCCTTTGGTGTGCAAAGTGAAAACTGCATCACTTTACATTTACGGTTACGGACCTACTAGCAATTAACCTTTCCCAAATCACCAACGCCGCCAAGGCGCCATTTTTGAATAAGGGTTGAACGGCCGGGAGCAGAGAGCAAACTCCCGCCAATGAGAACAAGTGGCTGCCTCCCTCGTCGCCCCTGAGAACATATATACGTTCACATGCCCACATGAACAACAACAAGCAGCAGATCCATCAACAGCGCATAAAGTTGCAAGCACAAGCTCGCCATGGTATATATGCGCGCTCTCCAAGCACAAGAGGGCCCGTCCTGCTCAACCGACGCCCGGCCACACCACCTTCGTCTACCGTGCCCGCCTCCTCAACCCTTTCACGGGAGCTAGCGCTGGCACGCTTCAAGGCGCCCCCGTCCACGTGGGCGAGGCGAGGGAGACGTCGATCACGGTGTTCGTCTCCATGCTAGCCGATGGCGCCGTCATGTGGGCAGACCAGGACAGCAGCACCTTACCCGGACGACGGTCACCTGTGCTGCATGGTTCCCTTCGCCGGCTTCGTGTACCTCGACAACCGCCTAGGAGCCGTTCTCTCTACTACTACGACTATTGCGCCGGCCGACGACGGTGCCTCCCAAGGACACGACGACGTTGCAGCCGCCGCTCGGCTCAGAGCTTCTCCATGGCCACTACTGCCATTCCGGCGGCGGTGGAGGGTGGCCACCATTGCCATTATTACCTCATGGAGTCTGGGGGAGAGCCGCTGGTCGTGATCAGAGATCAGACCGTACCTGCTTGGTACGGTGTGCCCGGTGATCAGCATCAGCTGGCCGTCGACGGCAGTCCTCTGGTCCACAGGGTGGACACCGTGAGGAACGTGCTTCAGCCGGTGAGCTCCATCGGCAACCGCGCCCTGTTCCTCGGCCGTGTCGATCAGGTGCCTCTCCGTCGATGCCGGCGACAAGTTCCCGGCCGTCCAAGGCGGCTGCATCTACTTTGTGGATCAGTACGTCTGCTACTTCGACGTTCAGTTCTCGTTCATGACCGTTGTTCGCTTCCCCTGAGGCTGAAGGAGTACAACAGCCTATGGTGGATGCATGTAAGCCCCATACCTGCAGATTGTTTCGCCCAGCCGTCCACACCCTGACCCATGTTTTTGCAAATTACTGCAAGTTCGTCCAATGCTCTGAACTGCGCCGTCAAATTATGATGGATGACAGACGGCGGCGGCGAGGAGGATACTGATGACGACGAAGATTATTTCTCAGATGATGATGACGGATCTGATGGAGGCTCCTGATCTGAATAGTTGCCTCTGTTATTATAACTACAAGAGGGAACCTCTCAAGAGTTTGCTAGCTAATATACACGTCTACTTCTACATAGCTGAATTTAGCTCGTGCTGATTTCTAGTAAGAAGAAATACTGTTTCGTAACTGAAAATAATCGCTGATTTGTCAAAAGAACAAGCTGTCTAGTAAGCGTTGGTCTATGTAGGGGTCGATCTAGGGCTAGCATTCTTTCGTATGTTGCATCCGGGGGCCTCTGCATATTCGCACATCGTTTGCTCATCTATTTTCTCAAACTAGTCACTAAGCGTTTTCTCAAACTAGTCACTAAGCGTCACACTTGTTCACCAGGATGTTGTGGGTATCGATCGGTTATGTTGGGACAAGTCAATACACTAGTAGTTGGCCAATATTGTTGCAGTAGTAGTAAAAGAGAGTTGCATTAAAATACAGGCGGCATATTCATTTTGGTGCCTCAACTATGCCGGAGGTGGTGTGTGTGTGTGTGCCTTTTTTTTTTTTTGCCTTCAAGAGCATGTGTTCTCACACCCTCCATCCTTGGATCTGCATTGAAAAGTCTGCATTGAGATGTGTGTGTACACTTCTCAATGCAAGTCCAAGGGAGGAGGGTATAGGAGCACATGCACTTGAGGGCAAATTTAACTTTACCAAACTTAACTTTCATAGTGACCATTTAGCCTTCAAATTTGTTTAGGTAATATTGAAGCTTCAAACTGCTTGCTAGGATGGTTAAGAATATGGCTGCAAGACCTCCTAGGGCTCTCGTAAGAAGTATGTCGTTTGTATGGTCAAACTCTTCTTCTTAATTACTCAATAGTGTGCAAGCCTTTTGTGAATTTGAGAAAAAAAAAAGCCCTCAAATTTATATTTTGACTTATATCATCGTGTATTATTTTCATCTGGTTAATTTCTATTTGTAGCATGTTAAATTGTTTGTCTGATTGGTTGATTGCTTATCTGGTTGATTGTTTGTATATGGGTTTAACCAATGGGTTGTTTCTGACACGGGAGATGGAAGAGTTACATATTGGCGGGGTGGATAGGCCCCCTATGTATTGGGTTCCTACCGCGCTACCATCCTTAAGCCTGCAGATAACCAGGGTTCTTCTCTGCCATCTGCCAGAGAAGAAGATTACGGGCTGTAACAACAGCAGCAAAAGTAGTAACAGTAAGCAAGCAGTTTGGGAAGTAATCCACGTTACCATTATGAATGCTGAATGGATTATGCTGACAACAATATTGCTCATTAATTTGTTTTGACTAGTGCCGTACTGAGTTTCATAATGGACTAAGGCTGGGTTTAGATCCCAGTTGCAGTTATAATTCTACACTGTAGCACGTTCCTCTGTATTTGACAACTTTTATCTAATTATGGCTCAAGTAAGCTTAAAAGATTCGTCTCGTGATGTAAATTCAAAAAGTACAAACATGCAAACATTTCGTTTACATTTAATGTTC
The DNA here is from genome assembly GCA_038502445.1 of Eremochloa ophiuroides. Classification (NCBI taxonomy): domain Eukaryota; kingdom Viridiplantae; phylum Streptophyta; class Magnoliopsida; order Poales; family Poaceae; genus Eremochloa; species Eremochloa ophiuroides. Next base: position 84,647,961 of record JAHLJS010000006.1, read on the forward strand.
CATGCATGTACCGTAACGTTGATGTGACTAGTTGTAATTGTAATTTGCAGTGGATCTAAACAGGGCCTAACACGAATGCATAGTCTAGCACAGAAAGATGACACATTCATAATTAGCCTGCGCATATAGGAATACTGAAGTAATTGCAAGGTCATAATGCTATATCAGTAAAAGAGATCAACCATTGAAGCGCTTCATTGTCAGACTTCACAATCGATGTAGTCACTAGAATGATCAACCATTTCAACCTCAGTTATAGCCCCGACCCTGCAAAAATGGAGATAATTCGCCTTCCCAATGGTAGTGGATGCTTTAGGAATGTCCATGGTGTAGATGCTGAACAACTGCGTTACCGTGTAAGGACGACAAGTAGCATAAGGCGGCGACGGCGAGTAGTAATGATCCATAACTAGCGAGACCACCTGGGGTTCTTCTTCATCGTCATAAGTTCCAACGCCAAACTTAGGACAGGTACAACAATGAGTTTATAGCTAAGTAAATGTTGATGTGTAGAGAGAAAGAGAGGAGAGAGAGGAGAGCTTGATTCCGATGCAAGCACCAAGCTAGGCACGGAAGCATATGCATAAGTAGGCCTAAATAGCAAGTGTTGTGAGGAGAAATAGGAGAGAGAAACATTTTCAAGACAAATTAGAGCCAACTATTGTATAAATTGGCTCCCCCGGTGGGTATATTCGCGCGTAATGAATCAGTAAAAAGGGATCATGGACAGTGCCGATCAAAAATTTGTGTGGTAGAAACACGTAACATGTTAACACCATGACCCTAAGACCGCACATGGCTCACTATCAGATTTAAGTACATCATGAGATTTCCATATTATAGTCATCTAAGGGTCTAGATATAAGATGGGTCACCGAGCTCGTCCTCGTCGTGCCTCCCTCGAAGAGCGACACCGCCACGTCCTGCTCTATGTCTTCGCCTTGCTATCAACATGCTCCGAATCATCGCCCTCCTTGTTCGACGCCATCGTGGGTTCTCAGAGAGCGTCGTTTCATTTTCACGAGGTGTGGCGAGGAGGAAATTTTGCGCTTTTTAAGAGAAACTGAGATGGAGAAAGTGGGGATCGAACCTTAGGATCACACATGTGGATAGCATGACGCGGTGCGGGTGAATGTGCATTGAAGTGTCAAAGTGAACGTGTTCGTTGGATCACGGTGAAGCCTACAGGGAAGGCATGTGAGCCGTTGATTTTAACGGGGGTAGTTTGGTGTGGGTGCAAAAACTGGGTACGTATAGGGAAGCACATCTCTATGGGGGACATGCACAAACCTGGTAGACGTCGTAGGATTGTTTGCATTGTTCCATTATAGAGTAGGCTAGTGTTTAGCTGTTAAAATTTAGTTGATGAATTGTTCGGATCCTCAGCTAACAAGCCAACTAATGCCTTAGACCACCAAGCTAATAATTAGTTGTTAGCTGATATCTTCCAACTAACATGTCTAATAGTTAGCTGGGTGGATTCAAAAATAGGGTCCGCTTTTGCATGTGAGGTGGGCACTTGGTTTCTCCACAGGCTGGACAACGGCACAGAAAGCCGTTGAGGACAATGCCTGGATCAAGCTTGTTTATTTGGCTGCCAAAACTTGTTGCAGGCTGCCAAAACTAATAATCTTGTTTATTTGCCAACTCTCTAAAAGTCATTTGTGTAGTAATGTCAAGCAATAACTTTCCACACACCCTCGCACACATTGTGATGAGAAAGCATTGCATCAAAGACACCTCTAAATGAGATCTCTGATGCGAGGTACATCAAAGATGGGTCTGATTTGAACCACATCCCTGATCAGAAGACATAACATCAATGATAATACCAATACACACACTTATGTCTCATAGCTAATCACAGATATGCCTTAAAATCATAATAGACGTGAGAAAACTGCAATTGAGATTTTGCATCTGTGACGACGGTCACATAACAATTGATATTTTCCCCATCCGTGTTGATTATCATCACATATGACGAAGAAGTTTGTTTGTAATGCATGATTGTCATAACAAATGATAGAAATATGCATATGTGATGACTGTTATCATATACGTGGAGAAACCACATACGTGATGACGTTCATAAGATGAGGAATCCCATGTTTGTGCTGCCTACAGTCATAGTTGGGGAAAAATCGTGTCTTTGATGACTGTTGACACTTCTAAACGCAATCACTGAAGGTAGAGATAATCTCTATCTCCGACAATAACATCAGAAATGGATGTTGATATTTCTTATAAGTATTGAAAAATTTTGCAAGCGTATAAAATATATCGATGTAGCACTATACTTGGGAGTAATCCAAGTATCGTATTTATTTTCACAGAGAAGATTATGTATGGTTAAAAGTTCTAATGGCAAGTCAAGAACAATCACGATCTTTGGATAAAGTGAACCAGTATAAGGATGACTAATCAAATGAACTATCTCTGAGATTGAGGAGGACAATGAATGGCGTAGATAGTGATGAGTTCTAAAAGTGAGTGTAAGGTAAATCGCTAAATTGACTTCAAATAGAACTTCGGGGCATGCGCGCTCTCAATTTAATGGACTGCCTTCGCACTCTATAGCTCTATGATTTAACAACTAGCCCGAACACGGTGGAATCCAGAGGATCTTAGGGCTGTCGCCACTTAAGACTTACTACAACTATCCGTGGGACTAGCCACAATCCAAGATAACTTCAGTCTAAACACCATGTTTACACTATAGGCTACTAATTTAACCTCGCGCTAAGATTAGAGCATCCGTTTAGCGGCGAAGATCCCACGCTAAAAGTATGCCAAGCAATATAATTATTCCTCAATACTACTATAGCTCAAGTACTCAAAGTAAGTACTAAAAGTAAATGCTGAAAGTAGACGTACTAGAAAGAAAATTATATTTCACTTGAAAGAGTACCTTACAAAGGAAGCTACTAGTTTTAACAGAGACTTTCGCAGACTTCTCCTGCTCTTTCATCTTCTCTTCTCACTCACACTCTCACTAATAGCCTTGCTAAGTATGAAATGAGGCTAAGCCTGTTCTACTCTTCTCTAGTCTTGTTCACTCTCCTTTTTATCTCAATCCGATTACAAAAATGATTTTACGAGATAATGCTCAAATATTAACCTGATGCCTTTACAAAATCCAACCACCTTGTTTAATACTTGTCGACTAACAAAGGCGGTCGTTTTATTTATCGAGGCACTAAAAAATGACCGCCTTGAAAAATCAATTTACAGAGGCGGGCGTTTTATTTACGGAGGTGGTTAGAAAATGTCCGCCTCCATAAATCGATTAACGGAGGTAGGCAACTATAAGGCCCACTGTTAATTGTGGTCGAGTCCACCTGGCCCATCTAGGCCCGGTAACGGTTCGTATTATATATACTGTGAGCACACTAAACCCTAACTCTTATCCTCTCCTACCTCTCCCTCAGCCATGCTGAGCACGGAGCCCCTCCCCACACGGAGTAAGGGGGTCGGTGGCGTAGCATGCGCCGCCTCCCTCCCTCTTTCTTGCATGCATAGCCCCTCCTTCATAATCCGATGTCAATAGCGGTGCCCCTTTTCCACAACCGAGCGGCGCCTCTCCTCCACATCTCGACAGCGCTCCACCTCCGGCTACCTTGGTGGCCTGATTCATGGCCATAGTGGCCGGATCCATGACCTGAGGTTGCCAGATCCTACAAAGTTGCAATGGTGCGAGGAGGAGGTGCGGAAGCCCCTACTTCAGCGAAGGTGCGGTGGCTAGATCTGGCGACCGCAAGCAGAGCGCAAGTGGTGGATCGATGAGGTAGAACTTGCTCAGATCATAGGGCCCACGCTGCACCGTCATCAGTCCCTAAGGACCTCCGATCAGTCTGCACGAGTTCCCTGTAATCTAGGAAGCCTTGCCGGGTTTCCTCGGAAATCCTGATTTCCCTAAGGATCTCATTGTAAAGACCTTACAAGCATTACAACAGTTTACACAAATAATATGAATCAGAGTAATCAGTGCGAAAGTATTACATAACCATTGGTTTACAAATATAAATTACATTATTTCCGAACCAGAGTTTCATAGTGGAGTAGTAGTATACAATTTGGCACCCTGCACAAGGATTATATCTTATACACACCTTTACCCATGCACGATCCGTCAACCGGCACGGTCCCACGTAGAACTGTACAATTGACTCGCCTGCAACAGGGTTAACAAATCCTGAGTACATGAGGATACTCCACAAGACTTACCCGACTAAAAATTAGTAAGAAAACTCAGGAATGCAGGCTGAGAGGAGTCAAGGTAAGGCTTTAACAAGAAGCAAGTCTTTTGCAGAAAAGCATCTCAATTTTTGAGTTTCTACTTTCAATATTTTATCTCAGTATTAATCAGTAGTTCCTGAAGACAAATTGTATCCTCCAAATTCCAATTTTTATCCATTCACAAAATTTAGTTCCGAACCACTTTTCGATGAATGGTCGAAGGATCAAGTCTTCATAACCGAGGAGCAACAGCGATTCGAATCGATTAATACCCAGCTGGGGATCCCTAACCACACTGCATATATAGCACCTAAGCTTGCATATACCAACCCCGTCTACCACGACTTTTCCAAAACCCTGAACCGGTCCTGCGCCACCCGAGAGCACAGCACACCTCAAATCCGGGACTCTAACCTACGAGGGTACACGCTACTATCACCATCTCTCCACTCCAAGTGCGTGGTTGTCAGTTCAAGTAATAGAGCCACCAGAGTCAGGGCTTCCCGAAGTATGTGGCTAGTTGCAAAGTCTCGATCACAGCAGTCCTACAACGAACGGTCCTCTAATTCATTTTTTCGTTGGTGACTGGTGCATTGGGACTCTAACCCAAGTACAAAGTAACCAAACGGTTTCTAAATCTCTTTCCGTCAGCAACAAGGCATTGAGACTCTAACCCAAGTGCTCAACCACCGAACGGAAAATCCCTCCGTCGATGACAATGTATTGGCCAAATGCACAATCCACCGAACGGAAATCATTTTCATTTTCCTTTTTCCATGAATTATCAATAGTATATCAGCATAGCTCGGAAAATAGCATTTAGAGCAAAAACTAAATTAATTAAGGCTAAGCATTTTTTAAATATTTTCATTTTAAATCAGGTTTCAAGGAAGGGTATTTTAGTGATCAAGGTTGGTAATACATCAATTGGGTTATCACTCAACTCCTATCAACTTAATGCAATAGTTTAACTCAATGTGATAAACATTTTATAAATCACAAGGTAGTGTTTAAATGCATCGGGGCTTGCCTATTGCTTAGAGTAGATAGAAACCTGAAGTCAATCACCGAGAAGGATCCACATCCACAGAGTGAAGACCTCACTTGGGACTTGCTTCCGATAATAATTACCGTGTGTTCACTACACGAAATAATAATAATACAATGCTTAACATGATGTTATGTATGCCATGATGCATGTGATACACTAAATGGTGAATTAATAAAAAGTAAACTTAATTTAGAAAATTTAGTACAACTTTCCTTCACGATAAAGTTGCAATCTATTCGTATCAAGTCAAGCCCAAAGATAGCAAACATATCAAGCATAGTATACTAGATGACTTGCATTCAGTCATACTCAACCTTCACCAATCAAGAATTACTGACAAGCTTAGCTATAATAAGAGTAAAGTTAAAACAATCAGCTTAATATATTCAAAGAATTTAGATAACAGCACAAACGCCACCTGTTTTGACTATAAGTGGAGCTACAGATCTCAAAAAGGGGTGATCTTGAACTTTTTAGAAAGATAAAGAAGTTGTTTACAACGTTGTTATTAACACTCAGAGCTGTTTCTAAAGCTAACTAAGTAAAATAACATAAAAAAACATCTCTGTCCACATTTGGACAGAATCCGTCATTCCAATTTGGACCACTATAACTTTAGTTATATACCTTCATAGATAGTGATCCAAGACTTTTTGAAAAGCACATGAAAAGTACTACTAACTATTATGTTATCATCAACACATGATTCTACACTTAACTGAGCCAAACAAGTTCAATTATTCAGATATGTCCAGATTAGAATCAAAAGCAGACAACAAGGTTTTAAATTCAAAAACTAACCATCAATCCTAAAATTCTGAAATTTTTATCAGACATCAAATATCATCTAATTAGCATGCCATAAAAATTTTACATTTATTCGAGCACCAAAACTGCAGTCATAAAAAAGACAAATATAACTTATATTAAAATCTAATCTGCATAAATCCAATTTTACAGCAAAAACTTTGAACTAAAACATTCCATATAATAGATTTGCTGCATAGAAAATTTAACCAGCATTCCAAAATGTATTTATTTGTTATTCTACGATTTTTCTATAATTTTATAGCCATTTTCAAAGTTTCAATCAGATTTTTGAAGATAGGTCCTTATAGGCACTATTCATATGAGTCTATGGCATGTGCAGTTAGCCCTCTGGAAAGAGTCGTCTTCTCACCCGAGGTCCCTAGTCGCGAATTGGAAACAGAGCAGCGCACAGGAACACCGGTTCCGGCGGAGAAGATGCTCGTCGGCGACAGGAAAGTGAGGGGAAACGAACCAGGGGCCTCTTGCGCACCCACTAGTGGTCTCTACTTGGCTCGGGATCGGCCGTGGCGTCCTGGCCACGCGCACAGGCGGACGGCGGTGCGGACATGGCGGACACGACTGGTGTTTCAGTGAAGTCTGTGCAGAAAAAGGAAATTAACGAGCTTTTTAGTCTCATGGGAACACGGGGAGGCTAGAATACATAACAGAGATGAAAGAAACTCACTGTGGAGTGCCGACCACGGTAGAGCCGAGCGTGGCGGCGCTTTTTGCCGGACTCCAAGACGACGACGAGCCATTCGGGCGTTTCCGACGACCAACAAACCCGAAAGTGGGATCAAACTGAGCGCAACCAAGTGAAGAACTCTTGACCAAGAGGAATTGCACGCTAATGGACCGTGCACCGACAATTTTGCTGGCAACCGAGGAGGTCGCGGCGGTGACCGAGAGAGAGAAATGGAAGACAATGGCGACGGGGTGCACTTTATAGGGGGAAAGAAGGAGGGCAGGACGTGTCCGGGGCCCTCACGACCTCAACATCGTCGGCGACAGGCGCGCGCCGCGCGCGTGCAGTGAACGGAGTAAGGGTCTGGTACTGTAGTTAGGGTTCTAAGGTCAACATCTAATTTTGCTCATTACTCCCTATTCCAAGTGGCAACCAGGGAATCTCCAAAAATAAAAGTCGTGGAAAATTTTATGAAGAACAATTTGCTTTTTGAACCATGTTCAAATTCTGCACAGATTTGAAATTATCAAAAAGGGGTAAATTCACTTTTTGAATTTCATTTGCAATTTAATCAAATTCTCAAAATTTTTCTCAACAACATGAAAATCTACAAAAATAAAGTTGTTCTAATTGTTAAGTTTTACAACTTTCATTAAGGAAGTTTGGTCAGATTCTTTGTAATTTTTGAAATAACTTTTTAAATTTGAATTTCAAAAGACTAATTGGGGTTTAATTCTAAATTCCACTTAATAACTTCAAAATCACCCAAAATGAACGTTGTTCTATTTTAAAAGAGCTACAACTTTTATTAAGGTACCATCGTAAAAAATCCATTTAGTTTTTGATTTAGGTTTTTAGAGCCCAAATATAGGGTTTAAAATTGATTTTTCTTTTTAATTTCCAACTTGATTTAGATATATATACACAAACACAAATATTTATATAAATAAGTCACTCTAAATAACCTATGCACAATCATATGTAAGAATAAAATTTAGTTTATTTAATGCACACTAACATGGTTGAATGCGCGAAGATTTGCATGCAATTATGATGACATGTAAAGTTTTAGTTACAGTAACACCAGAGGTGTTACAATCCAGCTCCCCTGTGGCGGGTCAAGCAACCCCCGTGGCAGATCTAGGCCCAGGTCTGATTTGGGTTGTGAGCTTTTTTTCTTTTCTTTTCTTTTCTTTCTTAAATTTATTTTCGGGGACAGGGAATGCATCCGTGTCTGTTAATCTACATTAACTGTGACCTTTGATTGGAGAATGTTCCAATGTCATCTCTGCTAATCAATTTGGTCCATCTTCATTAATATTTGTGTAGTAGTGAGGATTAATTAAACTGCCACCTACTACAACGAATTTAAAAATATTATTAGGGGAGTCTGTATGGGAAACTACATTTATCACTAATAACTTTCTGCTAAAAATCACCAGCACTGCCTCACGCATGTAGGGTGCAAGTTTTTTTTTTTTTGAGAGAGAAATGAATGCTTACAGCCAACACAGTTGACATGTGAGAATAGGCAGTAACATAATGTATGCCTTCCCAGCTTCCCTTACTCATTTAAAGTTGTTAAACACTGCTAAAGTATCTAGTGTGCACTCAATTACTGCTTACAGCTATAAAGCCACCAACCGAACCCCAAGCATAGCAAGAGCAACCAAACCCATCATAGACCACCATGCCTTGCACACTCTCCACCCAAAAGAGAGCTTGCCTTGCTCACGCACCAGCTCCAATGCCCGTCTGGCCATCGCTTCCCTACAACCTAGTCCACATCATAGGTGACCGCTTGCTGGCCAGCAATGACATCGACGCCTACATGGCGTTCCGCGAGGTCTGCCATGAGTGGCGCTTCATCACCAAAGACGACCAGGCGAAGGCGAGCGATGACACTGATTCTGTCGCCCGCTTCGAGCCCACCAAGTGGGTGTTGCTCGACCGTCGCGACGACCTCATCACGCTCGTCAACGTCGACACCGGTCGGTTCCTCTGCAAGAGGATCCCACTATTGTGCAAGTTCTTCTTCGTCGGCGCGACTAATGGTGGCCTCATCCTCCTCGGGGAGCCAGTAGAGCCCTACAGGGCTCGCGTTTTAAACCCATTCACGGGTTCAATCGCCTATTTCAAGGTGAGGATACCCTATGAAGGGGTGAGGGCAGTTGCCATGACAACGAAGCCACCGTTGACGGTCTTCATCTCCACTGAAAATGGCAAGATCATGTGGGCAGATCAAAGCATGGAGACCTTCAAGCACTTCTGGCCCACTTACCCTAACGAGTCTTCTTGCATGATGGCCTTCGGTGGCAACGTGTACGCCATTGATCGGTACGGATCGATCTACTTGTCAACCGTCGCTGTCACCGCCACAGAACTGAGTCGACGATGTGCGATGGAGATATCTATGGAAGCCATCACTTCTAGTCTTGACACAAGTGAACAAGGACCAACAAGCAGCAGGTATTATCTCGTGGAGTCCGCGGGAGATCTGCTGCTCGTGACCAAACCACTGTACTTTACTCTTGACCAACCAGTGGTTCGTAGGGTGAACATGAAGACGCAGACGGTGGAGTTGGAGCCAGTCAGTAGCATCGGTAGCCGTGCCTCTTTTTGTTAGCCATGGAAGAGGCGGTCTCTCGATCGATGCCGACAAGTTCCCGGCCATCCAAGGCGGCTGCGTCTACTTTGTAGAACCAGGATACTATGCGGCCGCGGATAGAACTATTGTTCATGTTGCTGACAAAGTCATCAATGTCGAATGGGGTTGTTGGGGTAACCTACAAGGTTGCTTCCGTCCATTCACCCTCGCTAAGGTCTTCGCTGATTATTGCAGGTCCGTCCACTATTCTGAACTGCGCGAGATTATGGCCAGCAAGTGGGGTCTCTCGGATGTTGACTATTCTGAATCTGATGAATCATCGTCTGACGAAGATGGACTCGACGATGATGAAGAATCCTCGTCCTCTGAACTTGATGATGAAGAAGCATCCTCCCCCTGAACCAGCGCTAGCTGTATGCTTGGTGCCTCATACTCTACTCTCTTCCAAAGGAAGGCACCTACAAGTCCGCTAGAATACTACTATATTTCTCCATTTCATGTTGTTAAATTCTTCAGTTCTGTATCCTCCTTTTCTTTAATTATCTTTAGCCTGCCAGGGCAGTGTTCATTTGCTGTAGCTGAAGAGTCGTAGTGTGTAATCTGCTTCTTTTGTGATGTAGGGATGGCCAATTATATTAGTCGGATATGTTGGTCAAATACTTAAATTTACATTTTAGCTTTCGAATGTTATGATGAATTCAAATGCTTGTGCATTAGTATTTTCAATCATAAAGTTCGTGTAGAAATATATATTTGATGAATGCTTAATTTATTAGGGAAAGCGAGAGTTTTTACCAAATACCCACGAGATCCGTTTATTTTGCTAATTAGCAGGAGGAGACTAGTCTAGACGAAAAAATGGCAACTGATAGAAAACTTATAAAAGAGCAAGAAAAAAAATCCCATGTTTTGTGCCATGTTATTACCTACACTGCTCTTCTTTCATCTTGGCACGGAGAGACCGCCGAAAACCGGCCACTTGTCTCCTTTTAAGTTACATTGGCTAGTAGGGATGACTATCTTGATATCTTCCAACCAACAAGTGTTCGATTATCACCTTTGGTACATATTATTTCTGTACATATGTAAATTTGATGTCAATTTAATCGGTGTTTTGAGAAATTCCCTTAGGTGTAATATACGGTGCTTCTCTATGGGTGGCTCTTCATCTAGAAGTACTCTCGGTGGGGCATCAATATTGTATGACATAGTTACACATCTTCACCTCCAAGTAGATATGGTAGGCAATAGGGATCGAGACATAGCTCGAGCAGTAATAAAGGCTCTAGGTGGAGGAGTGGTCGGTTGTGGGTTCGAGCTCTGCTCGACTCACTATTCCACCAGGTTTTTTCCCATATTAACTTGTGCAACCTCTCTTACGTGGAGCCATAAAGGGACAACGTCAGTAGACAATACAATTTATCTGTGACAAGCAATTTCATTTTTTTTCTTAAACATTCTTACTCAAGGGGTTTGTTTTGTTGTATACTTTATATGTTGGACTGTTCCTTAGCACTGGCTCACCACATACGATAATACTTTACGTAACACATGATATCTAATTTTAAGCTAGGATTTTCTATATGGGCGGTATCAAAGTATATTCCTCGTGAGCTTAAGATTATGGATCAAATTGACCATGATGTATATATATGTCAGCTCGGTGCATAAGTGCATTATTGCTCGGCTCAATACTGTTTGTGTGGCCTTGGAGATAATGCGTACTCCCTCCGTACCCGTATTTGAAGTCGTTCTGGACGACGGTTGTGTTTTCGCGAAGGAAGTCGCCGAGGCTTGGTCCTCCAACAGCGCCATGAAGAAAAAAGCAACCCACCAACAAAAAATGGTGCCCACCAGGAATCGAATTTGGGTCATCAGTCCCACAACTGACTGCGCTGGCCATCTAAGCCATACTCATTTCTTGAAAGTAGTGCATCCGTAACCGTATTTAATAGAGGCATAGAAGGAAAAATACCCTCCCTATTAATCACTCCTTGGTAAGCACAATTCTGTTCTAAACGACTTGAATTGTGGGTACGGAGGGAGTATATGTGAGCTCTAGATGATGCTTGTTTATTATACAAGTTGGTGTGAAGCACACCATTTTTGGCATGTGATTTGATGTTGAAGAGCCTTCGTCGAGCTGTACATATGCATGGAGACCATATATATTAATTGCCAGATTTGATGAAATCTCACGTTTACACGTGTGGGATAATTTACTATTAGAGCATTTACAGTGTAGGCTCTACTGTATAGTCTATACCTTGAATCTAATGAAGACTTCAAGTCTAAATAAAACTTAGAGTCTTAGTTTTTCTCCCTCTCTCTTCAATAAATATACTGCCATATCAACAAAACACTATAAATAAAATGGTAATAAATAGAATTAGACTCTAAATTAGAGTCTGTATTATAAGTGCCCTTGGGGGGAATTTTCAGTAGGTTTGGGGCGTTGGGCTTATATATTAAAATGATGCCGTTATTGTTTTTGTTCATATATATATATAACACGCTGGCCCTTGGCCTTTGGCCTTTGGCCTTTGGCAGGCACTAGCTAGTACTTAATTTGAACTCGAACTGCACGAGCCAATAAAAAAAGGAAAGCAAACGCGAACTGCATGCATGATTTCCTTGCTCTGTATGTCATATTATTGAAGAATCCAAAAAAAAAAGGCAATTGCATATTACTTCCTTCGTTCCCGAATATAATTTCATTTAAAGGTACTTGAGAAAAAAAAATACGATATGGTCCCATTTGCCATCGCGCGAGAGTAAGAGAGAGATGCTGTTTCTCTTGTGCTTATCTTTGGGGGCGTTGACTGCACTAAAATAATTGCTATATATGGAGCTGTTCTTTGGCACGTAGCAGTGAGCCATGTGGCATCAACGAAAGAGACATTATAGTAAAAACTTAAGGACCCGACGCATACTGCTGCTCCAGATGTGCACGACATACCAAGAATCCCAAGCGCGTGTCGAATTAACTAGTTTATCCAGACATAAACAACATCGATCAAGAAAGTCAGACGCTGAATCACGATAGAGCCAATTAGCAGTGCATGTGCTCCACCCGCTTTCACAGATAAAAATAATAGTAGATATTAATAGTAACAAGTAACCTGTCACGAATTCCTTGTGGACTATAGCAAGGAGCTATTACATATATTTTTTTCTTCATCAACTCTGATTCCTTGTGGGCTATAGCGAGGAGCTATAGCTGTCTCCAAGCCATGCCTCTAAATTTATGCAATAATATTTTGTTCTAATTGATCATCCTGAATATTATGTTGCATTTTTTTGTGCTTGGACATCTGTCGTTAATCTGCAATCAAGGTTTTAAATCGTCGACTGACGGTATTTAGCGGATAGCCTCTAAAACAGCTATAGTGGAAGGCTAAATGGGGCTATAACCTGTGAAATTGTATATAAACACAAATAACTTATTTAGCCTTAAACAGCTATAGTCGGTTATAGCTGTAGAAATTTAAAACCTTGTTTGCGATAGGTGCATAAGGCTGCATCTTGAGGACGTCTACACTGATTTTTTTTTTTCCTTCTTCCTTTGCTTAACCCATTTGTGATCTCCTTTTGGTGAACGGGTCCCTTTGTGATTTGAGTAGTAAATTAAATACCACATTTCCTTTGACATTTCCAGTGACCAGTTCATATTGGTTGGAGGAAAAAAAAAACAATCGTCATTTCCATTTTGCCCCATATATATTGTGATATGATATTAACCTAAGAATCAGCACCTCCTGTTTAGTCGTGATGGCGGAAACAACACCACCTGCTGTGTGGTACACCCTGCTCTGCCTCCTCGCCGCCGTCGCCGTTCTCCTCAAGCTGACCAAGGCCATCGTGTCACGGCACGGCGCCGGCGGCTTGAACCTGCCTCCGGGGCCACGGCCGCTGCCGGTCATCGGGAACCTGCACTGCCTGCTGGGCGCACTGCCACACCACGCGATGCGGGCGCTGGCGCGGAGGTACGGCGACGTCGTGCTCCTCCGCCTGGGACACATCCCCACGGTGGTGGTCTCCTCCCCGGAGGCGGCGAGGGAGGTCATGAGGACGCACGACGCCGTCGTCTCCAACCGGCCCCTGTACGCGACCGCCGACATCCTCTCCTACGGCGGCCAGAACATCGCCTTCGCGCCCTCCGGCAGCCCGCACTGGAAGGAGCTCCGCCGGCTCTGCGCCACGGAGCTGCTGAGCCCCAGGCGCGTGCTGGCCTTCCGCCCCATCCGGGAGGAGGAGGCGGCGAGCCTGGTCCGGTCCATCGCGGCGGCGGCGGCGGCGGCGGCGTCACCGGCGCTCGTGAACGTCAGCGAGCGGGTCAAGGTCCTCATGAACGACGTCCTGATGAGGTGCGCCGTCGGCGACAGGTGCCCGATGAGGGACGAGTACATCGCCGAGCTGGACGAGGCGCTCAGGCTCCTCGCCGGGTTCAACCTCGTCGACCTGTTCCCGGGCTCGCGCCTCGCCGGCGCGCTCGGCGCCGGGTCCCTGCGAGCCGCGAGGGAGGTGCACCACAGGGTCCACCGCATCGTGCAAGCCATCATCCAGGACCATGCAAGCAAGGCGGCCAACAACGACGGCGACGGCGACGGTTCTGGGGACGACGACGACGACATCATTGACGTCCTGCTACGGCTTCAGAGCGACGGTGGGCTGGAGACCGTGCTCACCACAGAAGTTGTCTGCGCGGTGCTGTTCGTAAGTCACAGACCCATTGCCATGGCTTCCTCTGTTTCTCTGGTACCTGAGGATGAGAAGAAAAAAGTTACAATTTTTTTTCCATCAGGATGTCTTCGCCGCCGGCTCAGAGACGACGGCGACGACGACCATATGGGCCATGTCGGAGCTCGTCAAGAACCCGGGCGTGATGCGGCGAGCGCAGTCAGAAGTCCGGCGAGTCCTTGAGGGCAAGACAAGGTTGGCCGAAGCGGACATCCAGGGGCGTCTCCCCTACCTCCAAGCAGTGGTCAGGGAGGCGCTCCGGCTGCACCCTCCATTGCCGCTCATCCTCCCAAGGTCGTGCGCGGAGGCGATCACGATCATGGGCCACGACGTGCCTGCGGGCACCACGGTGTTCGTGAACGCGTGGGCGATCGGCAGAGACGAGAGGTGGTGGCCCGACGCCAGCGAGTTCAAGCCTGAGAGGTTCGACGGCGAGGGCGATGGCATGACGGATCTCGGCGGCGGCGCTGACTTCAGGTTCCTCCCCGGCGGTGGTGGACGAAGGATGTGCCCGGGCTTGACGTTTGGGCTGGCCAACATTGAGATCGCGCTTGCGAGCCTGCTTTATCACTTCGACTGGGAGCTGCCCGGCGGAGCAGATCCCGGCGAGCTAGACATGGATGAAGCTTATGGGATCACGGCACGCCGGAAAACTGATCTTGTGCTAAAGGCTACGCCGTTTGTCCCTACGAACTAGTGAAATCGTTCCAATTCTCATACACATTGGGCTGATTTGGCGTTACGGTAGACCATGCCTTTTGTGAATATGCTTCTTCTTGTTGTTGTTATTGTTGTTGAGGAAGTCGTGCATATGCTATTGTTCTCTGGCGCTTTCACATGTCTTGAAATATAGTGGAATGTCACTTATTCTGTAAGTCCAGCCGTCTGAATTTCCGACTAAAAATTTATCGAAAAGAAGAAGAATATTTATGATATGAGCATTGTTCATGGAAACGCAGGTACTTATTGATTCATACTGATAACTGTTCAAATCTCAATGGAAAGATATTGATATGGGCATCCAAACAAGTCCTTACGGTCTTCTCCAATCGGAAATTCCGGTAATCTAACCTGATCACCGCTGGAACTTGCCACGCCCCTGTGGATCGGCTAGCTTCTCTGCTTTTCTATTCATTATTGCACCTGTACATAAACAGTCGCATTAGCAAATGTCCCCCCATTCCACCCGTGCGCTCCTACTGACGCTTTCAAAGTAAAGCTCACTTCCTCCTGCTATCGTTCGCTGGATAGAACCGAGGCACGGGATCAGCAACAGATTGTCACAAAATGGTAGAAATAAACAAGCGCAAAGACCAACAGCAGAAAATATTGCATTCATAATGCCCTATGCAGTCAACAAATTGTTAACTAACTTTTCTTGAGCTCAGTACAAGCCACGTTGTTTCGCTCTATTCGCTTGAACTTATCGGTCAGCATCAGCCAACCATTCAACAGTTTTTTTCTCACAACAATCAGCCAGTCCAGCCGTACAATCCAGCCAGCCGAACAGAGCGATTAAAAAGGAAGACTGAAAGGTACAGGCAAAGCAGGAAAATTGAACAATTTCCATAAACAAGATTACATGATGTGATAAAACTAGATATACCTGTATAAATGAGGAGAATAGACAGATTATGATGTGATAAAACCAGATACTTGTATAAATGGGGAGAATAGACACAAAACTAAGCACGGCACAATTTACCAATATTAATTGTATTCTAATTTATTTAGAGAATAAATGTTGGACACAAAAGGGTCCTAAAGGAGCTTACCATGTTGATGACAAGATTAGAAATTGACAATAAGGAGAAATGAGTGACCATGCAACAATGACTTGTACACTACATGAGCCAATATTTAGTCTCAAAGCTTCTTCCCCTATTGACCGCGTTGAAGATCACAGATCCTACTTCCTCCCCTCTCCACGCCTTCAGAGTTATTACCAAAATTCCCGAAGCTTCAACAGACATAACAAGGCTGGGGTTTAGACTACCGGCGGGGGGCGGGGGCGTTGGCGACGGCCGCTGCGGGGATAAGGCTGCGTTGTGCGTACTGCGTAGCAAGTTGGAGGCTCCAGCGGGCGCGCGGTGGATTGTGCCGTGGCCGTGGGCCTGTCTGCGCGTGTCATCGCGGCTTGCGCCTGCATGTTTTTTTTTTTTCAACGGAGGAGGTATTATTGGGCTCAAAATACTGGCCCTGAACTCAAAGAAAAGAGGGCACCCTACTACTCCATACCCCAGCTCCAAAAAAGAAAAAGAAAAAAAAACCAAACCCCAAAAAGGTCCAAACCCCTTTCGGCGGCCTCTCACCACCGCGGCCATGAAGAGGAAGCAGAGAACCTCGGAGGCGGCCGCCGCCGCCGCGAACCACGACTCCGACGCCGACGAGCCCTCTCAGACCCCGCTCCCCCTCGAGTCCTTCTCCGGCGACGCCTGCGCCGCCCTCACAGCTCGCTACGGCCGCTCGGCCGCCCCGCAGCACCGCCACCTCCTCGCCTCAGCCGCCGCCATCCGCTCCATCCTCCTCGACGACGGCCTGCCCCTTACCCCAGCATCCTACCTCCCTGCGGCCGTCTCCGCCCTTCGTGCCGCCGGGTCTGCAGACCCCGCCGCCGCCGCCGCCCTCGCTTCTCTGCTTGTCATCCTGCTGCCCCACATCCCATCCTCCCCTTCGTCCCTCCCGCCAGACACCGCCTCCGAATCTGCCTCCGCACTCGCCGCTTTCCTGTCGTCCCCCGATGCCTCCCGGCTCCCGACAGGCACCGTGCGCTCAGTGGTCAAGTCCCTCGGCCACTTGACCCTCCATCTCGATGCTGCAGCTGATTGGGATGCTGTGGCGGCGCCTCTGGAAGCTCTCCTTGCGGCTTCTGTGGACCAACGGGCCAAGGTGAGACAGCTAGTAGCCTAGTGGTACTAGGAATTACTGAGTTAGCAATAGACATTTAGCAACCTTGCTCATGTGGATGTCCATCGCTGCTTTCTAGGTTCGAAAATGTGCACAGGAAAGTGTTGAAAAGCTGTTTGCTTACTTGGGACAGTGTGATTGCACGAAGAAAGCTAGCAATGCTGCAATTGGCATGTTTGAGAAGCACATTTCTTCAGCCCAAAGTCTTATCCATTTGAATTCAGATATTTCTGAGGGTAAAGAGACAGAAGTGGCTCATATGCTAGGTACAATGGTGAATTTAGTTCCATATCTATCAAAGAAGGCAAGGAAGAAGGTGTTTTTGGATGCTTATCAGTTATTGGGCCCTTGTTTTACCCCACTTACAAGGCACGTCCTGAGGCTTTTGGCAACCTTGTTGGATCATCTGAAGGCTGAAGGTGTTGAATCCGAGGTCGAGAGTCTTGTATCCTTGGTGGTTGCTTACCTGCCTTATGATGAGAAGAAGGCCGATGATACCATTGTCTCAGCATTTCACCTAATGAAAATTTGCTTGGATAAACTTGTTGGCAGCTCAAAATTGTGGATGGAAGCTCTTCCGACTGCATTCGAGGCAGTTTCAGGTGTGTCTTATGCACCAACCTTGTCTAATTATATATATTGATGCTTCTAGGGTATACACATATCCATCCAGAAAAAAAAGGTTTTTGCTATGTACATAATTGGCTGACCATATTAGGAAATACACCATGCTTCCTCCAATATATTCAATGTTTCAATAGGAAGGAATTATTCCTTTAGTATCTCCTGAATGTTCAAAGCTGCCATCTAGTTTTTTTCAAGGTGGTTTTTTATATCATATCTCGTATGTTGTCGCCATTTTAATTTGTACTTGCCTACTTAGGTTTCTTGCGAATATTGCTTCCTTCAGAATCTGTAGTTTGTGGATCATGCTTATGCACCCTTCTAGTGGCAACTGTTTCTTTTCTTTTCTTTTTATTATCCTTTATATATGCAATTAAATGCTTAACAATGTAACCTATATTTAACTCTCGATTTGGCAGGATACTTAATTCTGGGCGGTAAATGTTCGGATGATATAGCAAAAATGGTGCAAGACTGTATTGATTCTCATATTGACCAAAATGTTGTTGTCACTAATGGACCACAGCTAACGAACAGTGGCTTTGAGGGTTTGAGTGATCAAAGTGCCCTGAAATCAATCTGTTTAACAATCAACAGCAGACTTCACACGTGTGCCTATCCTCCGGATAGTATCTTAACAGTTGTATTGGGTTTATTTCTGAAACTTGGTATGTCTTCAATTTTTTCAGCTGTGACATCTCTTATCTTCAATTGGACTATCAGAGAGATATTCTGAACTCCTAGGAATAATTTACCTCACCATCTTGATTATTGAATGTGATTTTACCTCCACATAAAACTGCATGTGCCTTTTCTACATATCATATGCAAAGTGTGCTTGTTGATTACATACAAGCACTTACAAAAGGATAGATGTTGCACCATAGAAATGCATTAGCTGCAAAGTTAGGAGTACCTGTGTAATCATTTTAGACAGACTCACAGACAGATGAACACACCTCTCAAATCTGTTGTGAATCCTTTTTGCATATATTGCCCTGCTCTTTGTATGATTGTATCATTCAGCCGAATGATTCGTTGACTATTCTGTTTGAATTATTTTTCCAGGAGAGAGCTCTTTTGTCTTTATGAAAGACATCCTCCTTACTTTGGCACAGTTTGCTATGAAAATGGACAAAGAATCACAACTGCGGAATGTAAGTTCATTTATTGGTATAATGGTATTTGCCTTGTCTTGATTACTTGATGCCCCTCAATACAAAGCATTTCTCAACTTCTTTTGTGACGGAATTATATATAAGTGCTTAAACTGTAGTTTTTGTTGAACTTATATCACCTGCAGGTTGAAGAATGCATTGGAGCAGCATTGATTGCTATGGGACCAGATAAAGTACTTTCATTACTTCCAATAGCTTTTGATGAAAACCGGTTGACATGCTCAAATACTTGGCTTCTACCTATTCTGGACAAGTATACATATGGAGCTCCGCTGCAATTTTTTGTAGAGCATATTGTACCACTAGCAAAATCTGTACAAAATGCATCTTACAAGGGTAAGTAACTAGATACAAATAACTCATTCAAAAGCACACAAAACCCAATTTCATATATTTTTTTATTTAATTTCAGTCAAGAAACAACGGAAACGTAAAGACTTGCAAGCTTGGACTGATCAACTGTGGAACTTGCTTCCTTCCTTCTGCCGCTATCCGATTGATGTACATCATAGCTTTGGTTCCCTGTCCAAGTTGCTGGTAGAGATTTCAAAGTGTGATGACTGTATGTACAAATATGCTGTTAAAGCCCTGCAGGTTTGGATGCTCAGCTATCATACAATGCTGTTCTTTTTTTTTTTGTTTGTTGTATAGATCCCTTTGATAGTTCTGCCTCAGAATTATAAAGATGGTTCATGCCATATTTTATATATTTCTTTTTTTGTTTCTCAGCAACTTGTAGATGGAACCAGAAGATTAAGTACTGGTGGTCAAGATGTTGGCATGGAACTTTCAGCCTTGTTCTCCTCAAAACCTGATAGCTTCAAATGTGCACGTTTAGATAGATGCTCCAAAAAGGATGCCTGCAAGAACTTGAAAGTTCTAGCATCATATTCTACCAGGTCTTCTCTGCACTTTCACAGACTATTTCCTTGACTCCTCACCTGAAAAGCGTGCTCATTTGAAGGTGCATCTCCTACTCATTTCTTTCAATCTGTTAATTGGTTACCTGTGACTATTTGAATCTTTAAGTATTAAATCTGTTGTGTACGTGATGTGAAAGATCTTATCTTATAGTACCTAATTTAGTTACGCCATAAAAAATCATCTTGCTGCACACTATTTTAGCCTCGTTATTTTTCTACGGGAGTTTGATTTGTTACAGTTACGTACTTTTGTCAGATTTGTACTTCCGAACTGTGAACTAAATTTGTTTGATTGAACTACAGAGTTATAATAGAACTTTTTACTCAAGTGCAAGTTTTACTAAGGAGAAATTTTGATGCCAACCAAGATCAAAATCAAACTTTCACATTTTCCATTCTGAAATGCCCCCTGCTATAATTAAAAAAAAAACCCAGCTCTATCTGTTATGGGTTCTCCAGAAGAAGGAATAAAAAAATTGTTGGGTTTTCCTAAATGGGTGAATGCTAAGTATCAACACAATAAAGTTGGGTTTTCCAAAAATTGCAGTAGTTTCCACCTACAAACTAGTATTTTTGGTGTTTGCATAGTGGAACATTTGGAAGTCCAGTTTCCCTCTTTCCTTTAGGATCTTTTCTAATAATTTTCATTTGTCAGCCATTTATTAGCTAATGTTCTGTGAGCTTAAATAATTTCTCTGTAAATATATATTGTGCTTATAGGGAATAGTTTTTACTACACATTTTGTACTTGATCCACCCTCTTTATCTCTTTCCAGGTTGCTTTGGGATGCCTGGCTCAGCTTTCTGGTAGCATGAACATATGTGAGCTTTTTGTTTCACTAGTCAAACGGTTTGATTTAGAAGATACTCCATTGGAGCCAGGTAGTCAAGAATGCAAAACCGATGAAGAAGATAGGATGGATGAACTTGTCAAAAAGAAAGATAGGAAGGATGAAGAAAGTACTGAATTCAAAACTGATGAAGTAGATAGGAAGGATGGAGGAAGTACTGAATGCAAAACTGATGAGATAGATAGGAAGGACGAAGAAAGTGCTGATGCAACAGCGGAGCTAAATAATAAGAGGTTTCTTGCTTCTTTTCACTCACCTGCAAGATTAGTTTTTCATGCTCTGTCGGTTAATGTTCAAAAAGAGCGCACACACTGCTTGATGATGTAGTTTTGCTTGTGCATGTCTCTTCTGATGATACTCAATCTCATCTTGTTACTTCGTACTAGCCTAGGATTTATTATAGTATTATACATTATACATTATATGATTATAGTATTGCTTGTGCAGGTCTCTTCTATTAGAACTCATTTCCACATTTGTTGAAGTTGCTGATGAGGATCTGCTTGATAAACTTTTTGGATTTATCAAGTCTTGTTTGCTGGTACTCTTTATTTATTTCTTGTCCTGCTACCCCCAAGACTCCAACTCTTAGTAAACATTCATTTTTTTTTTTTTCATAAACTTTGTTCCTTGTGCAGGACAGCAGCATATCTTGTCACAGCAAAGCTCTCTTCGCATTAAGCATAATTGTGAAGGTTAGTGGTTGTTTCCTGTCAGTCATGACACCTTGATGTTTTCCTTCCTCTTCTTGCTTGAGATGACTGTAATGTCTCATCTTTTTCTTACTTTCAGGAACATAGTGAATATTCTTTGGCTCATTTGGATGAAATGATGTTACTGCTTCATGGAATGAAGTCAGCTTTGGATAACACAGTTTTAGAAAGCCAACTATTATGCTACCAACATTTATTGGTTCACATGATTAAGGTAGGTTGACAGTTGCTATTTTTTTCCTTACAACAACAACAACAAAGCCTTTTATCCCAAGCAAGTTGGGGTAGGCTAGAGTTGAAACCCAACATGAGCCCCAAGTCACGATTCAGGCACATCTATAGCTGATTTCCAAGCATTCATATCCAAACAAAGATCTCTAGGCATATCCCAACATTTCAAATCTCTTTTTATTGCATCCTCCCATGTCAACTTTGGTCTTCCTCTCCCTCTCCTCAAATTGGTATCTCGACTTAGGACTCCACAATGCACTGGTGCCTCATAATGTGATTAGTATCTAGAGCTTTGCTTTTAGAGGGCTTGTGTTTCATGGGTGCTTTGTTTGAAAGCATTATGGGACTTCTCTGGACCATCATGCAAAGCCTGAGTCAATTTTTCCTTTCTTATTTGTATATGCCTGCAGACTTTGCTTATATTGTCACATCTCAGTGATGTCTACACAGAGATATAAAAATAAATAAAAGCAGGGTCTTTTAGAGTACTCAAGGGGCTTTTGTTTAAAAATTATTTAGTAAACTTGTACTTGACAAGTAAATAACTAACTTTTCAATTAGAGGTAGGAACTGGACAAAAAAACACAAAATTGTTTTCTAAGCTGCACTCTTTTGTACAAAATCTGTTGGTTGTCAGAATCTTAACCAAATGCTAACACTACAGAATTTCATTCTTATTGTAGAAGATTGGAGTTTGGGGGCAATTGGCCACACCCTCAATGGGAGGGGGGCGCCTTCTATTATAGGGCCGGCTGGCCTTGCTTTACAAGGCAGGGATAATATCCCTGATTTACAGCTGCTAACTATAGCAACTAATCCCTGATTTACAGCTGCTAATTATAGCTATGATATCCACAGATGCCGCAGCATATGTTAAGAGGCTGCGGCATATTCTATTGCCTAACACCCGCCCGCAGTCGCAGCGGGAGGTTCCCGGACGCAAAGACTGGATCGAAAGTCTTGAAACAATGCCGTCGGAAGCCCTTTAGTCATGATGTCGGCGAACTGATGAGAAGAGGGCACATGGAGTACCTGGATCTCACCAAGGGCCACCTTCTCGCGGACGAAGTGGATGTCGATCTCGATGTGCTTTGTTCGCTTGTGGTGGATGGGATTGGCCGTCATGTAGACAGCGCTGACGTTGTCGCAGAAGACAATGGTGGCAGAGGGTAGCGGTATGTGAAGCTCCTGGAGCAGCTGTCGAAGCCAACAGCACTCGGCCACCACATGGGCCACAGCACGATACTCCGCCTCGGCGCTGGAACGCGACACCGTGGTCTGGCGCTTGGAGGACCAGGAAACCAGAGTGTCACCAAGGTATACGCAGTAGCTTGAGGTGGAGCGTCGGGAGTCAGGACAGCCTGCCCAGTCGGCGTCGAAGTAAGCCGTCAGCTTGTCAACGGGCCCGGCGCCGATATGTAGACCCGAGGAGAGGGTGCCCTTCACATAGCGCAGGATGCGCTTGATCAGCGCACGGTGAGGCTCTCAGGGGGGCGTGCATGAAGAGACACCTGCTGGACAGCATAGGCCAGCTCAGGACAAGTCAAAGTGTAGTACTGGAGCGCCCCAGCCAGGCTCCTGTACTCGGAGGCATCCTTCTCTGACAGGAGTTCTCCGTTATGTGCGGAGAGCTTAGCGTGAGTGTCAACAGGTGTCGCCGTAGGATGACACTCAGCCATGCCCGCACGCTGGAGGAGATCGACGGCGTACTGGCGCTGGGACAGGAATAGGCCGTCGGAGGAGCGCGTGACGGCGATGCCGAGGAAGTGGTGGAGCTTGCCAAGATCCGTCATGGCGAACATCGGAGCTCAGCTGGGCCATGATGCGCTGAAGAAGAGCCGTGGATGGATGAGGCGGTGAGGACGGTGTCATCGACGCACAACCGCAGGTAGGCGAGATGCGTCCCCTCTCGTAGAACAAAGAGGGACATGTCGGAGACGGAGGCGACGAAGCCGAGCTGCCGGACGAAGGTGGCGAAGCGCTAGTGCCAGGCCCGCGGAGCCTGCTTCAGTCCGTACAAGGACTTCTGCAGGAGGACAGACGCTTTCTGGGGCCCCAGGGTCGACGAAGCCATGGGGCTGCTGGCAGTAGACAGTCTCCTCGAGATGGCCGTGGAGGAAAGCGTTCTTCACGTCCAACTGGTGTATCGGCCAGGCGCTGAAACGCGGCGATGCTGAGGACGGTCCGAATGGTGGCCGGTTTGACCACCGGGCTGAAGGTCTCGTCATAGTCGACGCCCTCGCGCTGAGAGAAGCCGCGGACCACCCAGCGAGCCTTGTGGCGGGCAAGGGACCCATCAGCATGGAATTTGTGTCAGGAAGATCCACTTGCCCGTTACGATGTTGGCGCCGGGAGGACGCGGGACGAGCTGCCAGGTTTTGTTGTCGACAAGAGCCTGGTACTCATCCGTCATCGCTGCACTGCCAGTTGGCATCGGCCAACGCGCTGCGATAGTTCGTCGGGAGAGGCGAGGTCGAGGACGATGTGGCCAGTCAGTCCTTCATAGCTGACCCGAGGGATGGCACCAGTCATGGTGCGAGTAACCCGCGGCGGAGGTGGCGGCGGGAGTAGGAGGCGCCGTCGATGGCGCAGGTGGTGGTGCAGCACGTGGCGCCGGTGCAACCGGAGGCGCCGGGGCAGCTTGTGGCGGGGCAGGGGCTGGACGCCGTGCGAGGGCGGCGGACGTAGACTCGTGGGAAGGGAACCACAGGAGGGCGCCCGCCCGGTGCCGGAGAAGCTGATCCGGCTGCTGATGGCGTGGGTGCATCGTCTGTGTGCGTCTGCTCGACATCCGAGAAGGATGGAGCGACCACGGGCGTCGAGGAAGGAGTTCCACCTGCAATAACAGTAGGACAGGGCACCGAAACCATATCATCGTCTAAGAGGAAATCTAGGGAAGTGGGGGGTGGGGCGTCTGGGTGGCTGTAAAGGGAAAGATGGTCTCGTCAAAGATGACATGACGGGAGATGATGCGGCGTGTCGATAGGTCGAGGCAGCGGTACCCTTTGTGAGAGGGTGGATATCCAAGAAAGACGCATGCCGTGGAGCGAGGTGCGAGCTTGTGTTTGGAGGTGGCCTGCAGATTTGGATAACAGAGGCACCCGAAGACACGCAGATGGATGTAGGTGGGTGGCTGTTTATGCAGGCGAGTGAAGGGAACTTCATGCTGGATGGAGGAGGATGGACGCCGGTTAAGCAGGTAGCAGGCTGTCAGGAGGGCCTCGGCCCAATATGTGGGTGGTAGGGAGGCATGGAGGAGCATGGTGCGAACGGAATCGTTAAGGGTGCGGATTATGCATTCGGCCTTGCCGTTTTGGGGTGATGTGTAGGGACAGGAAAGGCGGAGGTGGGTGCCGCGAGCGGCAAGGAAGTTGGCGGTTGTGGTGTTAACGAATTCAGTACCATTATCGGCCTGAAAACATTTTACGGGTAGGCTGAACTGAGTTTGGGCGAGGGCAGCGAGCTCAACTAAATGTTGGTGAGCGTCGGACTTTTTGCGGAGAGGGAAAACCCAACAAAAGTGACTATAATCATCCAGACACACCAAGTAGTAGGAAAATCCAGACAGACTATTGATAGGTGACGTCCATACATCACAGTGAACAAGTTCAAAGGGCGCATGAGTTGTAGAATGCGAAGAACTGAAAGGTAGACGTGTGTGCTTGCCTAACTGACATGAATGGCAGAGGGGGCGGTCTACTGTATTACAGGCAACAGCATGAATTTTATTAAGATGCGCTAAAGCAGCAGGGGCTGGATGACTGAGACGCTGATGCCATAGGGTCGACGGAGCAGCCAGGAGGGCGACAGGCGCAGATGTAGGCATGGTGTAGAGGTCCCCGTCGCTGTTATAGCGGAGAGTCACGCGTCCCGTTCGGAGATCCTTGATGGAAAAACCATGGGCGTCAAATTCAAAGGAACAGCTATTGTCGCTAGTGAATTGACGAACAGAGAGCAGGTTACGGACTATGGATGGTGCGACAAGGATGTTATTAAGATTAAAATTAAAATTAGACGCAGGAGTGGATAGGACGGAGTGACCTCTAGACGTGACTGGAATGCTAGTATTAAAATTAGACGCAGGAGTGGATAGGACGGAGTGACCTCTAGACGTGACTGGAATGCTAGTGCAATTACCTACTATTATTGAAGAGATGGAAGGGGGTAGGCGTTGGGTAAGCATACCATCTGAGGACGTCATATGTGTCGAAGCGCCGGAGTCGACGACCCAGGGTGAGTTGCCCTGCATGTTCATGGCCTGTAGGGCGGCGATGAGACCGGCTGCATCCCAGGTGGTGTTGGTGGAGCCGCTGGAGCTGCCAGAAGATGTCGCAGGAGCGAAGGCTGTATGGACCTGGGGAGCAGGCCCGAGGAGGCCCTGGTGGCGCCCAGATTGGGTGTTGGGGCCACCAGACCCGCTGAAGCCACCCTGGCGGCGTTGTCCAGGGGGGGGGTGACCCGCTCACCAGGAGCCACGCGTTCGCCGGTCCAGGGGTTAAAGCCCCAGGGCAGGCGCCTGTTGGAGTTGCTGCCGCCAGAGTTGGTGGAGAAGCCGCTTCCGGAGTTGTAGGGCTGCTGGCTGCCCTTCTTGTTGTTGGGGCGCCGGTTGTCCTTGCTGCTGCTGGTGCTGGCCGCTGGTTGGAGAGGAGGCAACAGTGAGGAGTGCCAAGGCAGCACGCACCTTCTCGTCATTCTGCAGCCGCAGTTCCTTGAGAAGCTGATGGCGAGCGGTGGCGAAGGTGAGGGGCTGCTGCCCAGCGATGTGGTCGGCGACCGTAGAGTAGACCTCGTTGACGCCGCGCAGAAGGTTGAGGACGAGGTTGGCCTCGAGGATGGGCTGGCCAACGTCGCGCAGTTCGTCGGCCTTCGCCTTCATGCGGACGCAGAAGTCGTCGATGGAGGAATCCCCTTGAGTCATCGAGTGGAACTCGTGATTGAGGAAGATGGCACGAGGCGCTTTGTTCGCCTGGAACACGTCGTCGATGGCCTTCCACAGCGCGCATGCCGTCTGCTGGTCGTCGGTCATGGCGAGGTTGAGGACGGAATCGGAGACGGTGCTGTACATCCATCCGCGGACGCAGAAGTCAGCCTGCTGCCAGGCTTCGTCGGTGGGGCGCGCGGGGGAGGTGATGTCGAGGTGGCGCAGCAGTCCAAACTTCCCGCACATGGCGCGGAAAGCCGTCGACCACTTGGTGAAGTTGGAGGGCTTCAACTCGAGGACCATGGGGACGTGCAGCTTGACATTGATAGTGGCGAAGGGGCATATAGCCGGGGCAGAAGCAGCCCCTAGGGCGCCGCTGGTGGCAGAGGTGAGGTCGGAGTAGGTTGCCATGGGAAGAGGAGGAGGGGCGGCGCAGGAGGGAGTGGCGGAAGGTGGAGAGGGGCCGGGGAATCAGATCAAGACCCGGTCGTCTGATACCATGTAGAAGATTGGAGTTTGGGGGCAATTGGCCACACCCTCAATGGGAGGGGGCGCCTTCTATTATAGGGCCGGCTGGCCTTGCTTTACAAGGCAGGGATAATATCCCTGATTTACAGCTGCTAACTATAGCAACTAATCCCTAATTTACAGCTGCTAATTATAGCTATGATATCCACAGATGCCGCAGCATATGTTAAGAGGCTGTGGCATATTCTATTGCCTAACACTTATGATATGCAACAATGTAAATTTCAATAAGATCTTAAGGTGTTCAATCGAACTTAACATGCATCGGAAGTAGACAAAGACAACTATACATTAATCTTTGGACAGGAACAAATGACTTGTACTTTTTGCAAAGTGTGTGCATGTGTGTTGTGCCTATAATAAATATGCAACTCAGTAATGACTTCATTCTTCATCTTTATGTGTTTATCTGATCAGATTTACTTCACTAAGACATCACGATGTTGTTTTGAAATTGGATGTGACTGCTACCGAGTCACGAGCGATGAACATAATGTTTATTGAAATATGACTGCATTTCTTTTCTTGTGCTTGCGTTCATGAATTGCCTTAGCTTGATTTATTTTATATAGTTTGGGTTTGTCCTGTATTTCTCTGACATAAATTTTTACTATTTCAAGGTTAATGAAGAGAACACCAGCAAGAAGGCATTCTTGATTCTAAATGAGCTAATAGTTGCACTAAAGGTTTTATTTTCTTACCTTCACATGCTAAACAATTATTAAATGTGTATTAGATAATATCCTGGCAAAAATACACCATTCCTGTATGGAAATTTGAGCAGTAATGGTGTATGTAAAAGGTTGTAACATGAGGAATTATCTCTCTGATGCCAACATGCTCTATTTGTTGAAAATTCCTTTTTTTTTTTTTCCTGGTGCAGTCTAAGAAAGAAAGTAGAAAACTAGCATATGATGTGCTCCTGGCAATTAGTACAAACTTGAGGAGCTCAGAATCAAATAGTGCAGATTCAGATCTTCAACGACTGTTTACAATGGTTAGCTACATAAAGTACTCTATTCTTAACATATTTCCCTTTGTTTTATTTGGATTTGAAAATTGAAATTTATTAATAGTGTCTTGTCGGACAATTACATTTTGTTTCCTGCTGCTAGTTATTTCTGCTGAATATTTTTTCGAATAAACTTATGTCACTTCCTCTGCATTTAGATTTTGATGGAGTGACATGTCCATCGGTATCTTTAGGCTTCATTTGGATACACCCCTCTGACCCCCTCAAATGCAAACATATTACTCTATTCCAAAATGTATGTCGTTTTAGTTTTTTCCTAAGTCAAACTTCTACAGTTTTGATTGAGTTCATAGAAAAGTCAAAAGTGCACCAACATCTACAGCATAAAATGATTTCATCAAATCCACTGAAACATTTCTTGATAGTACACTTATTTGATTAGATGTAATATCACAAAACACTTCGATTGTTCTCTTAGGAGCACAGGGAGACATCTTTTAAAGGATAGTGGGTTATACTTTGCTACACAATTCTTATGGAAAATATAGAAATATGGAGGCTTTTGAATAAGTAGTATCCATGGTGCTTACACCTCATAAATTATGTGACGAGCAACGAAACCTCATGAAGATCGCAATGGAGCTGTAACAGTAGCTAATCAATTGCCTAGCCTTTTATTTTTCCAATTCATAAATCACAACTATTTGCAAACTCGCAATGTCTATAAATCGCATGGATTATTTTGTGTGAACAGCATAAATAATCGGTGTAATTCTATATATGCGTAAGGGGCATTGTAAAAGTTTTATTATTGAAGCTTATTGACTATCTTCTTGTTATTCAGGTAATGGGATATCTTTCAAGTCCATCTCCTCACATAGTGAGTGGAGCAATTGCTGCACTATCATTGCTTATATACAGTGACGCTAATTTTTGCATGGAAGTACCAAATCTGATAGAGTCAGTACTAGTTTTGCTGCAACATAAAGCCATTGAAGTAATTAAAGTCAGTTCTTTGATTCCCTATGTCCATATTTTCAGTTCTTTTCCGAATTCCTATTGTTGAGGGTCTGGTATGCTCGATTTTAGGCAGCCTTGGGCTTTGTAAAGGTATTGGTAACTTCTTTGCAACCACAAAAACTATTGAACTTGCAAGCAGATATCGTAAGTGGGATATTACCATGGTCATTGGTTACAAAGCACCATTTCAAAGGGAAGGTTGGTAGAAATATTCCGAGGTTTAATTCCCATATTTTATTGTTTTCTGTACAGAGGTATGAATGACATGCTGTGATCTTATATTTGCAGGTTGTGCTAATATTTGAAATATTGATTAGGAAATGCGGGTTTGATGCTATCAACTTAATTACACCTGACAAGTTCAAGGGCTTTGTTAGAAGTGTTGAAGAGGTAAGGTTCACATTATTAGCCATTTAGCCGTGGAAACAATATATTATTTGTTTGATCAATGGTGCATGTTTTTAGTGAGTTCTTTTTATGAACTTTATATTGTTAATGACTAAGAGCAGTACCTGTGACATATATTTTGGTAGCCCTATATATGTGTTTGTAAACAGTATGCCTGGTTAAGGCATATGATATGAAGCAGATGGCCATTAATGCTATTTATTTATTTATGTATACTCAGGTGGTAAAAACATCCTGTACTGATTTTTATAATATATAGTATGCTCTATATATTTCTCTAGTTAATACGAACACAGATGTTTGTACCATATGTTCTACTCCGTATGTATCATCTCAATAGTGTGTACTTGTAATTTTCAGGGTCGCAAAGGAAATCATAACCAAACTGATGGTGCACATCTCAAGGAAAAAGAACACGAGCAACGTGATAGCAAAAGGTTAGCCTGGAATCATTATTTCTGGTGCTTAACAAATTGCTTAATGGTTTATTGTTGTACAGAAGGAAACGAGTTGATTCTAATGCTGAAACTGGACAAGGAGGAGCACCTAGTCGTCGACCACGGCCAAATTGTTCGTCGGCTTGGAAGAAGCAGGGCGAGGATTTTCATTTGAAGAAAAGGACAGGTAGAGGCAAGACTCATGCTGCAAAAGATCATCAAAGTGGAGATTCAGGTGGCAAAGGTGATATGACTAATTTCAAGCCGAAGTCGAAATGGCAACCAAGAAATAGCCAAGGAAATAGAGGCGATAAATCGCCTGGCAGCAACAAGAAAAGAGCTTGGGGCGGTGGCTCCAGCAAGATGCAAAATAGTGAGGCTCGAGCATTTGGGCACTCTACTAGTTTCAAGAAGCCTAAGAGATCGACAGCATGAGATGTTTCACTTGCGCCACCTTGTTACCTACCGGAATTCATGGCTCACGGAGATGGCTCCAAATTTTGCAACGTCGACTCCAGCTTTTACCTACTAATGCTATCATCTTGGAGATCTTTGCAAATTACGGTCATACTCAGACTCTGTTGTGAATCCACCGTTTTGTAGAGTAAAATTTTGACTTGTAGGTGGATTGAATACCGTTGCAATCAATGGATTTTGGTTATAAAGAAGTCAATAGTGGATCTATCACTTTGGTTGATCACATCCTTTCCTGCTTTATCTACCTGTGACGGTTTCAGCCGTTTTATTGCTGACATTGTATGGTGTTGCCAAAATTGCTGAGTATTCCCGGGAATAATACCGCGACTCGTACAGTGGCGACGACGCCAGCTAGAATCACGATCTGTCCGGTCGGGAGCTCGATCGTGCCAGTGGGCGACTGAGTCGAAAGGGCCGCCAAGCACGAGCCCCTCAAGGCCTCAAATCCTCCCAGCGCCTCGAGGTCGAGTGACCGGAGAGAGGAGGATCAGGCTCCCGTCGTTGGAAGGGAAGGGCGCCGGCGGGAGGAGAATTTTAGTCTCAATCGGCGGCGGAGTGTTGCGAGGATATACTGGAGTACTGTAGATCAAAAGTGTAGTACATACGAAGCAGACCGTTGCTGGTTCACGCGTCTCGCAGTCTTGGCCTCACTAGCCCCAAGCACGGACGGCGCGCAACGCTTTTTAATAATAACAACATTATTAATCTTTTTTTTACTTATATAAACAAACTTTGATCTAGTAATATTAGCGTCAAGATTATCAAATAAATATGTTCATCAAAATATATTTTATCCTATGTCTATTAATTTTTGTCTGATAATGTAGATGTTTTTGTATTTTTTCTATAAACTTGATCAAAACTAGAGAAGTTTGAATTAGAAAAAAAAAACCTAAAATGACCTAAAATTGTGGTGAGATGAGTACTAGCATATAGAGTATGTTGTCTCGGTGTTGCAACGGGAGTTATTTTATAATTTAGAATTGTTTTGATGTGATAAACCTATAATTTACCTCTTGCGTGGGGCCCAGGCCGATGACCAATCTACTCCCTCCTCAAAATAAACACGTTCTCTGAGCAGTCAAATTTTTTAAAGTTTGATCTGATTTGTGCAAAATATATTAATATTTATAATGTATATAATAAGTATCATTATATTTAGGATAGAGTATGCTTTCATATGTCATGATTAGTGTAATACAGTCCAGACATCTCATAGTGTCGTTTATGACTTCCAAATGTAGATTATGACCATTGAGCTAGTAGTTTTTTGAGATTGGGTCTTTTACCCTTATTTCGTAGTTTTATGTAGTTGCATACCCTTTGATTCACTTGCTGGAATAATGCCACAAAGAACTAGCAGAGCTTGCTATTGGCCCCCTATTTTCATGCCGGCATATACTTGGCGCCAAAAACTTGTCCCAAATTCTTGCCGGCATATCACTAATTACTCAATGCTATCTAACGTAGCCTCTCATCTTGCCGTGTGCAGACTGAATTAGGGATGCATGGAACAAAGCCTGAAGTTCAGAAATGAAACACGTTTGGGTATGGTTGTGCAGAGTTTCCTTATCACTTCCATTCTTACCACATCTGTAACTAGTGAGATCGCAGATAATCCAAGAATTCGGTTACAACTTACAATTGGGGTAAGAAATTAGGATCGAGTACATTCTCCATTTCTTTCTCTAAATCCTCCCGGTACAATTCAAAAGTTTACAGTTCCCACCTTCTTACACAAGGGACCCGCAGGTCCACAAACTCTACCAACAAAAACATCAGCTCCTAGCTCGATACAGACTGGAAGACAAGTTCTGTCTCAAGCTGTCTTGACCCTGGCCTTGTGCTTCCTAAACTATTGTAGTTTCAATGGATACAACAAGAATAACTTACATGAAGAGCCAAGCAAACGACAGAGTCAAAATCTTTACAGTAGAAGCATGATTTCTCTCTCCAAAACCCCAATTCATGGGAAAATGGCTTCAACAAATGCCTCGGCATCAAAATGTTGCAGGTCTTCCACCCCTTCACCAACCCCAATAAACTTCACCTGGGATTCCAAGCTCATCCACAACGCTAACCTGCAACAGACCAAGCAAGAAAATCCAGGTCAGACGGTAACAATGGCAATTTTTCAGTTTGTCTATGCAACAAAGTTGTGCCTACCACACAGCCACCACGCGCAGTGCCATCAAGCTTTGTCAGGATGAATCCAGTGACTCCTACAACCTGGACAAAAGCCAAGAGAGTACGACATCACCAATTAGTCCTCCTTTTTTTTCTTCCTTTTAGCAAGGACACCAATAATCCTCTTGGACGAATGATGATGAAATTTAGTACTGAATTTATCAGGTTCAGTGATTACATCATTGAACTCCTTTGCTTGCTGTAACATGTTCAAGCCAGTTGTTCCATCAAGAACCAGTAAAATCTCCTGTAGGCCATTGAACAATATGTAGTTATTACGAACTAAAGTGAGCAAATAATAAATCAAATTAAATCTCTACACATTGAATACATCATACTCATACATTTGGAGCACCAGGAAGCGCTTTAGCTAGGACTTTTTTGCAAGAAACTAGCTCTTCCATCAAGCCGTAATTTGTATGAAGTCCTGCAAAAGATGCTCCAATGTAGTTAATTTCAGCCCACAACAAGTAAATACCTAAACAGATGATAATCAACCATACTTCCTGATGTGTCACATAGAACCACATCAAAACCTTCACGCTTCCCGCGCTTTACTGCCTGCGAAAGAACTACCAAACAAGTCAAATTAGATGAAACATAAGAGCATAGCTCCTCATGAGGGAGCAAAGTTCTTTCATAATGCTTGGCAGACCATGTGGTCATACCTGCTGGAGGCTGTGCCTTCTTATCATTGTCAATGACAATCTCTGAACCAGTTCTCTCAGCCCAAACTTCTAGCTGGTCACGAGCTGCTGCTCTGAAGGTATCACCGGCTGCCATCAATACCTATATTATGGTTCAAAGCAAGAGGTGCAAAGTGCAAACTGGTTAATTCATTTGTGGGAAAACATGGTTGCTCTAAAGCAATAAATAGAGGGTAATCAGTACATCATTACTACTACACTGTAGCAATAATGTTCTGAAGCAATACATATAGCTGGACCTTTTCCCACACAACTAGCCTATAAAACAGGAGATGACAAGAAAATAGACTCACCTTCACTCCTTCGTTCTTGAACCTGTAAGCAAGCTTCCCTGCAAAATATAACAATGAAAAGCATGAATGCATGTCATGTTGTTGAATCCAAGGAAAATATACTTTCGAAATTAATAAAGTATAGAAAGAACAGAGTGTCCAAACTAAGAAGTGGCTCCAGTCCAAAGCAAATGTGATATACTGATCTACTCAAACTACGACCACATAGTTTTAAGATTACTAGGAACAGAGAGTGCCTCTTCCAGTTGAAAATCGGTGTCTAATTAAGCTAGACAGACAAAAGTTTATTTAACTGCAGCAAACTGTGTACCTAGTGAGGTCGTCTTTCCACCGCCATTAACTCCCACGATCATGATGACCGCCGGCTTCCTGCATAACCACAGAGCGCAATGAGCCTTTGCAAACCTCAATCAACAAAAGATTCTTAGTAGGTAGGAGCGAGCAGAACCTGAAGCCGAGATTGAGCTCCGAATTGCCACCCTTGCTCGTCAGTAGTTCAAGGATGCACCTTTTCAGTGCAGCCTGCAATCGATCATCAACACTGTAAATGTAAGTCGCTAAACGGCTAAAGCAACGAAAATGTTCAGTGAAACTGAAAACAGAAGCCGAGACCGATCGAATTGACCTTTATCTCGGCGCCGGACTTGAGCTTGCCGTCGCGGATCTCCTCGCGGAGCGTGTCGACGATCCGGAACGAGATTTTGGGGCCGAAGTCCGAGACCAGCAGCGCCTGGGTGATGGGTGTGCGTCAGCAAGGAACATCATCAGAACCAAACCGACTGGAGCAAGCAGACAGTAGAGAGTCGAAGGGAGAGGGGGTGAGGCTGGTACTGGGTAGGCGCACCTCCTCGAGGTCGTCGAGGACGCGGTCAGGTGTCGGCGAGGTTCCAGTAGGTGAGGAGCTCGTCGACGACGGAGAGGTTCTCGCGGGTCTTGGAGAAGCCGGAGAAGAGCTTCTCGACGTCGCTCTTGGCCTTCTCCTTGATGAGGCGGCCGAGGCGGGTGAAGAAGCCCGCCTGGCCGGCCGCGGCCGGGAAGTGCAGGAGGCCAGCGCGGCGGCCGGTGTGAGAGCGAGCGCGGGCGGCGCACCCACCGGTGGGGGAGAGGAAGGGGAGGACGTGGGAGGGTGCCGCCATTCCGGATACGAGCGCTTCCGTGGGTGGATAGCGCTCCGCTGTGTTTCTTCCTCTCGGTGGGCAGCCACAAACAGGATCCAGTGGGCTTTTGGCCCAAACGAATGGAGCTCTACTGTGGACTTTAGGGCCCAAGACGAACCGGGATTGAATATTTTTGGACGTAGAAATACACGTGAAATACGCCCCAACCATGTATATTATACTACAGGGGAGTATATATGTCTTTGTGTGTTTTTTTACTGTAAATTTCTCTATACTCCTTGGTTCTATATTGGTTCAACTAGTATATATGTACACCCTCCCCATTCTAAATTAGTAATACTCTAGCACCGATGGATGAACTCTTTGAAGCACATTGTGGTTGATGTTAGGCAACCGTTGCATGCTTTAAGGGCTTTATTATTATTCACCCATTTCCATTTTTCTTCAAGATGAATATTATTACTATTATTACTTCTTGGGTCAATTGCAAGACTACCCCTATTCTAAGGTTCAATTGCTCGTTTGCCCCTCTTTTTTAAACTTTGCACGTTTGCCCCTGCTTTTCGAAGCCGAAGGCACCGTCTACCCCCAAATTAGTACACCGTGAGTTCCCCAGATATTATGGCCTTAAAAAAAATCTCTAGTAAAATGACAAAAAACGAAAAAAACGAAAGAGCCCCTTATCCCCCCACACACAGGCGCACGGTCCTTTTTTCTCACATCACTCAAAATAGAATCAGGCCGGCGGGGCTAGGGCACGGCAGGGCGACGACCGATTCCGAGGCGGCAGGGCGACGACCTGCGGCCTTGGGCGGGCGGAGGACGCGGCCTGGGCGGCGCGCGGCCTTGTAGGTGGACCCGGGGAGTTTCGGGCGTGTGACAGAACCGCCTTAATCATAGGGCCCACGTGCCCCGTCATCATCCCTGAGGATCTTTGACTAGTCTGCACGAGTTCCCTTTTGAATTAGGTGGCCTGTCGGGTCTCCTAGGAAACCCTAATTTCCCCGAGGAA
This sequence comes from Eremochloa ophiuroides, assembly GCA_038502445.1. Lineage (NCBI taxonomy): Eukaryota > Viridiplantae > Streptophyta > Magnoliopsida > Poales > Poaceae > Eremochloa > Eremochloa ophiuroides. The sequence goes on from JAHLJS010000006.1 coordinate 84,683,602, forward strand.
TCTCATTGTAAAGACCTTGCAAGTATTACAACAGTTTACACAAATAATTTGAATCAGAGTAAAGAGTGCGGAAGTATTACTTAAACATAGATTACAAATATAAATTACATTATTCCAAACCAGAGTTTCGCAGTGGAGTAGCTGTATACAACTAAACACCCTGCCCAAGGGTTTCATTATATACACATCTTCATCCATGCACGATCCGTTGACCGGCACGATCCCTCGTAGAACTGTTCACTCAACTTACCTGCAACAGGGGGTTAACAAACCCTGAGTACATGGGGTACTCCGCAAGACTTACCCGACTAAGAAAAAGTAATGAGACTCAGGAATGCAGGCTGAGGGGAGTCAAGGTAAGGCTTAAGCAAGAGTCAAAGTATTTTGCAGAAAAGCATTTCTATCCTATTTCATTATTTGATCTCAATATTCTTTTATTCATATGCATAATTCCAATATCAATTCTCATACATCAAGTACTCTCAAATTCATAATCATTCTCAAAAACATCTAGTTCCGAACCACTCTTCGCTGTAAGTGTGAGGATCATGTCTCCATTAACCGAGGAGCAACGTCGATTCGAATCCAGAAGTACCCAGCTGGGGATCCCTATCCATACTGCATATGTAGCACTTAAGCTTGCATATGCCAACCCCGCCTACCACGGCTTTTCATACCCCGGAACCGGTCCTACGCCACCCGAGAGCATAGTACCCCTCTAGTCTCCAGGCACGCCGGCCACGAGGGTACACGCTACTCTCGCCATCTCTCCACTCCCAGTGCATGGTTGTCGGTTCCAGCAGTAGAGCCACCGGAGTCAGAGGCTTTCCGTAGTATGTGGCTATTTGCAAAGTCATGATCACAGCAGGCCGACAACGAATGGTCCCTAATATTTTTCCGTTAAAAACCATGCATTGGGACTCTAACCCAAATACACTCGTAACTACCTGGTTTTCACATCCCTTTCCCGATGGCGACGAAAGTTGGGACTCTAACCCAAACAGTTGGCCAACCAAACGGGAATACCCATCCACGTTGATGATAATGGACTGGACCAAGTACACCATCACCAAATGAGGACAAACCGATCCCATAAAATGATTCATTTATTTCATATCATCATAGTTTTTAAAATAGCATTTTTGCTAACACTAATCATTAAGCAGGGCTAAGCATTTTTCAATACTTTAAATAAATCAGGGTCTCAGGTATAATATGTGGTCAAGGAAAGGTAATGCATCAATGGGTTATCACTCAACTCTTATTAACCTAATGCAGTAGATTAACTTCAAGTCATAAAACATTTTAAATAACAAGGAGGGGGCTGAATGCACCGGGGCTTGCCTGTTGTTTGGAGCAAATATAACCCTGAAGCCAGTCACCGAGGCAGTGCCAGGTCCACGGGGTGAAGACCGACTCAGAACTTGCTTCAGGTAATAATATCCCACGTTCACTACACGAAACATTAATGCATGATGAAATGCATGGCATGATGCATAATGGAAACATACAAATGCACTACATCAAAGAAAGTTGAATACTACTTTCCGTTACGATAAAGTTACAAGCCAACAAGACTAGCTTGTTGTCTAACAACTCGAGTTGGCGGTTTACGGGTACCTATAAGGAATTCTATACTCGAGTTGGGGCACAGAAAGGTCCAATATAGAAGTCATTCTACTCAGGTGTTTTTACCCATGAAGTTGCATCTAAAGAAGCAACCTCATGACATTACAGGTCAGGATGGCCTGTAATTAAGGGTTACATTGTTTTGGTACACCCTAAGGTGATTACCAACTAGCAAAAAGGGTCATTAAGTTCCTATTAAGATACTAATGTCATGGTGGTTATTGACTTTTCTTACCTTAATTATTTCATTAACTATTTTAACTTAAGCATCGCGTTATGCCATATGATAATAACCAGACTTGTTATTAATAATCCTACTTAGCAAGTTAATCATTCTATAGCACCACTAAGCACTTGCTGAAGTAAGTCATTAAAACCCAATACCATGCATAAGTGATTTTGTTTATTATCAACCTTCTCTAGTATCAGGTTAATTATAAACTCAATCAAATAAACAGAGTGCCAAAGACCACATGAGGTAAAGGATCCAGTGTCATCACCCGATCCAAAATTACACATAAAATCCTATCCATTAATACTAAGGAGGGTTTTTCTTTTACTTAATTACTTCAATTATAAATTAGGAAATAAATTCCCTTTCTCCAATTGGCCTACCAATTTTTGTATAGTCAGTTTACAGTGCAAAACAGTGACACAAGAAATTTCATAATTTTTGGATATATATTGTGACCTACAAAATTCATAGCAGTCCCACTTTTTTAATTAAAATGGGCATTTTTATTGTATACGGAATATACACAAAGCACATACTTCATATTTTTCTAACATAAATCATAGCATAGAGAGGTTACCCAAATTATTTCACAATTTTAGGAGCTTTATAAATATTCCTACAAAATTCACAAAATTGGACACTATCCATTTATCCGAAAATTGAGAAATCCCATTTACTGGAAGTCCAGCCAGGATTACTGGGCCGAACCAGCTAGGCCCAACCGGCCTCTCCTCTCTCCCCCTCTGCTCTACTCGAGCGGGGCAGAGCAGAAGCGCGCGCGGCGGCGACGTCAACGGCGGCTTGCCGTGTTCCCACCGTTCGGGCGAGGTAGGGTTTAGGGAAATGGGGCGAGGATGATCCATGGTGCTCACCTGACATGATGCGCGAGCTAGCCGAGACCGGGACGAAGCGGAGCAGGATCTTCAGCGTCGACGGCGGCTTCGGCGGCACGCGACGACGTCGAGGTCGCTGTTCTGACGTTCTCAAAGCAACAACAGAGAATCTAATAAACTGCGTAAGCTTCATGGAGCTAAGAAGAACCTAGAACACTAAGCAACGGGACTTGAAACTCACCAGGCGAGGCTAGCCACGTTGAGACCTGCCCGCGGCGGCGCTCCTGCCGCCCGTGGGGAAGACAGCGCGCACCGACCGACTCAGGCAACTAGAGGCGACACGGATAGGCTCAATTGGTGCGCAATGAAGTGAATCTACTAACTGCAAGATAGAGAGTCTTGGGGTGGCCTGAGGACGTTGAATTTCGTCGAGCTCTGAGGTGATGCCAGGCGGCGGCCAGGGTGGGGAAGAAAACGAATGGCGACGGTGACGGCTTTTAAAGGGCGGAGGAGCGCTCAGGACGCAGATAGGGCCCCTACGGGCCCGTCCCTGATGGAGACACACGGCCGGCGCGGCAGGGGAACAGGGGACCTTCCCCCAAGCTACAGTGCTATGAACCCTATGTCAAACCCTATATCAATTCAAATGGGCCTTATCCGAATTGATTCTGATGAAACCTCAAAAATAAAAGTTGCAGAGAATTTTGTGAAGAACAATTTTGGTTATTGAAGTAAGTCAAAATTCTGTATATTTTTGAAATTATGCAAAAGGGGTAAAAGGGGTTTTGAATTTCAAACTGAAATTTTGAAATTACTTTTAGTTTTTCTCAACAAGTTGAAAAATGGTCAAAATAAAAGTTGTTCTAATTAATGAGCTCTACAACTCTTATTAAGATAGTTTGATCAGATTCTTAATATATTTGAAATGGGAGTTTCAAATCTATTTTCCAACATAGCAATTTGAGCTAAATTTGAATTTCTAAAACATAACCTCAAAATGTCCAAAAATAAAAATTGTTCCATTTTAAAAGATCTACAACTTTTATTAAAGCACTTTCATCAGATTCTCTTTAGTTTTTTTAAATTTGTATTTCAAGTTTAAACTTTAAAACATTTATTAGAGTTTTATTTTAAATTCTTTTTAATAACTTAAATTTTTTTTCCAAAATAGAAGTTGCTCAACCTTTAAAGATTTACAACCTTTGTTCAAGACTCAACCCCTAATTATGCTTAGTTTTTTATTTAGGGTTTTAGGTCCGCTTTAGGGTTTATAATTGATTTTTTTTTATTTTCCAATTTAATTTAGATAATTGCATACAAACACAAACATTTACATAATAAATCACTCACAAGCACATATGCACAATCATATGTTGAAATAAAAATTATTTTTGTTAATGCATAGTAAAAATGAGTTTATACAGGATGATTAACATGCAATGATGATGACATGGCAGGTTTTAATTAACCGTAACATCGAGAGGTGTTACAGGGCGTCGATGCGGCGCGTGGCCTGGTGGGCGGAGATGGGCAGGGCAGGCCGACGAGCGTCGGCGTGGCACGGCGCGAGGGGCGGGCCGGTGGGCGTTGGCATGGCACGGCGAGTGGGGTGGCGTGGTTGCGCGTCCCGGAGTCGGGCGGGCCGACGCGGCGGCGCGTCCTCGAGATGGGCGGGGCCTGCGTCTGGCGGCGACCCGACGCGACAGTCGGGGCGTCGCGGCGGTCGACGGCGGGCGATGCGCGTGCAGGCGTGGGCGGCGCGGGCAGGCGGGAGTCAGGGCATGCGATAGAGCAGAACTACTGTGACGAAGGTAGATGAAGAGGCTGACGAGCGAGGTCTACTAGGCAGTGAGAGAGGGATAGAGTTGAGTGGGGATGATATGTAGGGTCCACTTGACAGTGAGAGAGGGCATTTCTGTCTTTTCAGCCTATACTTAACACCGTTAAGTCCATCTCATGGAATAGGGGCAACTAGTGTCTTCGGACTAAAAAAACAGGGGCAAACCCGCAAAGTTAAAAAAAGAAGGACAAACGAGCAATTAGACCTCAGAATAGGGGCAGTCTTGCAATTGGCCCCTTGTCGGTGCTAGTTTTAGCGGGGCTAACACCGAGTAGTAAATATGTGTTTTGCGGTTGAGGCTACGGATGGTGTGCAAAGGGAAACAAAGAGATTATACTGGTTCACGCCAAGCAAGCCCTACGTCCAGTGGAGAGGAGAGTCGTGTTGCCTTGCACCGGGGTGCTTGTAGTAGGGGGTTACAAGCTAGGCGAGAGAGGGAAGTGCTCTCAGGTCTCTTGTGAGTGTCTAAGTGTATGCAAGTCGTTTGCTATTGGTGTGTGAGTGTGAGTGAGAACTTAGGACTTCTGGGGGTTCCCTCTAAAGCTGGCCTCTGCTCTCCCTTTTATAGTCGCAAGGGAGAGGTAAGGGCAGTGTTTACAATGCTACGTATGTTACAGTGAGGAGTTGTTGTTCCTCGTTTGACGGTCGTCAGCTACGGTCTTTTCTCCGTGTCTCCGGGGCATGGCCGTAGTGGTTCGTACGATCTTGGTGAGTTCCAAGGCAGCAACAGTCGTCGGATTATGGCATGCCGTAGGGTCACACCTGATGGCTGTCCTTCCGCACGATGTGACAATAGGGCGAGTCGTCTCAGGGCGTTGCTCGGGACTCCTGGAGGCGTGATGGAATGGAGCAGGGTGATATCTCCCCTCGGGCGTATTTTCGGCCTTTGGACAGTACTTCCCGAGGGTTAGGTAGGCCCGGATGGAAGGCGTGCCCGTCCTTTCGAGTGGACAGTGCAGTAGGCGCTTTTCCCGTTCTTGCGTAACCCGTCGTCAGGCGCTCGAACCGTCGCTGTCGTAGTTGGTAGATCCCGGCGGAAAACGGGGCGGCGCACCGTAGACCATACCGTGGAGAGGACGGCCGTAGTGGGCCTATCAAATCCGCTGCCAGGGAAATCCTGACGGGTGGTATGGCCGTCAGGGGCGTGCGAAACACAGTCACGTCGAGAATCTCGCCTGACGGGACAGTGCTTGTAAAGTGGTCAGAGAGGTCTCTTGTGGTCCAAGATTGCTCCGCTGACATCACCGGTGCCTTGAATGCCTTTGTGAGATTGCGCTCGAGGGGGATGGGGTAGCTCGGGCGAATCGGAGAATGGGCGCCGAGGGTGCCGCTCTCCCGAGCTCTCCCGGGGAGGCTCGGGCGAATCGGAGAATGGGCGCCGAGGGCACCGCTCTCCCGAGCTCTCCCGGGGAGGCTCGGGCGAATCGGAGATCTGGCGCCGAGGGTGCCGCTCTCCGGAGCTCTTCCGAGGAGGTTCGGGCGAATCGGAGAATTGGCGCCGAGGGTGCCGCTCTCCCGAGGGTTGGCTGTCATTGGTGCAATGACGTCGTGGGCCTCCGTAGACGCGGCCTTCGTGAGCTTCGGGTGCGGCCCTCGTGGGCTTCGGGCACGGCCTTCATGGGCTTCCACTTGCCTTACTTGAGTCAGGCCGCGTTGGGAATGAGCGTTTTTCATCGAAGTTGGGTACCCCATCTTTGGTACCCGACACCCCTACTTCTTCTTGTTCTTCTTCTTCTTAAAAAAAATTCTCTCATTTTTTGGGTATAGTCTCTTCTAACTAATTCTGTGAAAGTAATCTCTCTACAATTCTCCTAATACAAATAGATCTCCGATTCTGGAATCCTAATCTAAATAGATCTCCGATCATAAGTAAACTAGATCAGGTGCTCGTACGATTAGGCCATCCAACAAAGAGGGCTACACTAATTCAAAAAAAAACAAAGAGAGCTTACACGGGTGACGGGTTCGAGGTGATCAACGTGGCTAAGAAGGTGCTCGAGGACGCTTGTCCTGGCAACTGGCATTGTCACGTGTGCTGACATCTTCGCCTTCGCCGGGTCTGCGACGGTAGAGCAGGCACCCACAGCGCCGCTCCTCCCCGCCGCCACCCGGTCCATCCCGTCGACGGTCCTCTTTGATCCCGGCGCGGCGTGCGCACTTCGCTCTCTCTCTCTACAACCTCAACTCCCCCACCCCGAGTCGCTTCTCTAGTTCTCTTCCCTGCAAACCTGCTGGTGGTGCTGGCACCCCTCACGATCGAGGACATGCCGCGAGCAAGGAGGCGGCGGTTCGATTGGCCGTGGCGTTGGTGATGCGGCCTGCGAGGCCTACGAAGGAGGTGGCCAAGCAAGGTGGTGGTGGTGGTGGTGGCGGCGGCGCACGCGTGTGCAGGTGCTTATGCGCCAGCTGCTGCCTCAACCGCCAGCCCACTCCCGCGGCGGCCTGCTTGTCGTGGCGGTGGCTGTTCTCAACAGAGGAGAAACAACTCGATGGTTCGATATGGTGCAGGCGATCGAGCATGTATGCTAGTTAATTAAGTAGTTACGCTGCTGCTCCCAGTCGCATGCGCGTTTGCTCGCCTTCTGCACAAACGTTACTGTGTGCTCACTGTTGAACCTCTTGGCGCTGCCCTGGCCGCCATGTCGAGCCGAGCCTGCCCCCACCTCCCCCAACTCCTCGCTGGTTGTGCATTGCCACCGTTTTTGTGCACGATATTATTATTATTATTATTATTATTATTATTATTATTACTACTATTATTATTATTATTATTACGACGGGATGTTTGATGACCTGTAGGAAAGATGCAGGTCCAAGCTTTCCAAAGGAAGGAGAAGGTTTCAAGAAATGCGTTGCTAAAGATTGATATCGCAAAGGCCTTCGACTCTGTGGCTTGGACGTTCCTCCTTGAGGTTTTTCCGCACATCGGTTTCCCTCGGTGCTGGACTAATTGGATCTCTATCCTACTGTCTACAGCAAGCACCAAAATTCTCCTGAACGAGAGCTTGGAGGATAATTATTCATGCCAGAGGGCTGAGGCAAGGTGATCCCATCTCACCGATGTTGTTCATCATCGCAATGGAAGCATTGAACTCCCTCCTTAGGAAGGCAGACCACCACGCCGCTCTAGCTCAATTACCGGGTCAGGCAATCACCTACAGGGCCCCGCTTTATGCGGATGGTCCGGTCGTGTTCGTCACCCCAACTCAGTAGGACTTCGGCTGCCTATAACAGATTCTTCAGCTGTTCACGGACGCGTCTGGTCTGGTGGCCAATGTTGACAAGTGTGTGGTGACACCTATCCGGTGCTCGGAGGACATGGTGATGGGCTGACGGCATTGCAGTAGGGCTTCCCCTGTGTGGTAACGCATTTCCCATGCAAATATCTTGGAGAATGCTGTCACTCAACAGGCTAAGGCAGACCGATGAACTGCATTTGGTGGACGCCGTCACGGCGAGAATACCGACATAGAAGTTGGGGCTGGTGACCAGTGCGGGCAGGGTGCTACTCACCAGGGTGACTTTATCGTCCATTCCCATCCACTTGAGCATCACGTGCTGCTTCGTCGCAGTGAGAGATTAGGTAAATCAACAAGGGACGCTGGTCTTTCCATTGGGCCAGCATGGAAACTGTATTCGACGGAAAATGCAAGGTTGCGTGGCCACGGGTATGTAGGCCGACAGACCTTGGAGGCCTTAGGGTGATCAACCTGCGTTTCTTTGAATTCGCTCTGAGGCTGCATTGGGAATGGCTTCAGAGGGTGGATCCTAGACTCCTGGTCGTTGCTAGACAAGCATGTTGTCCAAGCCGAAGAAGCATATCACGACAATGGCTGCAGTTAGCATGTCGGTGCAGGTGAGTGATGGCGCATCCACCAGGCTTAGGACGGATCCGTGGGCATTGGTTGGTCCTTTATGCTGACACACACTAGAGTTGTTCGCGGTAGTGTCCAGTGTCCAGGGCTAGCAAGAGATTGTCCCTAAAAGAGGCTCTATTCCAGCATCGTTAGGCAAGGAAAATCTGTGGTGCGCTGACCACTCAGGTGCTGTGCCAATACGTGAGGGTTTGGACACTGCTACGGAGTGTGGTGCTCGATCCACTTTAGTCCGATCGATTCCTTTGGAAGTGGTCATCAGAAGGGTACAAGGCGTTCTTCAATGGCTCCATGATGCTCCTGGGTGCCAAGGAGCTTTGGAAGATCAAGGCGCTGCTAAGTAAAATTCTTCTTTTGGCTTACCTTGGATCATCATCTTTGGACTGCGGATTAGCATAAACGGCATGAGTCTGTGGGTAGACGCCAGAGACCACAGACCACCTCTTTCTTGGGTGTGTGGTGGATAGATAGCTACAGTTCGTCCTCATGTCCCCAGCTGGGTTGGGCGTCGCGCAGCCCGTTGGTGACTCTGTGCTCGACGAATGGTGGACAACGCATCGGGCAAGCCTTAACTCGGACACGCGGCCAATTTCGACACCATCTTGCTGCTAGTCGCTTGGTGCATCTGGAAGAAGAGGAACAATAGTGTCTCTGGCAAGTTAGCTGCTGGCTTGCGGGACATCCTTTGCACCATGATCAGGGAGGCCGAGGCTGACGCCTGTTTCTCCAACTTGTGCGTCGTGCTTCCATACTGGTCGCAAAACATGATTCGCATATAGTAGCGTTGGAGATTTCCGGTAGTTGGGGTTTCACCTCCATGGTGGTGCCTCCTCGCCACTACTTTGTTGTGCCCGTAAAACTTTGACAATTCCTTTCCTCTTAATGACAAACAAGTGCAACACTGAATTGAGAAAAACAAAGCAGTGCATTAGGATGGAGGTCCTTTCACTACCCAGTCCAGTGCCAATCAATTAGAGGTAAATATCGTATATACATGATCTTATTACATGACATTTAAGAAGAGGAAGAAAGCCAGTTTATTACATGGTCTTATCACATTTAAGTTACCCTGAATATAAGCTCAGGACAAGAAGCCAAAGAGAGGTAACTATCATATCATACAGATTTACAGCTCTCGTGCATTGAAGAAGTACAGATTCGATCTTCTTGTGTAAGACGACACTCTGTTATGTGGTGATCTCTTCAGTTTAGATGTCCCGGATATTAAAAAGTAACTGGCTTGAAATGTTTTGCATTCTACAACTAGTTAAGAAAACCTCCCAGACTTCCTCAATGCCACCTAGGTTACGACAGGTAGCAACTCTTTACTCATTACATTTTGATACTTCATTCTATGTTTTGTGTTGTTTATTTCTTATAACTAACGATGAAAAAAATGAAATAATATTGTTTTGCAAACGCGTTGAAATAACAACATGAGAGAGTTTTGAAGCAATCAAATCTTATGGGAGCTGGTAACCTATGAGGATAGTGTCTGATGGGTTCAAAAGAGCCAACTACAATCTGTGGATTTCCATTTTGTACTCATGTTTCCAACATTTTTGGAGCGATGCATAGTTCAGATGAGTTCAACTATTGCACACAAAAAGTTTTCCTTACAATCTTGGCTATGCTTATCAAAGAAATGTTATTTTCTACCTTTGCTGTTTTTAGGTCCAGGGTTGCTCTAAATCAGGATTGTGTGGTTGATTCCATGACATATCAGCCTTGTAAAATTGCAATTTCTTGCACTGCTTTTTATGGTTCTGTAATTTAAATTGCTTTGACTAGTTTGCCTCTTGTTGCATAAGTTAAATTGGTTTGATGAACCCATTCTTTTTTCTTAGGCCAAACCTAAAATCCATGATTTGTATTATGATCACGTCCGCTGCTTCTGCACGCTCCTTGCTTTTTATTTTTGTTTACTTATCAATTTGGTTGACTTAAAGTTCCACATATGAATTCGTATTTTCATAGCCATTGTAGCCGACCTATGTGCCTCTGACCACCCCACGTCTTGTCACACCCTTGTTGTGCTAGCTATGCAAAGGAGGTGTGCTTAGTGCTCCTCCTATTTACTACAGGTAATGGTAGAATCCCTTGTTGGAGATTTTTTTTACTGTTCAGTTTTTTCTTTACTCTACAAAATAATTAATTCTGTAACAAAATTGGCTACTTATATGATGCTGCTATGAATAAAAAACTGGATCATCAAGTAATAAACTCCCATCTTCTCGAGAATCAATTCAAACATATGTGATTTACTGTTTTAGGTAGCCGTAGTCTATGCACTAGACAATCTCTCCTACTAAAAAGTACCAACAGGACCTGTCTACCCGGCGGTCTGCGAAAAAATTACCGCCTGGCTGCGTCCACTCACGTATCGATTCGACGGTTTCCGGCAGAGACGCGCCCACACAGCACACACCCCCACCCGCACTCGACGGTTTTCGCTGCAAAAAGCCTCAACGCACTCGCCCCCTCCTCCCTCATCCGCCGCCGACGACAGCGCGCGCCCTGCGCCGCCGCCGCCGCCGCTGCCCACGCCTGCGCCCGCCCTGTGGCACCCCAGCTCTAGGGCACGCTGTGGACGCCCTACTCCGCCCCTGCTCGTTCTTGGCCGGAAGCGTCACAACCGCCGACGCCCGCGCACGCCCCACTACGCCACTACTCTACGGCGCGCCGTGGATGCCCCACTCCACCCCTGCTCCAGGACGCCGCTGTTCTCGGCCGGAACCCTAGGGGCCGCCGGCGAGGAGCGGCTGTATCACGGCGAGGAGCAGCAGCAAGAGCTACACGGATCCGCGCGCGACGCGGCCGGGATTCGTTGGCCATGGCACCCAACGCAAGACGAAGGTGCGCTTGTCAATCTCCCTCACAAGGCCGAGCGGTGCTTATGTGCTTGGTTGCATGACCTGCTGCGGAGCAGCTTCTCCCTCAACAAGAGGGATCGGAGGTTCGAACCAGAGCCGGAGCCGCTGCTGCTCCTGCGGAGATGGAGGGGAGGGGCCTGTCTGATTTGTTAAGGAACACCAGCGAGGAGATATTCCTCAAGGCTGTGATGGAGAACTCAATGGGAGTGGCAGCAGCGCCAAGAATTCTGAAATTTTCTTGTTGTTTATTTTCTCTCTGAGCATGAAGATGATATAGTTCGTGGTTCAGAAGATATGGTCCCTTTCTGCACTGCTTCCAATTAAGGATTGTAGCTGGTTGTCTTTGATTTCTTTTTTTTTTCTTTTTTTTTTTTGGAAAAAAGGTTGCCTTTGATTGATTATTGTTGGCTGCAAATCTTGAAGATAAAGCAGGTGCGGATGACAAAAAGGTAATAGATATAGATAATCTTTAATTGTTGGCCTATATGCACAAATACCTACATTTTCAGTTTGTTGCTATACATTTTCCTTCAACAGATTCTTGTTGCTCAAATGCTCATCTATGAAATAATGTAGGATTGTTAATATGGAATGATTTTAGTTCTGATCCATGCATGTGCTGCATCAGTGGTTTTGTGTTCCTGCACCACTACAATCCCGAATTGCCTCGAGTGTCAAAAACCGCCAAGGAAATTATCCTTGGCTACGAACCGTCGAGCAAGTTCACTGGAGAATAGAAGATAAGAGAAATTAATTTTAATTTCTTGGTGGTTTCGGCACTCAAGGATAATTTCCTTGAAGCTGGTATATCATCCATATTTTCCGCTAGGCTACATTTCAACCTCCAAGAAAAATCTAATAAAAGCATGTATATTTTTTTTGCTAATATTTAATCTCAAGATACAAAAGAAGGGATTGAAGATTGTGCTATTTTTTTTTCTAATCTGGGTATATTTGGATACAGCTAGAGTTTTAGTCCCTTTAACTTTTGCCTTGCTCATCGGTAATATCGCTTTCATGATAGAACTTGGTGATGAAAATCAGATTATGCCTCAAATAAGTATGGGTAATAGATTTGTCAATAGGAAGCATGTAGAGAAAATGTAATACCCCGGGTATTACGGATTTAATTAATCTGCCATGTCATCATATTTAAATTAATCATTTGCATATGATTGTGATTAGGTCCCTAGAGTGATTTGAATTTAATTAGTATTTGTTTGTAAAATTAAATTCCCAAAGAAAGGTTTAAAAATTTACTTTTATTAGGGCCAAAACCTAATTCAAAATCTAAAAGGAATTTGGAGATAGTCCCTTAATAAAAGTTTTAGATCTTTTAAAATGGAACAACTTTTATTTTTGGAGATTTCAAAGTTCTGTGGTGGGAATTCAAATTTATTTCAAAACAATGATTTAAAACTTAGTTTTAGATTGGCATTTCAAAAATTAATTGGAATCTGGCAAAACTTCCTAAATAGAAGTTGTAAAGCTCATTGAGTAGAACAACTTTTATTTTGGCAATTTTTCAAGTTGTTGTGTAAAATAAAAAGTAATTTTGAAAATGCAGTTTGAAATTCAAAAACCAAGTTTACCCCTTTTGCTGTAGTTTCAAAAATATTTCGAATTTGGATTTAGTTCCAAAAGCAAAGTTGTTCAGAATTTCAAACCCTACAACTTTTGTTTTTGCAGTTTTTCATGTTGTTATACAAAATCAGTCGAATTTGGTCAAAAACCGACAGCCCTAGGGTCTAGGTGCTACAGTGCTATGCCCCCTCACCCTGTTCGCGAACAGAGCCGGCAGCCGCCGTGTCGCGCGCAGGCGCGCGGCGAGCCGTGCCGGCCGGGATCGTGTCCCCGCGACCTCGGCAGATACGGGCGCGCGTGCGCCGCGTCGTCCTGGTTCTGTCCCCCTCGCTCCCGGCCTTTAGAAAGGCGACGAGGCCCTCCCCCTCGCCATTTCTTCTCTCCCGGCCACCTTCGAGCTCTCTCGGTCGCCGGCCAAATTGGTCGCCACCGAGCCATCATCACCCTCCCCATCTCACAGCCAGCTAGCTAGCTTCCTTGCGCATCTCCTGCGACCGTCGGCGGGAGCTGTAGAGCTTCGTAACCACCGAAACGCCGGTGTCTTCCTCGCGGGTGGGCAGAGCGCCGCCGCGAGCTCCGCCGTCGTCTCGAGCTAGTCTGGGTAAGCTCTAGACCTCGGATTCTTACGTACCGTGATCTCCGTGACCCCTTGAACCTTACGCGTGCGTCGGCGTGCTCTCTGGTTCCCTAGGTTCGCCGGAACGCGTGTTCGCCGTTGTGCCGAGCCGCCGGGATCCGCCGCCGTCGCCAAGTCGCCTTCTCCGAACCACCTCCGTCTCCACCGACCCCTCGGCCAGCTTCGTGGTGAGCCCCAGATACTCGCGCACCTTCTCCCCCTCTCTTTACCGGCTTGTGCTCGCCGGCGACGTGCTCGCCGCCGCCACCGAGCCGCCGCGTACGTGTCTCCAGGTGCTGCGCGCCTCGGATCTCGTCGTGTCTTAGCTTGGTAGACTCGCCTTGGAGTGTAGAGTCCGTAGGTGCCCTCGGCTTCGTCCCTCGGCTCACCGTCGGCGAGCTAGGGGCGGCGAACCGCCGGCGCACCCGCCTCTGTTGAGACAGAGGGATGGCCAAGGGCCTCGGGTTAGAAGGAGAATAAAGGCAGGGGGTTAAGTGCAAATCCTGTGACTCATGTGAATAGTGTAGATCGGACCGCGGGTTGATTTCCAGTTTCCCCAGGGTCTCTTTTGCAAAGCCGTCGGCGCCGGGCGCGGGCAGGCCGAGTGGGCCGGCTCGCTCTGGACTTGGGCCGTAGTGGGCTGATTTGGTCTTTTCTTTTTCCAGTGAATTTCAAAATGCTTTTCTTTTATATATTCATGTGAATAGTGCTGATGTTTGTTAATTTCATATGAATTAATCTGCTAGGTGTAAAAATGTGAAAATAATTGTGTACGCTCTCTGTAATATGTAGTATTTGTTAAAAATATAATATAGGGTGTTCCAGTGCTTTTAATCTGCTGTATAAATCAGTGAAGTAATTAATAAATGCAAGTTTGTGTAATTTTAATTAATTCTCTGTAAATCCAAAAATCATGAAATTTATTGTGGCTCTGTTTGGTGATAAAACCTAGCTGTTGGTAAAGTTTGGTTGCAATTAAAGTTAGTTTGGTCAATTAATAAATATATGTGAAATTAGGGATTAATAAAGTAAATAGAAAAAGGAATTTAGGTTTGTTGTGTGAATTTTTGGGTTGAATGAAGACCAAGGATCTTTCGCTGTGTGATCCTTGGCAATTCGAGAACTTAGTGCTTGATAGTAGTCATAAAGCTGTGTAGCGGCTTTCTGTGACCGTTAAAAAGGTCAATAAAACAAAAGTAGGAAACATTACTTTTACCTTCCGTAGATTGTTTACAACTTTACCGTGAAGGAAAGTTGTACTCAAGGTATTAATGGTTTACTTCCAAGCATTTCATTTGTTGCCCTCATGCCTCGCTAAGCATACATCATTGCATACGTGTAGTGCCCGTTCCCGAGGTGGTCCAGGTCGAGACTACTACTGAGGAGGCCACTCCAGAGGTCATCCAAGGATTCGACATCTGCGGGACTGATCCCGATCCGACGCTGTACACGATCCAAGCCAAGCCCCGGTGCATTCAGCCCCTCTATTACAAAATATTTATAATTCGAGTTAATCTACTGCATTAGGTTAATAGGAGTTGATTGTCACCTATCCAGATGCATTGTCTCAAATAAATACCCTGAAACCTAATTTAAATAAAACGGTTTGAGAAATGCTTAGGCATGCTTAATGAACTTAGCTTTGCATAAAAGAAAAACTATTTTCTGTGCCATGATTATACTTATACTTTGATTGGTGAAGAACTGGTTATCCGCTGGTCGATGTGTATTTGGGTTAGAGTCCCAATGCATGGTCGCTTTCGGAATAGTTTGGAACTGGTCGATGTCTTTGGAAACGTGTTTCGTTGGGTGGCCAGCTCATGGGGCGGCGTTCCCTATGTCTCACTCACCCGACAGGCACGATAATAAAAACTGTCGGGTAGTCTTGTACTTGGGTTAGAGTCCCAATGCAGGATTGACGGCAGGAAGGAAATAGGGACCGTTCGTTGTAGGCCTGCTGTGATCATGATGAACAGCCTAGCCACATACCAATGCGGAAAGCCTAGAGTTCGGTGGCGCTATTGCTGGAACCGACAACCACGCACTGGGAGTGGAGAGATGGCGAGAGTAGCTTGTACCCACGTGGCCGGCGTGCCTGGATAAGAGTGGAGTACTGTGCTCTCGGGTGGCGCAGGACCGGTTCTGGGATAGCAAAGCCGTGACGACGGGTTGGTATATGTATGCCGGCGTGCTGCATATGCAGTGTGGTTAGAATCCCCAGCTGGGTACTTTCTGGATTCGAATCGACGTGCTCCTCGGTTATGGAGACTTGATCCTCACACTCTACACCGAAAAGTGGTTCTCAACTAGGTTATCTGAATGAATAAAGTAATTGAAAGATTGATGATACTTGAGTCTGAATATTGGAGCTATAAATATGATTATAATAATGATAAAATAAAATATGGATCAGGATAGATTGCTTTTCTGCAAACTCCTCATCCTCTGCTAGCCTTACCCATAGCCTTGCATTCCTGAGTCTCATTTTACACCCTTAGTCGGGTAAGTCTTGCGGAGTACCCCAAGTACTCAGGGTTTGTTAACCCCGTTGCAGGAGGACCGCAGTCGGAGATCTGTCTTGCTCCATGTTACGTGACCGTGGTCGAAGAAGAAAGCAGCGATGAGTGAAGTAGAACCCGTGGGCAGGGTTCGAGTTATCTTATCTAGTATTGTGTAACTATTCCACTGCTACTGTTATGTCCTCTGGCCTGTAATAACTATATTTGAATCCTATTTGAACAACTGGTTTGTAATCTAAATGTTATGTAATCTTCCGCACTGTATTATTATGAAATGTTGTAATCCTGTGATGATTCTGCAATGGTGATCCTGTCGGAGAAAAGGGCGCTAATGTAGCCCGACAGACCTGTCTAGATCATTTGGGACACGGGCCCGGCTGTCAGAAGTCGTTAGTGACAATGACAGGTGCCGGTGGGCCAGGTGATTTAGCCGGTTCTGTTACAGAAAATGACATTGCACATTTGTTTTTATGTAAGAAAGCAGTATATGTTACGAAAGAAGCATTGCCTTTGGACTGAAATCTAAGAGGCTATATGACTTTAACTATTGTTCCAAGTCTGTTCCTCTGCATAAGTCAGGTAAAATGGTCTTACAAAGGAATAACATATTTTTTAGACTTTGGCATACTACCTTATGACGACTCAAAGCTTTATAGTCGCTTGTTTATTATTTTGTTTTGTCAGGTCTAATGCATCCATGGTCATGAGATAGTCTATGTAAAAAAAAAAAGAGAGTTAAATTGATTGCTATAGATTTACACTGACTTCATGTTTCCTTCACTGACTCGCACGACCACGCATCCCAGGAAAAGATGAGCTGTAGTCTCTGGCGCCTAGGAGTAGAGGATGGAGCTATCGGAATCCTGAAGGCCATGCCTCCATGACGTTCCGCGGTCGACAGGCAACCGTGGAGAGTGAGCCAGAAAAAATATTTCACCCTTGTTTTATTGGATTTGTCATGGTAGACTACTCTGTTTTGATTAGTACATGAGGCAGAGTAATTTACTATACATATTTTTTTTTTCTTTTGTGACTTGTCTTTTGGTATAATCATATTTGTGCTCAGGCGCGTAGCAACGCCACAGGGCAGGCACAGAACGGCACAACGTGCAGGTGCAGCCCAGGCCCAGCACAGAGGCGAGGCAGCAGGACGCATCAGCTGGAAGCGGTGCAAGACCGGGCCACGCACTCGGCCACGGCAGCGCGTGCAGCCGGAGGCAGAGGCGAGCACGGCGGAGCAGCTAGGTACAGCACGCCGCAGCAGCGATTGGTCCCAACATATTCAGTAGTTTTTTAGCATATCTAACTGCTTCTATTGCATCAAGTTAATGGGTTAGTATTGCCAAAGCTTTCTACCAATACTGCTGAGACTTACTTCCCCACATATAAGCATCATGGGCAGTGGATTTTGGGCGGAGGTTGGAACAGTGATTTTTGGGGAGGTGATCTCCCTGCTACTGCTTGGCTGGATGATATACACCTGATGATCCAGTGTGTTTTTGAACTCATGCGTTAGACCGTTGTTTGAGAAGCCATGATAACAGGTGTAATAGTATTTCAAATGCCTGTCTGGCTCGGCTCTCTCGCATGGATGGTCATATGGGAGTAGCCAGCTCGTTGTCTATGAAGATTGCTGGGATTGACAAATAAACAAACGACCCAATTGGTGGAACTATCATGCGAACAACAGAGGGAGGTAACACAACTAATTAAGAGGAAAATACACAGCAGGTCCTTCAACTTGGTTCAAGATGTCACTCAGATCCCCGAACTTTCAAAATGACATCTATAGGTCCCTAAACTTGGCAGCAGATGCCATTTAGGTTCCAAACTTTCAGGATGATTACCATAGGTCCCTAAACTTAGTAAAGGGCGTCATCCAGGTTCCAAATACTATAGCTCAGAATTTAAAAAGAAAATTTAATTTTAGGTACTGTAGATATGATTTGTAGGATATTCCAAAAATTGTATCTTTTTCATACGATCTTCGATGAAGATAATTTTTATACAACATTTGTGGTTTTCGACGAGATCTAAAAGTTTATAATTTTGAGTTTTTAATTCGAGGTCGTTAAGATGCTCAAAAAAATTAAATAAGTTTTCAGCAATATATTAATCGCGTACAAGCGTTCGTCGCCTTAGAAAAATTATATTTTTCTTATATGCTATCAAATGGAGATACTTTCTATATGAAAGTTGTAGCATTCGATGAGATCTACAACTTTCTAGTTTTGAGTGTTTTAATTTGAGGCCTTTAAGACGCTCAAAAAATTAAAACGCTGATTTCGGTTTTTGCATAGTAGTTTTCTATTTTTAATTTTTTGAGCATCTTAACGATCTCAAATTAAAAAACACAAAACCAAAAAGTTGTAGATTTCATCGAACGCTACAACTTTCGTATAGAAAGTATCTCTATTTGATAGCATATAAGAAAGATATGATTTTTAAAGACGACGAGCGCTTATACACGATTAATATACAGCTGAAAACTTATTTAATTTTTTTAGCATTGTAACGACCTCAAATTAAAAAACTTAAAACTATAAAGTTGTAGACCTCATCGAAAGCTACAAATTTTGTATAAAATTTATCTTCATCTAAGATCGTATGAAAAAGATATAATTTTTGGAATATCCTACCGATCGTATCTACAGTACCCAAAATTAGATTTTCTTTTTTAATTCTGAGCTACAGTATTTAGGACCTGGATGACACCCTTTGCTAAGTTTAGGGACCTATGGTGATCACCCTGAAAGTTTGGGACCTAAATGACATCTGTTGCCAAGTTTAGCGACCTATAGATGACACTTTAAAAGTTTGGAGATCTAAATAACACATTAAGCCAAGTTGAAGGACCGGCTGTGCATTTTCCTCACTAATTAACATGGGTCTTGGCCCACTGATGTAACTTATTTTTTATGCTTCCCATCGCCAAAAGATGGGATTATGCTTCAACTGCTCAATATGTCTTTTGTCAGTTTATTCACATGCTATTTTTTTTTTCAAGAATCTTGTGTTTAGGAATTACCAAATTACCTGTCCTCTATTATTACTTGTAGATACTTCTGGTCTTCTAGTTAATACTGCTATGAGGCTTATATTTGCCGTCATTGAAAAAGTTTCTTGCCGTGAAAGAAGAGAGGCTCTTCTTAGAGCAAGTAGACATGCCCTAATGAGTGACTACTGTTGTCGATGTTGGAAGTTACTTCCCTGGGGCCTCAACAGAGGAAACATGGCAAAATTTTGCAGTTATTCTGTAAAGGGTTAAGTCCATATTTGGCCCCTGAACTATTGGCTCAGTCTAATTTTTCCTCCCAACTACAAAACCGTCTAACGTTAATACCCCAACCATCAAAACCAATCACCTTTAGTACCTGAGCATGGGCAGAGCTGTTTTGTCTAACGTAAAGCGGTTTTGACCACTACACGTTTGCATTGACCGCCACATAGGACATCAGTCTCCTTCTCATTGACATGTAAGGCCCCACATGTCAACCACTCATCACCTCCCTCTCCTTCTAGCTCCAGCAGCATGTGGTGACTGTAGCAGCATGCGTCGCAACGGGTTCCCGCCGCACTCCTTGTCGACCTAGATGTAGTACTTGGGCACAAAGGCGAGCGCGAGCGCGAGCATGACCCACTCAAGGCACAAGATGGCGATGCCGAGGCCGCCGACCATGTGGAGGATGATGGCGCCGTCCTCCTCGCGGACGTAGGACCTGAGCCCGTCGGAGAGGAGGAAGCCGTTCACGGAGGGCACCAAGCGGAGCGACAGCGTGAGGAAGCCGCACCCGGAGGCGCACCCCAGGATGAGGTAATTGGATACGAGGAACACGTGGTGCGCCACACGGTGCTGCGGCGACGCCGTGTCACATGCCGGGGGCGCGATCACCGAGAGGCCGCACATGGAGCCAGTGGGATCGAGGGAGCGAGCAAGCGCGGAGAGGGAGCACGGATGGTGGGGGCTTGCCGGCGCGAGGAGTGGAGCGAGGTGCGGAGGAACGGTGTGGGACAAGCTATAACGTGGCGGCGGCAACTCCTATAACGCGACTACGAGGCAGCTGCGCTCCCTCCGGCGAGCGGCGTTGGTGGTGGGGAGGCGACCAATGGCATCCAAGACATCCGTTTTCGTGCACGCTAGGCTCCGACTGCATGTTCCCGCTGCTGCGCTACTCCGGCGGAGTAGTACAAATAGTCACGGCAAGCACTGGCCCAACGCCGTACACCGTCAGAGCGCACACCGCCCCTGCCTCTGCAGCTGCACGAGTTGCATCTTGCCGGAGATGGAGATGACGCCATCGCCTCGTGCCTGCGCTCCACGCCCAGTTGCATGCGCCCGTGCTCGCTGCAGATTGTGCAGCCTCTTGCGCCACGGCCTGCTCGCGCGTTGCCGCCGCAGCTGTGCTCGCACACCGCCATGCTGCTCGTGCGCCACTGACATAGCCTGCTCGACATCATTACCTCCCTGATGCGCACATGAACGGGAGGACAAAGGAAAACAACTCAACGTCGGTCAAAACAGCTCCACTCGTGTCTAGGAACTAAAACTGAACGGTTTTGACAGTTGTGATACTAGCATCAGACAGTTTTGCAGTTGGGGAGAAAAATTAGACCGAGCCAATAGTTCATGGGCCAAAAGTGGACTTAATCCTTCTGTAAAACCTTCGTTTGCATGGGCAAAAACTAAAAGGTTTCACTTTTGTCTTATTTTACCTATGACCTCTTTGGATTCCTGGCATACTGATATAAGTATTGATGTCACTACAGACATCTATAAATCGGTTCACTCTTTGGAAAGAAATGATTATCAGAGTATGCTTATTCATCCCAATGCCCACATGGTCTCGCGTTTCCGTAAATTTGCTTCAGGATATGTGACTACCTCTTCTGTGTTATTTGTTTACTTTGTGTGAATACATAACACATTTGTTATTTTTAGGATCTTATTAATGAACATGGTCGATCGCTAAGTCAGTGGATCCATCTAGGTGGTGTTAAAGCCTTCCTTGATTGTTCGCGTAGTAGATGTTCAATCGTGAGTCAGCATATGCAGGTAGTGAATTGTGGTTTGTTCCTGAATACGGCATGTGAATGCAGGCAAATTCACCCTTTTCAAATATACATGGTTCAGCCATTTCAAAATATACATGGTCTATAATGGAAAATTCACCCTTTTCAAATTATACATTGTTCTATAATGGTAGCATGGTTCTATGTGAAGGGATTTTTTTTAAAAAAAATTAACAGCTGCTTACCGTGCAGGAAATTGAAACGTCTTTTCAACACATCAAACGGGAGCATACATCTTTGTGAGAAGAAGATGCAGACATTAAGGTTCACAAATCAATGTGGCACATTCAGTAAGGTTAACAGATCAAGGCAGCACATTCGGTAGCTTTAACAGATCAGGTTCAAATACGTACGGTAGCTTGAAACATTTGAACTATTACATTAGTTCCACATGGACATATGATTCAATAAATAGATACAAATTGTTGGAAGCAAGCAAATGTTCATGCACTCTCATTTGCTGGATAGACAGATTTCACTTCTGACCTCAAATGAGACTTCACTTCCAGCTTCTATTTGCTGGATAGAACCAAGGCATGAGACCAAAAACAGATTGTCACAAAATGGTGAAAATAAACGAGTGAAAAGAAAACACCAGAAAATGTAGCAATTTGTTAGCTTACCGTGTCGATAATTGTATAATTTCTTCCACTCAAGAGGCACCAACTCTTCACAAAAGGGAGAAATGAGTGACCATGCAACAATCACTTGTACACTACTGGACCCAACGGCTGCCCTGGCTTGGATTGCTAGCCAGGCTACACCAGCTCCAGTGTAGCCTAGCGTAGCAGATCCAGTAGCAATAGGAGATAGTGTAGACGGTAAACGGCTGGATCTAAACGGAATGCACCGCTCGTCCACGGGTATGCGACCAAGGACCACCTCACCTTCGACGACCGGTGGAGGCGCGACGCCAAACGCACCGCCAAGGATCTCCCGGCAAGGAAACCGAGAGAGGGAGAGAGCGGTGAGAGAGAGTCGCGAAGCGAGCGGCGGCGGGAGAGTGTCGAATGGTTGCGGTAACCCTAGCGGACGGGAGTGAGGGGGCGGGTTTTGTTCGATGGCTTGCGGGGGCCGGGGCGGGGAGCGCGTGGGGCTGGGCCAAGCCAGGCTCCGCGAAAACGACCGCCCCGGTCGTTTCCCGGAAGCCTGGCTACGGTCCTCAGTTGGGCTTGTGGAAACCTGGTTAACCAGCCCATACAGGCATCCAAACATGTACACATTGGCTTGGGTAAGCCCGTCCAGGGGGTAACGCAGGGAACCAAACACAACCTTAGAGTCCCAAAGCTTCTTCCCAGTTGACCGCGTTGAAGATCACAGATCCCACTTCCTCCCCTCTCCACGCCTTCAGAGTTACTACTAGAATTCCTGAAGCTTCAACAGACACAACATGATGTGACTGCTTCATTTCACCATCACCACTAAACTCAAGTAAATTGACTTCGTTGCAATCAATACTTGCAGTATTGAAAACTAATCGACCGTGAAAACCAGTAGGCCATGTACCATCAAAGACTTCGATGAAAATTGTAGCCTCCATAGATTTCTGAATTGCTCCAAGCGAAATCCCAAGTTTTTTATGTGGACCAACCAGCTCAAACAAGCTTGAGCCAACCAGTGCTGACAATAAAATAGCATCAAGGATTATATATTTGTCCTCAGATTCCACAACCCCCTTCACCAGTGGTGGAGCTTGGACCATTTGATAGAGGGGCCCAATCAAACATGACCAATATTAAGAGGGGGCCCTATTTACAAATTCTTATAAACTGAATGGTAGAATTAAATATGTACTTGAGAAATTGTTTATATAAGGGGGGTCCATGGCCCTCTTTGGTCCTAAGAAAGCTCTGCCTCTGCCCTTCACTTTTAGCTCAACATAATTCCTAAATTGCTTATTTCTAGGTGTTATCAGAGTATTAACAGCAGTTCTAGCCCGGAAACTAAAAAAATCCAACTGATGATATAGTCATATTAAGATGAGCAAGCACTTTTTCTTTTGTAATTCATAAATTTGTACCCTTAAGAAAAAAAAACATAGCAAATTAAGAATAAACAAAGAACTCAAAAAACAGCACATATGAGCGCAAATACAAACTATTTGGTGACGATTTGACACTCATCCATGTCCTAGTTGAAGATCATGTTGTGTTAAGGATCAACAAAGTCTCGCAGAGCCATACACTTGTAGCGGCCAACTTGAACTTCCAATACAGACTGAAAAAACTTGTAAAGATGTGGGTCGAGGGCCTTCAAAAATATAATGGGGCATAGGGCCACACGAAAGCTGTATACATCTATTCTTCGCTGCAATTAGAAAACTCAGAATATACTTATGTCTTCGAATTCACTATGTATATCACCGTATTTAGCTTCCCAGTAATTACGGAAGTCGATGTATTTACTGCAATATGGCATCAATTCCATATCTTCCAACTCTTGTAGCAAATTCCTTCCTTCAAATTCCACTTTCTTCCTTCAATTGTTTAAAAAGAGCTTATTCGATTTCTACAGAGATAGTGAGTTATATAATTTAATAAAGAGGGTGTTATTCTTGGTCCCACGACTTCTACACATGCACAATAGAAGATGTCCTTCTCAATCTTAGAGACCAGGTCTCGTGTGACTCTTACTCCTTTTTGCGTGCAACCAAGCATCCCACCAAACCTTAATATACGTATATACTCATCCACTATCTTCTTCTCAGCCTCCATCCACGCCTTCCTCTCTGGCTCCTCTAATTCAAACTTCGCCAATCTCAAACTCTGTCACCTCTGCCTCCATCCTCTGCGAATCCAAATCTCTCTCCAACTCTAGCTCCGCCTCCATCTCTACCCTCCGCCCCGGTCTCCGACACATCTGCCTTCGTGACTTCATCTTCTCTGTCTCTTCCTCCGACTTCTCCATCATCGACTCCCTCTCCCTATTGCCTAATTGCCTCTCACTCTCTGCCCTCTTACTTAGCACCATCCTCCGCAGCTCCGGCTCCTCCATCCGCTAGCTCCCTTGAGAAGGTCAAAAGCAAAACTACATTGTCGATCGGCACCACCATCACATTTATGTGCCCATATGGTGTCTCTGCGTGCTCGTGCGATGCACGCCGGTCGATGGTTTGGGCCGTGGGCCTGTCGATGTGGGTGTGAGCCGTGATTTGAATTTATTGTATGCTAGCAAGGGCTCAAAACGAACGGGACTTTATTTTTGGACATAGAGACCATGAAGAGGCCCAAAACCATGCATGGATCAACACATTTTTTTTTCCTTTCCTTCGGGTGTCTTTTTAAGGACCGTAGTATACACGTGAAATACGACCACATTTCTACACAAAAACTGAAGCAATGATGCACATGAATTATATCTTTCATTGTAAATGAAAAATTAACCATGTATTATACTACCAGGGGAGTATATATGTCTTTGCATATTTTTGTATTGTAAATTGCTCCATACATTCTATATTGGTTGGTTCAACTAGTAATCTTTTTTGTTGTAAAAAAAAAAGTTTTTTTTACATGTATGGCCTTGAAAATAATCTCTTTCTTGTATGATCTCCTTTTTTTCGAACTTACCTATATGACCCCCAAAACAAAAAATCTTCTTTCTATAACCTTCCGTCCATTTCAGCCAATGAACGACGATGTTAAGTTTGAAGGTCAAATGACCATTTTACCCCTTGCGAAATAAAATGAAGTGAAGAATTCATTTTTGTATATTTTAGATTTGAGTAATATTGCCTATGTAGGAGACAGGGTAGCCCGTCACCTTGCGTCGTGGCTAGCGGAAGAGAGACAAGTCTATGCGTGTTCCACGCGTGGGACCTAAATACGTAATGCACGCTAGAATGCAGCAGTGGCGCGTACTGTACGTCGTAGGAAGGCAATGCAAATGTTGTTGATGATGCCGCACCCGCGACCTGTGTTTGTGTGGCCAGAGGCCAGGCCAGACCGCCACACTAAGGGTAAGGGCTCAGCTCTGGCTCCAGCCAAAACAACTTCTTCAGTCATGACTTCACCTAAGGATTAGATTTACTCTAATGTTAAAGTAGTATTTTTTACCGTTTACCAAAACAGCTTCATCAAAAATCTACTCACGCGGGACACGTACGCATCATATTTCCTTTATACTTATCTACTCACGCATCTGCACGTAGTCCTGCGCTCGGGCTGGCTTCACCTTCCATGCCGGCTCCCTCCGCGTCCACACCGACTTCGCAACTACGCACCCAGCTATCCTTGCGCCGTCGTTCGTCCCCGCGTCGGCTGCACCTTTCCAAGGGCAAAGCCAACCATGGCTGGCCACCAGTGCGAGACGGTGGGAGCTACTATTCTTGGCTCCTCTTCTCTCTCCTCGCTTGTCTCACCATGATTTCGGGATGCCCTCATCGGAAGCCCTTGATCGTCTAGCCGCCAAATAGCTCACAAAGCCTGAAAAGAATCCTTACCAAAGGGTCCCTAAATTTTGGACGCTCCACCTCCCACGCTAACAACACAACTGCATGCACCAACTCACTCGGCATGTACCCACTCATATTCAACCGCTACCACACTGACGCAAGCTTAAAAAAGCAAGATATTCTATACAACTTAGGTATATGTTAGTATTTTTTTTCTAGAGCATACATGGCACGTGTTTCATTAAGAAAAATGTTAGAAGTTTTACCCATCCAATATCACAACATAGCGAGGTACCATGAGTGATAGGGTTCAATACAAACACAAAGCATCGTTAGGCGGTGGAATGAACGATGTTGTAAGTTGTGACTAACTAAAAGACTAAATACGCGACGTTGGATTACTTCTTCGAGATCGGGTCATGGAAGACTGACTCACGCTGCAAGTCTAACACTGTTGCACGGCACCAAGTTGTCAACGCGCGAGACACGAAGGTACGGCAGTGACTAGATCAGCGGCTCCTCGAGCGGTAGCTTCAGAGCCGTGAAGAAGTCCTCGATAGTGGTGGGTGGTGCTGCAACAGAAGGAAAAAATAAAAATGTTATGTTTCACAAAATAACTTTTGTGTTTTCAAGTTTCGACGAAGTTCTAAATTATATGTTATAAGTTAATAGACATAATTTGCTATTAGAATAAAACTCTTTAAAACATATATAAGTGAGATCTAGTTTTGTTCGTCTCGTCACGTAAAATACGTCAGTATAAATAAAATTAAAAATGAACATACCATTCGGAAGTTATATCAATTTAAAGTAAATGCTTTTACTTTTTCCCATGGGCGGACCCACAGAGTATGCAGGGTGGGCCACTAAATACTCTGGGTCCAGTTGCCATTAGCACATAATAGAAATTTTTTAGTAAAAAAAAGGGAAAACGAAGCGCCTGTTTCTGCCGTCCCTGATCGCAACTCGATCGCGTGAGTAGTCCGTGACTCCGTGCCCAAGGCGGCTCCGCGGCGGCTAAAACTGCGCGTGTACGTGTCGTTCCGAGTCGCGAGTCCTGTCCTCAACTCCTCATCAAATCACGACGGTCGCGCGAGACTACTTCACGGGCGATGGGCCGACGGCGCAGGTGCACCTCTGCGCGACGCCGATCGGCGATCCGCGAGGCCGCGACCAGCGACGACAGCGGCGGCGCGGCGCGACCCGTCCCTGCCCTGCCATCTTGCGATCCGATCTAATCCAAGTGTCCGAGAAGGCGATCCAATCCGATCCAATCCAATCACTGTGATCCTAGTAAGTTCCCAGCATTAGTCAAAAACTCAATATCGCATGTGTCATGTGAGTTTTCAGTTTTGCTCTTGCCTCTTGCCTGCGCTAATTAGTAATCTATTTTTCAGATTTCTTGAACGATGAAGAGAAGTGGAGACATTCGATGTCCTTTTTGACAAAGCAGCAAAGAAGGTGGCTGTAGCTGCTTTGAATCCCTCACCCACCTCCAGGTTGAAACTGTTGTGGAAGAGCATAGTCAAGAAGAAAGAACACAAGTTGAAGAAATTGTTGATCCTTCGCCCTCGCCAGTGTCATCGCCACCGCCACCGCCTCCATCAAAGCCACCAGTGTATGATATCAATATGCTTCCATATGATCCAGGTGAAAGGCTACCTATAGAACATTATCATGCTAATGATCAAGATGCAATCCGTAGAGCATATATAACTAAAGGTCCTTGCAAAACATATACACATGATTTTCCAATAAAAAACATTGGAAATGCACCTCGTCGATTCAATTTGCAATGGTTGTATAATTATGAGTGGCTTGAATATAGTATCAAGAAGGATTCTGCATTTTGCTTTATATGCTACTTGTTCAAGAAGGGCAGTGGGTCAAATGCTTTTGTTGTTGATGGATGGAATAATTGGAATATACGAAATAACTCACTCATCAAACATAGTGGTTCATGCACTTAATGTATGTTATTTTTGGCTACACAAATGAGTTATTCGAGTGTTTACAGAGAAGAGATCAAGATATTCTTAATGCAATCTCACTTGTTAATGTGGCAAAGAGCAGAATGCAGTAGCTGAGGTCTGATGGTTGGGATAATTTTCTTAAGAAGGTCACTTCTTTTTTATTAAACATGGTGTAGAAGTTCCTGCTTTGGATGGTGCTTATGTGCCTTATGGAAAATCAGCAAGGTATGCCCGTGCCCGAAAACAAACAAATGATGACCATTTTAGAAGAGAAGTGTACATTGGTGTCGTTGATCAAATTAGTCAAGAGCTTGATAATCGGTTTGATGAGATCAACATGGAGCTACTCTCTTGTATGTCAGTCTTTAGTCCTTCAGAGTCCTTTGCTTCATTTGATGCACAGAAGATACATAGATTGGCTGAATTTTATCCGAATGACTTCTCCAACAACAATTTGCTACAACTAAAATTGCAACTTGATAATTATATTGATGACATGAAACGAGATGAATGCTTACAAGGTCTAGACAACATTGTTGATCTCTCATTTGAAACAAAGAGGCACAAAGTGTATGATATGGTGTACTTACTTCTCAGATTAGTTTTGCTTTTACTTGTGGCAACTGTAAGTGTTGAAAGGGTATTTTTTGCATTGGTCATAGTGAAAACAAAATCAAGGAATAAGTTAGGTGACATAGTTCTGGATGATTGTCTACAAACATTTATTGAGCGGGATATTTTCTTTCAAATTGATGAAGATGATATAATTGAGACATTCATGTTATTGAAAAAGCGACGGATCAACAAGTAATATTGTAAGTCTATTATATAGCTACATTTTAAAGTATTTTATATTTTATTTGAACAATTTATATGGTTTTAGAATATGGTTGTGCTGAATTAGAATATAGTTTTACCGAATTGTATATGCTTTACTGAATTGCATAATAAATTTTTTTTGTTACGTATATCTAGAGGTAAAAAGCTGAGTCCGCCACTGCTTTTTCCGACCTGCATCAGCAGTGATGTCAGTGGTGGACGTCAGGAACCAGTGCGCAGAGGGGAAAAAACACGCAGTGAAGAGCACTCCACATGTCACATGTCAGGACTCGTTCACACCATCTAATTGTCCTAAGACTTATAGCACCCATTCTTCGTTAACAATGATGAAGATACAATATATTATTATATCATATCAATGGCGACAGTTAACATGTTTGAATCTGAACAAAATATTTATATAGAATGACTTACTCTAAAGACTTAGGGTCGTGACTTGTTCACACCATCCTAAGTACCTTCAGCATGTGCCACCAGCGATCCAGTCAGCGAGAGCTAACTAATAAGCTTCGTTCGCAAGTCCTCACGGTACTAGTCAACTGTTATTCCCACGCTTTATATATTTTCTGGACGTGTACGCCCTCTGCACCCGGCCGGATCGCATCGTTACTTCGGTAGTATCATCGATGATGGCCAGCATCTCTGCACACCCTGCACGAACCTCCTCCCCGTTGACCTCCGCCGGCCGGCGGCGGCGCTGCTCTTCCAGCAGCAGCAGCAGCCCCCGACGTCGAAGACGAGTATTAGCGGCGATGACTGGATCAGCGGCTCCTCACGCGGTAGCTTCAGAGCCGCAAAGAAGTCCTCGATAGTTTTGAGTTGGACTGAAGAAAAAATAAAAAGGTTATGTTTCACAAAATAACTTTTGTACAAAGTTATAAGCATTGGCGGAGCTTCATGCAGGCCAAAGGGGGCCATGGCCCCTCCTTGCTTATTCAAATCTTCATTAAATAGCTATTAAACTAGTGAATAAAATTAATGAATATGCATATTAAGCAAGAAATTAATGTTGATGGTCCCCTCTTATTTTTACATCAAGTTCCGCCACTGGTTATAAGTTATATGCTATAAATGAATAGACATAATTTGCTATTAGAATTAAATTCTTTAAAATATATATAAGTGAGATCTAATTTTGTTCCTCTCGTCACGTAAAACACGTCAGTACAATTGAAATTAAAAATGAATATACCATTCAAAAGTTATATCAATTTAAAGTAAATATTTTTGCTTTTTCTGACCTGCATCAACATATGTCACATGTTAGGACTCGTTCACACCATCCAATTCCATTCCCTGATAAAGGTCATTCTGTTTAGATACAGCGACCCAGTCAGCGAGAGCTAACCAATAAGCTTCGTTCGCAAGTCCTCACGGTACTAGTCAACTGTTATTCCCGCGCTATATATATTTTCTGGACGTGTACACCCTCCGCACCCGGCCGGATCGCATCGCGTCGCATCGATGATGGCCAGCATCTCTGCACCCTGCACGAACCTCCTCCCCGTTGACCTCCGCCGGCCGGCGGCGGCGCTGCTCTTCCAGCAGCAGCAGCCCCCGACGTCGAAGACGAGTATTATCGGCGGCGCCTCCTCCACCACTCTGCCGAGTCCGATGAGGTGTGAGCGTCCTCTGCACCAGCAGCGCCGTGGCGCTCGTCGTCTTGTGGCGGCCTCCGCGGCGACGACCGAGCCTCCGTTGACGGAGGAGAAGGAGAAGGAGAAGTCCGTCGTCGGGGACATGGAGCGGGGCTCTCTGGCGGAGGAGTCCGGGCGCTCCGACGGGCAGCTGGCGGCGCGGTGGCGGGAGATCCACGGGCGCGGCGGCTGGGAGGGGCTGCTGGACCCCATCGACGCGGTGCTGCGCGGGGAGCTGATCCGGTACGGCGAGTTCGCGCAGGCCTGCTACGACGCCTTCGACTACGACCGCTTCTCCCGCTACTGTGGCAGCTCCCGCTACCCGCCGCCGACCTTCTTCCCCGACGTCGGGCTGCACGGCGTGGGCTACGAGGTGACGCGCTTCCTCTACGCCACCTCCAACGCGCGGCTGCCCAACTTCGTCACCGCCCGGAAGCACCGGCCCCGGTCCGACTACGACGGCGACGACCCGCACGCGCGGCTGTGGAGCGAGACCGCCTCCTTCATCGGCTTCGTCGCCGTGTCCACCGACGAGGAGACGGCGCGCATCGGCCGCCGGGACGTCGCAGTCGCGTGGCGCGGCACCGTCACGCGCCTCGAGTGGGTGGCCGACCTCACGGCGGCGCCGCGCCCGGTGGCGAGGTTCGGCATCCCCTGCCCGGACCCCGGCGCCAAGGTCGAGTCCGGCTTCGCGCAGCTCTACACGGGCAAGGACGCGGCGTGCCGGTGGTGCCGGTACTCGGCGCGGGAGCAGGTGCTGGCGGAGGTGCGCAAGCTGGTGGAGCTCTACCACGGCCGCGGCGAGGAGGTGAGCGTCACCAGTGACGGGGCACAGCCTCGGCAGCGCGCTCGCCACGCTCAGCGCGTTCGACGTCGCGGAGACGCGCGCCAACGTGTCGCCGGACGGCATGGAAGCGCCGGTGTGCGTCTTCTCCTTCTCCGGCCCGCGGGTGGGGAACACGCGGTTCAAGGCGCGCCTGGAGCGGGAGCTGGGCGTGAAGGCGCTGCGCGTCGTCAACGTGCACGACATGGTGCCCAAGGTGCCCGGCGTGTTCTACTTACTGAACGAGAGGTCGTTCCCGGAGGCGGCGTTGCGGCTGATCGACGACGTGGGGCTGGGCGCCGTGTACGTGCACGTCGGCGTGGAGCTGCCGCTGGACCACAGGGTGTCGCCGTACCTCAAGCACACGCTGGACCCGACGTGCTTCCACAACCTGGAGGCGCACCTGCACCTGCTGGACGGCTACCAGGGCCGCGGCCGGGAGTTCAGGCTCGGCGGCAGGGACCCGGCGCTGGTGAACAAGGCCGCCGACTTCCTCCACGACGACCACATGGTACCGCCCGAGTGGCGGCAGGACGAGAACAAGGGGATGGTCAGGGCGGAGGACGGCCGGTGGGGGCTGCCGCCGCGGCACAGGGAGGTGCACGACCACCCGGAGGACACCGACCACCACCTGCAGCAGCTCGGACTCGCCGCCAACTGATCGGCTCGACGATGCATGAGGATGGCCTGCACCTGCACTGCTGCGTGCGTGGTGTACAACTGTACAATGATCACAAGCTGCCTGCTGTTTGGCTAATAATTGGCAAAGCATGTGCATGCCAAGGGCGTGCCATGTACTCACTCTACACGTTACTATTATTAAATTTTAACGCAATTTTTTTTTATTGCCCTCAAGGCATCAAGGGCATTATTATTTACTCCAAATTCCAAACTAGTTCGTTAATATGTAATGTTACTTATAAATAATACAGCATTTTCAGATTTTTCAAGAGAAAGACATGACGATTGGTCCAGTCCTGACACGGTTGGGCATGTACTATTGGGCGTGGCACAACTTATCCGTGCCATGCCATGCCGAGCCGTCATGTTTAACACTCGACCCAGACAAAAGTCTACATGGACTAAGTTATACCGATGATAGAAAGACGCCCGAGTATGCGACACATTGTCCGGTCGTCGCAACCACTCCTATGTCATACCACCTTCATCATAGACATGCCTCGCACAAGACTATCGCTTCGCCGCCATCGAGAGAGAAGACGACACAGAGAGCAGGGAAGGAGTGTCCTCACCGACGCATGGGGGTTTTGCTGTCAGGAGCTAGAGGCAAGTGAGAGAAATTGGCGGCTGGGAGGGAGGACAATGAGAGAATGAGAATGGAGTTGGTTTATATCTAGTTTTCTATCAAAAGTTGCATCCAACGGTCAGAAATGCTACAAGTCAATCTAATGATCGGAAATAATTAGGTCACCATTGTGCTAGACCAATTAACCATGCAATGTCCTGGCGGCGCCATGTGCCGATATTGAGACCTAGAAACGACTATATACCCATGTCCATGCCGGCACTGTAGACATGATCCACGGTCTATACATGGCCTTATGATCGTAACCATGCTGGCACCGGCAACGGTCAATTAGGATAGAGGGGGTAGAGTTGGACCATACTTTACTATTGTAGATTGAGTGTAAGTTCTATTATCACTTGGTGTTAATTGATTATTATAACTGAGAATGATCAGGATTACTCGAACGGTTCTCTAATTATTTATTAGTTTTTTAATTCTATGTATGTATGTATGTATGTATGTTTTATTTGGTTTTCTTTTAAATTTTTCTAATTTTGTTTTCATAGAAATAATCTGGCACTTTGAAATCTTTCATTTAGCTTTCATAGAAATAATGTAGGTATTTTTTATGTATACATTCTATTTATTTGTATTAGTTTTGATCATCTGATCTAAATCGTGCGGTTAGAAGCGTCGAGTGTTTCGTGACTTGAAACACTCGATTCTACCATCTTAGGCCAATCTAGTGTTTTTTTGAGCCAACTCGAGTTTTAAAACACTATAGACACGAAGTAGACAATTTGCTGGTCAGCACCCGACCACTAATTTTTAAGCACACAAAACGGTCAAGACACGGAAGGTGCTCTCTCCCAAGTCCCAATCTCCCTTGTCCCTAGAAAAATACACAGACGCTGCAGTCTGCATGGGCACCGGCTGCCGGTGCCGGCAGCTCCGCAGCTGTATCGTTCCCTCGGTTTCGTTGACGCATGAGCTAGTTAGCACTCAGCAGAAGCCGTCACGTGCACCGGAACCCAAAGCCCGTGCTTGCTTCCCGCGTCCTAGCTCCTCGATAGACGACGACGGTCCTAGCCAACCAAACAAAGGCCACGACGCCACGTCGGCGCCACGCGCTCGATCTGCAGACTGAAACCAGCGGCTCCCCCCTTCTTCTCCATTCCATGTGCGCGCCGCGCCGACGCCGCGAATCCTGCATGCTCTGCCTCTGCTCTGCTATAAAACGCGTCCCATCGCCACGCCAAGCTTGTCCGGTCTGCTCTGCGACGACGATGCACCTCGCCATCTCCCTCTCCCTTCTCCTCCTCCTCGTCGGCTGGCGTTGTCGTCGGCGCGCAGCCGTTCGACTACCCGACGGCGAAGCCCTCGACGACGTGGGCCAACACGGACGCCTCCCTCCCGCACCACTGTCACGTACGCGGACGGCTCCGTGGCGCGCGCCGCGCTGCTGCGCCTGAACCCGGCGGGGTACGGGCCCTCCTACGCCTTCGGCTTCTTCTGCACCAACCACCAGCCCTGCGCCGAGTTCCTCCTCGGCGTGGCCGTCGTCTACTGCAACAGCGGCGGGCTGATGGACCTCCGTCGTGGCGGGCATCCCGCAGGTGGTCTGGTCCGCCAACCGCGGCCGCCCCGTCGGGGAGGGCGCGTCCGCGGAGCTCACGGCCGCGGGCGACCTCGTGCTCCGCTCCGGCGGCGGCGGCGGCGCCGTCGTGTGGTCCGCGGGCACCGCGGGGCGCTCCGTCGCCGCCATGGCCGTCGCCCGCGACGGCAACCTGGTGCTCCTCGACGCGCGGAACGCCACGGTGTGGCAGTCGTTCGACCACCCCACCGACGCGCTGCTCGTCGGGCAGTCGCTGCGCCCCGGCGCGCGCCTCGTCGCCAACTCCTCCGCCGCCGACTGGGCCCCGAGCCGTCTCTACCTCGCCGTCGCCGACGACGGCCTCAGCGCCTACGCCGACGCCAAGCCGCCGCAGCGGTACTACCACCTGGGATTCAGCAAGGCCGCCGGAGCCTACGCGGCGTACGCCAACGGCAGCCTCGCGGTGTTCGATCCAGATCCGGCTGCTGCTTCCACGCCGCTGGCCACCATCCAGCTCCCCGCCGTCGCCGCCGGCACGGTGCAGTACATGCGGCTGGAGCACGACGGGCACCTCCGGGTGTACGAGTGGAATCCCGCCGGGTGGGCGCCGGTGTTCGACGTCCTGCGCCTCTTCCCGGACGACTGCGCGTTCCCGACGGTGTGTGGCGCCTACGGCGTGTGCACGGACATGCAGTGCAGCTGCCCCGACGCGGCCAACTTCCGGCCGGTCGACTTCCGGAGGCCCAACCGCGGCTGCGTCCCGGTGGCTCCTGCTGCCGCCTGCGGCGGGCCGCCGGCAAGGCTGGTGACGCTGCCCGGGCTGGCCTACTTCAACGACCCGGCCACCAGCCTGAGGGCGCTGGAGAGGGTGAGCGACGCCGCGTGCAGGAAGGCGTGCCTGGACGAGTGCGCGTGCGCCGCGGCGCAGTTCGTGTACGGCGCCGACGCCGGCGACGGCTTCTGCTACCTGCAGTCGGAAGTGCTGTCGCTGGAGACGTCGAGGCCGGAGGTGGTGCACTACAACTCCACCATGCATCTCAAGGTGCGGGCCATGCGTCGTCCGTCAGCCAGATTTTAGTTTGAGCACTCACACAGCAAGACTGCAGCTGCGGGCATGTCTGAATAAAGTCGTTTTTCAGTGGAACGTATTATAGGTTTCCAGTCCAAGACTTGTGATCGACGGATGACAGAATAAAGCTGTTTTTTTTTCCTGGAGCTATGATATTCTTGGTGCGAGTTGACCTTGACAACGTGCAGAAATGTGCATCAAAATTCAAATGCCAGCAGCAGCAGAAAATGTGCGTCAAAATCGTTAGAAATGTTTCAAAAAAAAAATGGAGGCCGCCGTCTCCAGCGTGTCTCATAGGCCACCTTTGCTTTGACCTTTACTCGCTTCGTGTTCGAGGCCCACATAGGCCATTTTGTTAAACAAGCCCACATCGCTCGCTTGGGCCTTTCTATTCCCAAACAAAATCCCACCCAACGCAGACGCACGCAGGCGCCAGCAGCGGGCGACGGGCGCTGCAGCAGCCAGGAGCCAGCACGCGCGGTGAAGGGCGGAGGCGGCCAGGTCGCTGGGCTGAGGCTGAGGCGGCGCGGGAGCGGCAACTGACGAGGGCTTTCCAACTCGGATCCAATCCAACGCCGTGTGGATTCGTGCTCTCCCTCCCGCCGCGCCGCGCGGAGGAGAGCGAGTGACGGGACGCCGTGGAGGAGAAGGAAGGCGGGCCGACGCCGACAGCGGAGGTTCACCGGCACTGACCCCTGCCCCGGTGAGACCGCGCCGCCTGTGTCTCCCTTTCCCTTCTTCCTGTGCGTCTGCCCCGCGCGCGGCCGGATGGGATTTTACCCTACTCCCGTAGTCCTCATCTTTAAATTCCGGCCGCCTCTGGTCATTCAAAATGCACGTCTGTTGCCCATGCTATTTGCCTATTTGGGGACTTTATTTAACACTCCATTTCATGATCTCGGGATAGGATGAACGCTACCTTGACATTTGAGATGACTTTAGCATTAGATCATTAGTCACACCAAAAATCCCGCAGAACGTGGCTGAGCGGAAAACCTGACTTGCACTGCCAAGCTGCTGAAAAACTGCTAAGCCTGCGCACCTTTGGCTTGCAGGAATCGTTACATCTGAATTGGAGGTCGGGTGTGATGTGTGATGGGGTTAGTTACAACGTGACTTGCTAGACAAATGTCACTAAATCCAGTTCCGTCATTGCGTGGGCAGAATCTTGCATCTCATAGCAATCTAGTTCATGACATGATGCATACGCAATTGTATCTCGCAGTGATGTTCGATTGCAATCGACCACAATTGTTTTCTGCTTCCTTTGCTCCCAAATGCTGTAGCTAAGATTCGAATACTTGATGCATATCTGATTTTTGTTCAATCAAAACCGAACATAACACATGACACTTGGATTCTGACATTGAGGCTAAAAGGAATTAATGTCGTCATTTTTCTTTCAGGTGAGGTTGATTTTACAAAATACATGCTACCGTAGAACAATATTTTTTCACAATGCTTTGGAAAACGAGTTGTAGGCTATGGCAACCCGTATCCTGTCACGTCAAAATCTGAGAAAGTTGGCTTCATTCACTCTCCAGAATATATCCCAGAGGCAACTAATTTCACCTTATCCTCCAGCTCTCAGGTAATATCAGTTTCAATTCTTACCACTTTTGAGTCCTCACTTGTATTCATATACGCCAAAGGAGAAAGAGAAAGAGAAACACCACATGAGCAGAAATTATGTCTAATTGCATGATCCCAATGTCCTGGGGCTTTTCAGGCCGCAACATGTTGTTTTTCCCTTTTAGATTAGGCATAGAGGTTGCAACTGATCTTTGCAATACCGCAAAGCTATTACTCCAGTTATTCTGTAAGTAGCAAGTAGTCTCTTCTGCTGAGTTCTGGAACATGTATCACAAGAGTTCGCTGATTAAGTGTTACCCACTGAGTCACTCAAATTATTGTCTGAAGTTTACTAATCCAAGATGTGAGGCATGTTTTAACATGTCAAGTGTTAGCAAGGGTGTCATAATGGTTTTGAGTCCTTTTTCATGCATGACGGTTTGATCTAGTTCTCCTTGTATTTTCCTTCTGTTTATTACAGATCTACTATTGCTTCTCCCAGCAAATTCCTTAGCCCTCTTTACCTGTCTGGGCATTCATCAGCTGTGAGATGGGCAACCTATGGATCAGTGAATCTAGTTCTCTCTGATGATGGAAAACCCAAGTTTCAAATTGAGGAGGTGGAGCCCTCCACAAGGAGAAGGTATTTGACAAAGAAGCGCTTGAAGATTCAGAGGAAGAAGGAAAAGAAGAAGAGGAAGGAGGCAAATAAAAATGATCCACGTCGCATCAGGCCCAAGGGGAAGAAGATAAAACAAAAATTTCCCACACCTGAAGCTAGGCTCAAATATAAGATCGAGAAGGTAGTGTACCATATTATATGAATTGGTCTGGTTTGCTTGGCTCATGTCTTGTTGCTCCATTTCTTCAATGTTCATGCATATTGCTTGATGTATCTGTCAATGACAAAATGAGATTCCTAGTTATTATGCAGCATCTGAATTACCATTCTTGTTTTATCCTAACAGTCAGTTTTCTTACAGAATGCTTTAAAATTGTTTTCTCTGCTCTTGTTTCTGTGATATAATGTAGTGTAGTTCGTTGTATTAAAGCCCATTTAATTTGTTTGAACCCTAATTGAAACTATTTGTTTAATGAAAGCAGTGTGATTTGTCCCTTTTATTTCTCTGGTTTCTTAGGAGAAAATAAATTGGAACGAGCCTTTTTCTCTTTCAGGCCAAACTAAAGGAAGCAAGGTTGGTCGAAAAACTGAAGAAGTACGAGATTGCCAAAGCTCAAGGCCCTATGGCTAAACCAGATGATCTTAGTGGCGAGGAAAGATTTTACTTGAAGAAGGTTTCACAGAAAAAATCAAATTATGTCCCTGTTGGAAGGCGAGGAGTGTTTGGAGGCGTAATTCTGAACATGCATTTGCATTGGAAAAAACATGAAACTGTAAAAGTCATATGTAAGCCCTGCAAACCAGGGCAGATCCAGGAATATGCAAATGAGATAGCCCGGCTGAGTGGCGGTATTCCTGTCAACATCATTGGAGATGACACCATAGTCTTCTACCGAGGAAAGAACTATGTTCAGCCAGAAGTTTTGTCACCTATTGATACACTGTCAAAGAAAAAGGTAATTAGGATGATTTTAGTTTAATTTTGTTGCTATGCAAACAATGAATCTTTGCTTATGCATGCTGCACATGATTTTGTTACCAAAGATATATTGATCCAAAACTCTTTTGCCTTTATGCCTCTTCACTAGTAGCTCTCATTCAGAGATGGCAAATTGTTTATTTACTCTTGTTGGTTTCCCGTCTAGTGTAACCCAACTCGCTGACTTAAAGGTTTTGCTTTTGCTGTATATAGATTAATGCATGCTTATATATGCTATCAAAATGACATGGCCCTCTGCTCCCTTTATGTTTTATAACACAATAGATATGCAGAGAACAATAAACTAGTAAAACTTGTGAAACCCTTTCATTGATTTAAATTCATGTCTGCATCGTACCTCCTGTGTTCCTAGCTCGTGTAACCTAATGCTCAGCTCAGGTTCTTTGCAATCCTCTTGTCTTGATTATTAGCCATCATGTTGATTCTAGATCTGCATACATCTTTTAAATGCCCTTACATCTGCTCTTCTTTAATTATTAGGCACTTGAAAAATCAAAATATGAACAGTCGCTGGAGACAGTTCGGCGTTTCATTGCAATATCTGAAAAGGAGCTTGAACTTTATTATCGGCATGTTGCTCTTTATGGAATTCCACAATCCCAGAAAGCTGATCTTGTTTGTGGTGATGATAGCGAAGCTTCTTTGCTTAAAATGGGGGGATTGGATCAAGGGAAGGACCAAGAGCCTCGTCTGGCTACCAATCATTTTTCTGATCTTCACATCACTGATGTTTCTGAATCCGATTAAGAAGATGGTTCCGGTAGTGAATATGATATTGATGATGATTGAGACTGAAAGCATGACCAGCATTTCTGAAGATATTATTGTTTCTGATCATGGCGGTTTAGCCAACTGGGGCGAAGTGTGATTACCTTGTCTCACATAATTACCTTGGTGGCTAGAAATTTGCCTGCCGAGCCACCTCATTATAACATGGGTTCCTCATCACTCAGTTCGAGTGATGCCAATGTTAGATTTTTGCTGTACTGAATTGTCATATTATGCTGTCCCTTCTGTTGTCAGCTATAATTAAGCTTATTTTTGTGGTGGTCTACCTTGAAAGACTTTATGTGTGCCAGTACAGCAAGTTCAGCCTTATCTGTCATCTGTCACCCAATGCAGTGATGTATCTTTGCATATCCTTCTGAAAGTGCTTTCTCCTTGCTATCAAAAGCTAAGTTAGTTTGGGAGCTGGGACCCATATGACAGCTGTGGAAAAGTATACATTACCAGCTACTAAGAGATACTATATTGTACTGCTCAAGAAAGTATCCTCTGAGTTGGCCTCACTACTTGGCCACCAACATCTGATGAAGCAGTGAGGTGATTTCTGATTATGATTAATGAATAAGAAACCTTTGAAATCCAAGTCTTTCTCATGAGGTGATTGGAGTGGTCACAGGGAGTAATTCGCACGACACTCCCGCCTCTTTTTATCACAGCATGCTTGGAGAATTGCACAGGCCGTGCGTCACTTTCTGGAGGCTCTCCTTTTCTTCCCACAACGATCAATGATGTTGCTGGGCAGCATATAGTATTTCTGAACAGTTGTGACAGTTCATGGGTGAATGAATAGTGGCTGGGCAAAAGAGGAACCCACTGTAAGTCAAATATTTGGATAATCTGTCGCTCTCCTTGTGTATTTAACAAAATGCTTGCAAAGCTCTGTTACTGTTTTTTTGCATAATTCTGCCACTGCCGTTGTTTGTGGGGTTTCAAACTTTATCTCTGAGAAGGGTTCTTCCAGAAACCAACTAGAGAAAAGGATGTGAATCAATTGACTTTGGGGAGAAGCATGCATACAAGAATATTTGCGTGGTTCCCTTGTGACGCAAGGCTTCATTCAAAATTGCAAATGGAGAACCATAACTATTCCACCAGAAAGCCACTTGTGAGTCGGTGAGACCAAAGATGTGAAGGCCCCAAAATTTATTCTGTTCCTATGGACCATGCTGGCGCATGGAAACATTTGCTGGTACGAGCTACGAAACACAAGCCACCAACTCGCATATATGCATATACAGATATTCCTCCTCTTCTACATGTACGTTCTACAAGGAACCATATATATACCGAAACCAAACTCAACAAACTCACAGAAGTCAACGCATGTATACATAAAGCTTGGTCAGAAACATGTACCAAAACCAACACGGTTTTGACCATTTATTTATCTCTGAACACGAATCAGAAGTGGTATACTGTTCCAATTTTCAACAACTGTTTGGATATGTCACTACTAAATGGTAGAATTCTCCTAGTGTTTTCAAATAATAATTAATAAAACACTACCACTAATCATAGCACATGAGAATACCCACTATGAGATGAGGCATTTATTAGGGAAAGTTTGTACTAAATTTTGAATGCTAAAATGGTAGTAGAAGCCACATCATTAGAAGAATTAGAAAATTCTAGTGTATATTGCGCCTTCCAATCTGTGATGTTTTCTAACAAATTATGATGATATAATCATTATATATGTACAACTTTCTTAGCTCTATGGCGTGTGTTGTGTGGTGTCCTGAGCTGTACATAGCTGAGGTTAGCATGGAATGTGTTCTTGCACTACTTCACGAGGTAGGTCAACTGCTGAGTAGAGCGGTACTTAAACATATCATCATGCTAAGCATTAGATAAGTTATTGTTAATGTGTCTAGCTGTCATCTCAAGGAAGATTCATGTACTGGTCTCCCACTCAGCAATATCATGGAGACCTTTCTGTGACAAGATTCACATATTCGATCTCCTCTTTTTCTCTGGTGTGGGGTTATTTGTGGTTGCTAAATTTTCTGTCGGTACGCCTTTTCCTTGGTGTCATTTTCATAACTGGCTATGGTCACTCTCTGTTCTCATTACGCAAGAACAATTCAGTATGGATAGATGGTCACTTGCTTTTTGTTAAAAGTTTGGACCACACAAATATCATGGTGTGTATTTCTAATAATACACGTACATATCTAGTAGAGAAAACAATAGTACAATTTGATCGATGGGATAGAATGAAATAGCAGTATTAGCTATAATTGTTGGTAAATGATGCAGTCTTAAGGCATATATAATTTAGCAAAAAATGTTACTGAAGGAACCTTTTATATATATGAGTTGGGGCCTTGTTAGTTGCTCACTATTGATGAGCCAAGATCAAAGATAATGATCAGCATGCAGTATTGCCTGTACAGGCAATAAATTATAATTGCAATCTAGATGGTTAATAACAGTGATGAGATAGAACTCGATCTGTCGCTTTCGTTCCATCCTATTACAGGTTTGCTCATCAATAATAATCACTATCCTAGCTAGCTACGACAACTGGGACGTTAGCGTGCAATGCATCTTGCCAGTTCCTACTC
Organism: Eremochloa ophiuroides; assembly: GCA_038502445.1. Taxonomy (NCBI): domain Eukaryota; kingdom Viridiplantae; phylum Streptophyta; class Magnoliopsida; order Poales; family Poaceae; genus Eremochloa; species Eremochloa ophiuroides. The sequence goes on from JAHLJS010000006.1 coordinate 84,724,801, forward strand.
CATATCCACACAACAGTGGAAAGGCAGCAAACTCATTATGATTACCAAAATTTGTTTCATGGATCTGTAAAACCTGTAGACCTGCTACTATATACTAGCTAGTTCAACATCCATTTTTTGCTAGCTTTCTCAATTGAATGTATATATAAATGTATGATAATATATGTATGTATGAAACATACTATTTATACATATATAGCTCATCATGCATGTAAATATATATAGCAGGGTACTGTAGCAGTACTTTTGTGGAGCCTGCATTTTTCAAGGAACAATCGAAGGATGGCCAAGAAGCAAATGTGGCGTAGATATACAGAGGCCTGAGGCCGGGTATACTTGTGGACTAGCTATATAACGGTGCCAGGTCCTACCTTCTCTCCTCTTCCTTTCTTTCCTCTTTGCCTGCAGCCAACTTTAGCTTTTCCCTCTCTCTCTCTCTCTCTCTCTCTCTCTCTCTCTCTTTCTTTGATATCTTTCTCTGTCTCCTCTTCTCTTCCTAGTTCTTACCCCCTTCTCTGCAAGTTAGAGAGATCAGGTGGCAGCTGTAGCTAGGCTAGCTCTAGCTAGGGTTGGTGCTTGGAGGGAGAGAGGTAGCCTTTCCTCCCTTGCATATATATCAAGCCTTGAGATCAGACCTCGCCTTTCATTCTGACCCCCAAACACAAGGTTAGTAGCCCTCTCGGTTGGTGGATAGTGGATACCGCAAGAGGTAGACAAATCAAGGAGGGGAGCTAGGGGTGCAGAAAGAGAGTGGATCAGCTAGCTCTAGCGCCAGAAGAGGAACAAGAGGAGATCAGGGGCCTGGCAGTACGTAGTTGTTGCCTTGTTGGATATATACGTAGCGACTGAGGAGAGGACCGCCGGCCAAGGATACTGTACAGATATGTCTCAGGCGATGTCCGGCGGCGGCGCGGGGCAGTTCGGCGACACGACGTTCACCAAGGTGTTCGTGGGGGGACTTGCGTGGGAGACGCACAAGGAGGGCATGCGGGCCTACTTCCAGCAGTTCGGTGACATCCTTGAGGCCGTCGTCATCACTGACAAGAACACCGGCAGATCCAAGGGATACGGATTTGTGAGTTCCAAACCCTTCCCCCTTATTTTCTCTTCATTATGAGGAACCATCATACATAATTTTCTGCTTTGTTAACATGTGGTTTATTATTTCTTCTCTAATAATCCTAACCTTTTTAATTTCTTCGTTAATTTTGCATGTATCCTCATCAATTGAGTCTAATAACCAAAGAGTTACTGTAGTTCATTAGTGTCCAATTAACAAGTTGCAGATGAACCATTGAACTGATCAAGAGCTTAATATGTACGATATTGAAGTAGTTATTGATGATGGTTTAATTTGTAAGCTTGTATAATTGTAGGTAACTTTCCGTGAGCCGGAGGCGGCGCTGAAAGCTTGCATCGATCCGTACCCGGTGATTGATGGAAGGAGGGCCAACTGCAATCTTGCCTATCTCGGCGTCAACAAATCCAAAACAGCACTGCTGCCGCAGTATCTTCAACCATATGGTAATTATATCGTCCGCATTTGTCTTCACTCTTTAACGAAGAAACTAATATATTGTTTAATCAACAAATTAGTTAATGTTCGTCGATCGAAAGAATTTTTAAGCATAAAGCCTGATTGAGCTTCTTAATTCATGCCAGATATGCATGTTGTTGACTCTTTGCTCATTAATAAGGACAAGAAGTAATATATACATGCTGCATATATCATGTAGTTCAAAGGCTTTTGTCTTTGCATCATTTTATGCTAATGTATATATGCCTTGCGCATAAACTACGTTGCTACTACTAATTAAGCTTTGTTTTCTATATAGCTTCTTGCATTAGTGCTGCCTTAAACTAATCAAGACAATATTTCAAGAACTGCACTTTTAGAATCAAATCAAATATTGTCTGAAGCAGGGAATACACGATGCCTTTTTGTTTTGAATCAACTGAATAACTAACTAGAGCTAGTAATAATTTGTTAAAGTTTTTTTTTTTTACTATATATATTGGGTATATAATGTGGTGCTAGCTATTTTGCAAGATTAATTGAATGTTGCGCTGCATATATATATCCATTAAAAAGCAATACTACGCACATGTATGTATCGGGCAAATGCAAGGGTCAACATTGTATCCGGCTATCGTACCGCGACAGTATTTCCCCAAGATGAAAAAGGCTGCATCACCTCCAGCTTTCTGCAAAGCGCTAAAAGCAAGCGTGGTTAGTTATTCTTGGGGGTTGTTCCTTCCAGGCTAGCTTGCCTTCTTGCTTCTTCCAATAGTATAATCCTGCAGGTGCAGCTGCAGCTGCAGTACAGGCAGTCGTCAGTCTGTGCTTTGATGTCCTTGTCCTCTACAAAATTATCTTCCTTCCGTACACCCTTCTCTAACTAACTAACAAACCATAGAACGTATTGCATCTGCTACGAGTACAAATCTTTCTTATTAGCTGGTGCTGCCCAGCCAGCCTCTTTAAGAGCAGTGTCTAACTGCATTCTTTGTCATGACGTTGCAAAATGAGTACTAGCTAGCAGATGCATTATATATTACGAAATCACTTGCAGTAGTTTATCTAGATCTTCCATTGAGTGCATGCATAAAATCATATGGCACTGCATTGTTCCTACATGAATCTTACTTCTAGAATTAACATAACCGTGGGAGTGTGTATTATATTGGACAAGTATATCTGTCTTATTACTGTGCCGTTTAATTACGACTTTGCAAATTACATTCTCCAATAAGTAATTAATAATGTAATCTAGCAATTTTGACTAACACTAACATCTTTCACTTATTATCTGTGTAACTGCGCGTTCCTTTGCATATGGATGGATGTGGCAGGTCATGTTTACGGGGGAGGCAGCAACAACATGCGGGCAACAATGAAGTCCTTTCAGACAGCTGGTGGTGGTGGCGCCAGCCTGATGAGCTTCGTCCCGGCGGCCGATCATGCCATCCAGCAAGGGATTCCTACTTACAGTGTGTACGCCGGGTGAGTCGTACTTAATTCTATCCCCTAGCCTCTGCATGCATGCATTGGCTAATGGCCACCATCACAGCTAGCGCTTCTGATGCATGCCTGCCGGCCGGGCGGCCAGTAGTCCATCGATAGATCCATCCATCCATCTGCTGTGTGTGTCTCCCGCTCCCCGATCTGCACTGCTGCGCTAGCTGTAAAGACATGGGTTTCGGTTAAAGGCAGCGCCGGCCTCTGCTTGCATCCCGGCCTCTCTGCTCGTTCGTTAATGGTAGGAGGGGCCAGCTACTGCACCGTCCATCACCCAGGCATGTGCCTCTCATCTTCCTGCATGTGCTCATGGGCCACACAGCTAGCTTATGCAGCGTCGCTACTACATAGATCAGATCATGCATTCCCTGTTCTGGATTTTATATTTGTTTTTTTCTACACACCTAAATATACACTTATGTCCGTATATCTACAAAATCTAGAACGATATATATTAAAAAAATCCAGAACGATTTACAATTTGAAACGAAAGCAGTGGTGTACATATACTATATAGTACCATATGTATGCAGGGTTGAAGGGTTCGGAGTATTATTCGTAGAGTACTTACCTTGCTTAGTTGCTTCTACTCCTACTAATTAGCTCGCAGCAGTCCACTTAGATACTCATGCATGTATGCAGCAGAGACTAAAGGTATGTATAAAGCGCATGAGCAGGGAGCACCGCATCATCATGTGTGTGACCGAGACTGAGAGCATGCGCCATTTTATACGGCAAAGTACAGTACACAGGTGACAGATCTCGTATGCATGCATATGCTACCTCTCGAGTACAGTGACTGCCATGTGGGGCAAATCGCTTTGGAAAAGGCTGCTGCTGGCTTCTCCTTGCTTTCTTCTTGCATGCTAGCTAGCTGCATGCGGCCAGGCTCGCATGCTGCGTCTCCGTGCTTGCACGCTTCTGGCGGTCTTGCTTTGATCTGCGTGCACGGTCAAGGCCGGCCAGGCTGGCCTTGCTTCTCGAATCTTGACCATGCATCCATGCAGCAAGTTCCCTCGTCCATTTCACTACGGAGTATATGCATCGCATGGCATGATACGATGATCAACAATCGATTGGTAGTGAAAGAAGTTGCTGCAACAACTTTCACACACGTACATTATGAAACGATCCTGCATGCGTGTTTAATCTGATTAGTCTTCTTTTTTTTTCTTGGTGATGAATAGTGATATGTGGTGCTAATAACTAATTAAGACTTATTTGTAATTTCAGGTACTCACCCTATTTCTCGGACTACGGCTATCCGCTGGTACACATATTCATTTTGCCAAAGACTTTTTAGAGTTTTGTCGCAAATTGTTCCCTTGCCTAGGAAAGTTTTCACATTTATTTATATATATGTCGTAGTATATACTACGTACTGATCATCGTCTACGTATGCATGCATGCAAACTTTTTGCAGAGCTACTATCAACCCTACGCTGGTCTGCAGCAGGGAGCCCAGCTACAGCAGTACGCCGTCTTGGGTGGCGGGGGAGCAGCAGCGCCAGCGCCGGCGGGGCTCACAATGGCGACCGCCGCGGCCAACCCCTCTGCACTGTACCCCTACTTCCAGTACGGTCCGGCGACCGCTGGTGGGTACAGCATGGTGCAGTACCCCCAGCTGTACCAGTACGCTGCTGCTGCTGCGGCTGCGGTGGGTGCCACGGCGGCGCCGACGACCACCCTTGCAGCTGGCGGCCTCCAGCAGTACGGCGGCGCGGTGGCGTTTACTCCTAATGCCATTGCCCAAGCAGGTATAGCTAGCTTAATTCTTCACGACTGATTTCTTACCTTTTGTATATTTCGATACCAATGTATTTGGTATGGCTCCACCCTTTCTGTCGTTCTGATATTTTTATTTCGATCAAGTAAAATAAAATAACTGATAGAGCGTTATTTTCAGGCATGACAATGTCTCTGACATCTCCAACTCTGGGTGAACCGACGGCGCAGCCGTACCAGTACAGCAGGCTGGTTCCTTCTCCCCTGGCTGCTGCAGCACCCGATCAGAAGCCCAGCTTGGCCTAGGCAACCACCATGGCTGCTAGTCTCTCAACCATCAACCATGCATGCACACTGCACGCACCTATCTTCTTCAATTCCTTTGGTACATGAGTCGGTATCTCCAAACAGTAACGCATATCATGCATCTCTGTTAGCTCTCTCTTAGACTCTTAACACAACAAGTCTTGGATGGCTTCATATGAAACTACAGGCATGCAGTGTACGTGTGTGATAGCTAGGTGTACTCACCATGAATGCATGCACGTACGTACACTTGTTTATGAGAGACTTGACTAACTTGTTGACGGCGATGCTCACTCTGGGTTGGGTGCTGCACTCGCCTGACTAACCAATGCAAAAAGGACCATGGCAGGTCCAATTTTCCATGCATCATCCTTTATTATTTGTGCTATAAAACCCTCTACAAATCATAATGTCTTTGATCAGTCTAGTAGTAGAAATAATTAACTTTGTAGTTGCCATGCATGCATATAAAGGTCACCACACCAGTCATATAAGCACCTGTTTTTGTTAGTCGTTATGTAGTTCCGTATATCATTATATTACTTTGTAGTTATAGCTAGGCAGATCAAGCATTGCTAACTGTTCCTTGCACTCTTATGGAAGAGTGCAGAGGACGAACTGAACTGATGAGTCGCTGCCAGTTTTTCATGTGCAGTGTTACTCAACTAATCCTGTCATCATCTGTCGAGATATGATGGCATTTTTCACGAGCCATTCTGTCAGTCCGCAGAAGTTTGTGGAGACGCACAGCGAAGGTTTACTGAATTACTGGTCAATTCGTGCTAGTCATATATACAATATATAATATACATCTTCATGAACCGGTGCAACTAATAAATAGCTAGCTATATGAGCTTGCTCAACTTAATTAATCTCTGTTTTGGTCCTTCACTTCCTCTCTTCCATATCATCATGCATTGATCTGTCTCCTCTTCACTGTACCAATTAAGCAAGCCAGACATGGTTAGGCCAAGCCAAGCTTCTGATCCATATCGTCATCATCTGATGAACGCTTACTAGAATCCCTTTATGATGACAGACATATATATATGTTATCATTACTGCTCGTCAACGATTTATGTATTGACACTGAAGTGTATTTAGCTTCCTTCTGAGAGGCGCTAATGTACCATGCATATCGATCTATATCTCTTGGGGACTACTTGAGCACATTTACAATGAACTCGTCAACTATAGATGTATGGCATGACAATATTAATTGGGGAACTCTACATCTGTTCCAAATTATAATTCGTCGCTTTGACTTTTTCGGGTACATCTGTTTTGCTTGCATCTAGATATAACATATGTTGAGATACATATATAGCAAATATGTACCTGAAATGTAAGCGCCAATATAATTAGAATCATGCTTGTTGCTTAGTCTTCAGCTCTTGTTTTGTTCATATATAACCGTACTTAGTCTTTCGGACCTTGTTTTGTTCATAACCAGCTTAGCCGATTAGGAGTAGGCGTACCATATCCGCGCATGTTTGTCTGTCTTGACGAGAAGTACGTACACGCAGCATCAGCTACCCACTACACTCTCCATGCATGCATGCACGCATCTATATATACTACTATAGCTTTGCCAGCTGCCGGAGATTTTGAGAGGGTAGATGTGCTCCGCCTCCGCCGTGCACCAGGTTGGCCGCCAGAACCCGTACCGCCTCCCGCTCGCCGCACGTACGGCGCCACCAACGGCAGGCAGAGAGGCCGCCGGTGATGACGATCTGCGCCACCACAGCATGCACCCGGCCGCTGTCCACCACCATGAAAACGTGTTTGCCGTCCGGGGTTGTTGATCATGACCTGCACGGCGGCGTAGGTGTTGCCGTAGACGAAGGCGCCGGCGGCAGGGTCGCAGTCCACGTCGGCGTTGAGCTGGTCGACGAGCGAGCGAGCGATCGATCTGAGCTGAGCCCGGCCCTGGTTGAAGAGCCTGCTCCACGCACTGGCCCATCCCCGCCGAGGCCCGCAGGCCGGGGGTGCAGCCCAGCGGGCCCACACTGGCCAGCAGAAAACTTCCTTCCTCAGCCCAAGGCTGTGCAGAGCCTGGAACAGTACAAAGAGACCGTACAAGTCACAGGAATTATTGGTTGGATTGGAGAAGCTGAGCTCGATCGATCGCTAGCTTGTCACGTTCTAGAGCTACAGCTCGATGGACTACGACGACAGACCAGGAAGTCGACGCCGTAGGGGTGGGTACTGGGGTAGTAGTCGGCCCTGGCGAGCGCGTCGTTGTTGCCGTACGTAGCAGACTCTTGCGGGAGGTCGAGTCCGAGGACGTACGCATTGCAACGCCGAGACGCTGCCACGGTCGCACCAGAGCCTTCGTTGCATCGCATTTCCTCTAAGAAACCGCACCTTACCTTTGGCTAATCCACTGTCTGCAATTGTTCACTCCACGATAAAATCCTACCCGTGCCATACCATGTGCCGCTGGGACAGAAGATCACATCGCGTGTGCGTGCTGCACCTGTCCTGTTGACTTTTTCTGGGTCGGTTGCTTGCTTGGCTTTGGTCCACTAGGTACCCAATTGTGAATTGACAAGTGCGCAAGAGTCTCACGGTCACGGGGCTCGGGCAGCTTTGCCTGCCACGCACCACCTCACCATGGGAGTAGGACGAGTGTACTATTAATAAAAACCTGATGGTGATCTGCCGCGGAAATTTCTCGTTTCAACCTTTATCTAATCTCCGCCCCCACTGGCCTAATAATCACTACTACGACGTTGACGTTGCGAGGATCTACCGCGGATTCATCACTGGCTCACTTACAAAATCCAAGGGGATATATAGGTTGAACAAATTATCACATCTTTTTTTTTAAAAAAAAAAACAACGCTTAGAAAAGGAGTATTGTATGCGCCTACAGCGTGCTGTAGCCACACATGTGTTTCCCCCTAGAATAACACGTTTTTTTTTCTCCCACAACGAATTTGATCAAAAACGAATTTTAAAGTCTTGCGTTCAAAAACACAAACCATCCAACCAATTTTAAATACCAAAACCAACGAATAAAAATACGAAGACGAGTACTACCTCGTAATATCTCCTGCTAGTGGGCCATGCTAACCAACCACCTCAGTTTGACCAAACCTAACGGGGCCCACCAAAAAAACAAAACGTCCTGCCTTTTTTGAAATGGAGAAAAAAAAAGGGAAACGAAAGGAGACCGAGACAGACACGGAGCCAAATTTACCTCTCCTGCCACTTCGCCTTTCTGGCTTTCTCCAACTAGCTTCCCGGCGCCACCCCCACCCCACCCCCGTCGCCGGCGCGCGCCGCTACTCCTCCTCGTTCTCTCTCCCCGCGCCAGATCGGCATCCCTGCGCCGGGGGATCGAGGTTCCCGCAAGCCCACCCTCCCGCGGGCGAGGACCCGGGAGGCGGGATGAGAGGCTGAGCACGACGATGGCACGCAGAGCCACGCCGCAGGAGTCTGCCGCCGCCGCGTCCGCGGCCGCGGAGGCCGCCATACGCTCCATCGGCCTCGGCTTCGACGTCGTCAGCGACGTCCGCCTCAAGTACTGCAAGCAGCGCGGCGCGCCCGACCCGTGGCTCATCGAGCTCGACCATGGGGACGTCCAGGATATCGTGCTGCCCGGCGGCGTCACCGTCCCTGGCGTCACCAAGTCGGTTAAGTGCGACAAAGGGGAGCGGATGAGGTTCCGTTCCGATGTCCTCTCGTTCCAGCAGGTGTGCTTCTGGTTCTGTTCTGTTTTGTTTTTACATCCATTTCAGTATTTCACCTTCTTATGGATCCCCATAGTGATACTGATTGTACCTACATAACAGAGAATAGCAACCGAATTGGGTATTATAGAGATGCACGACGTGCTCTGCAAATATTCTGCCGCACAAAACGGAATAAGCAAATAAAAAGTCATGCTAAACTATTGCTACTTTCAGTAGGTGTGGGTCTGTTTAGTTTTGTTTTTATACCCATTTCACTTCTTGTACGTAGTAACATATAGTAGTGTTAGTTTCGTACTGCTATAAAGTATAACAACTGATCTGGATATTACAGTGATGCATGATATGCTCTGTAAATAATCTACTGATCAAACACACTAGCAAAGAAAAAGCCATGGTGAACTATTGCTACTTTCAACTAAGTAGTAATGCTATTGTGCACATATTGTATACTTTGACTATATCTGAAGCTGCTGCAACCATTTATAGTCCTGTAATTCATTAGAAAATATGAAACGGATAGGTCAGAATCATTTCAACATTTCAGAGTGCTGGAAACACAAAGTTCATTCCCAGTTGAATTCAACAACAATCTGGAGACATACGAGTCCTTTTAGATGGATGCTGTTATATGCTCATATCACGCGCTTTTCCTCTTCAGGTGTTGCTGTTTTAAATAGTAGAGTACTGCACATCTACATCCATGAAAACTATTACTGCTCATATCATGTGTTTGCATTGTTGAGGAAAGCCAGTTAGCCACCTTCCTCAAATTCTGAAACATTTTGCAGATGTCTGAGCAATTCAACCAGGAGCTCTCTTTGTCTGGGAAAATTCCATCTGGCTTCTTCAATACTATGTTTGAGTTTTCTGGCAGCTGGCAGAAAGATGCTGCTAATACCAAAACACTTGCTTTTGATGGTTGGTATGTCACACTATACAGTGTCGCACTCTCAAAAGGTCAAATTGTACTTCGGGATCATGTTAAACAGGCCGTTCCATCAACCTGGGATCCTGCCGCTTTGGCAAGGTTAGATCCCTATCTGAATCTACAGTTTTGGCAATCATTAGTTTCAAGACTAATTGATTGAACGTAATATGAAATACAATGTTTCTCCTTCATTCGTATTAGTCTTTGCCTTCAGTTTTTTAGTTCTCCATTTTTCATAGCTCCCCCAATTTTATAATTGGCCACCTGGCAAATGTGTGTGCCACCCCACACCTCATGACTTGTCATCTAATGCAATTTTCTATCTTTACTAATTGGTTACATTTAAAGTTTAATTGCTTTACTCTTCAGGTTCATAAAAAAATTTGGCACTCATATAGTTGTTGGTCTAAAGATGGGTGGGAAAGATGTAATTTATTTGAAGCAACAGCATTCATCAACCTTGCAAGCTGCTGATGTTCAAAAACGATTGAAGGAGATGTCAGACAGGAGATTTCTTGATGCAAATGGGCAATCTGACATGGGTTTCAAGGACACATATGGGAACAATAAGGTGCTTTCTGAGCCTTTGTTTCTTCTTCTTTTCCCAGGATTTTTTCCATTTAACATCAATGGTCCACCCCAATACACATGGATTGAGGTGGATGCATACATGGACATCCAAACAAGCCCTAAAGTGGTAACTGGACAGTATAACTTATTTAAGATTTGATGATTGTTCTGTTGAACACCCCACAACATGTAACATTTACTTCTGTTAGCCTTAAAAACTGCAGCTTTTGACCAGTGGAATTTGTGTTTATCATCTCAATTACTAGGCCAACAAACATTAAAATAATAGATTGCCTCCAATTTATTTCATTGAATTCGCGGGAAAACAACCAGCTGGCCTATATTGTCTTTTCCAATAGGTAGTTTCCCTTCTCTGTGATATGACACATATACACTGGTTCGAGGGGCATGCGACCATAGCCTCAGAATGTGGCTGGTATAGCTGTTCCTGTTGAGAAATATTTAGATGGCAAAGAGAAATATACATTGACAAAAATATTTATTTTCTTGACATACCATGCCCATAGGTCTAAATTGCTTAGTTGCTCCGAATTCTGAATTTCAATATTAGGTTTAACTCTTTTTTTTTTTTTGGGTGCCATCATGTATATTTGATCGTGAAAGGATGCTGGCTGGACCTAATATGTTGTTGCATACTGTACAGGGTGATATCAGAGAGCAACAGCTGAGATTTGTACAGTCCAGTCCATTGAATTCTTACTCGTCAACTGAGGTACAGAGCTTTGTGTTCATAATGTCCCATTGTTCATCATTGCTCAAGCAAATAATCGTATTTATATTACTTTAGCTGTATGTCTTAGCATGGTACACATTTTTGTTCGCCCTATCTCAGGATTTGGTGATGATGCCTAAGAGAAGAGGTGGGAGGGATAAAGAATTTATATCTCATAGCGAGTGGCTTAATACTGTTCAAGCAAAGCCTGATGTTATTTCAATGTCCTTTATACCAATCACTTCACTATTGGCTGGAGTTCCTGGAAGTGGATTTTTGAACCATGCAATTAATCTGTATCTCCGACGTAAGTGTCATCTCACCTTCTTTTAAACTGCAGTGCTGTATTTAAGTTGACAGAAAACCCTATTCCGTACTCTGTATATCTCTGTATGTACGAATGATGCTAGGAGAAATCTGGATATACAGCCACAGCATATTACAGCACAAGGCCGGTCTTGACACTTTTTGAAATTGGTTACTGTTTTTGCCTTAGCCATAGTTACGAATAGGATGCTTCTGGTTAACATTTGGAAAGACGGTTTTGTTATATGCTTTTGGGCTGAGGTTTTCTATTGCTAGGGTTGAGATACCCTGCCACCAGGGCAAATTGATGGTTGAATATAAAAGAGAGCTGAATTTATTCATTTTCTGAAGAGAGACAAACAGTTCCCTTAAGGAGTCTCACAATTGACTGCATGTCTGGATAATTGTAGATTTGTAGTTAGACAATGTGTTATGGCTGGATGATTGGCTTTATTAATCTGATTAGAAGGATAACAATGGCAGGGAATGGAGTTTGTTCACCCACCATTAGAGTCTCTGAACAGATTAACTCAATTACTGCTTAACCAAACAGTATTGTAGATTTGGGTATGGTAGTAGGAACGAAGAGGGGGAGGATGTGTTGATCTTCGCGTTGGCCTACGACTTGGTGATAGCGAATACCTTCTTTAGGAAGAGAGAATCCCATCTAGTGACCTTCCATAGTGGACAACATTCGAGCCAAATCGACTTTATCCTTGCAAGGAGGGAGGATAGGCGTGCTTGCTTAGATTGTAAGGTGATACCTGGGGAGTGTGTTGTCCCTCAACACAAGCTGGTGGTGGCGGACTTTCGGTTTCGGATACGGGTCCCCTGGGTCAAACGCGCCAAGATGATGAGAACGAAGTGGTGGAAGCTTAGAGGGGAAGCGGGGCAAATGTTTAAGGAGAGGATGCTAGACGAGGGGCCCTGGGAAGAAGGAGAAGATGCAGACGACATGTGGCTAAAGATGGCAACATGTGTTCGGAAGGTGGCTTCAGAAGTGCTTGGCGTGAGCAAGGGGGGTAAACAAGAAGCAAAAGACACTTGGCGGTGGAATGACGAGGTGCAAAGGGCTATTAAGGAGAAGAAAGAGTGTTTCAAGCGCCTTCACCTGGACCACAGTGCAGCCAACGTCGAGGGCTATAAAACAGCGAAGAGGGTTGCAAAGCGAGCTGTAAGTGTAGCAAAGGGCCAGGCTTTTGATGACCTTTATCAACGGCTAAGCACGAGGGAAGGGGAGAAGGACATTTATAGGATGGCTAGGATCCGAGAGAGGAGGACAAGGGACATCAACCAAATCAAATGCATCAAGGACGGGACAGATCGACTACTGGTGAAGGATGGGGAGATCAAGAACAGATGGCGAGAGTACTTCGACAAGTTGTTTAATGGGGAGAATGAGGGTCCTACCCTTGAGTTGGATGACCCATTTGATGATACCAACAGACGCTTTATGAGGAGATTTCAGGAAGCAGAGATCAAGGAGGCTTTGAAGAGGATGAAGGGAGGTAAAGCGATGGGCCCCGATGGTATCCCTATTGAGGTGTGGAGGTACCTAGGTGCCAGAGCGACAGTATGGTTAACTAAGCTTTTTAACCTTATCTTTCGGTCCAACAAGATGCCCGAAGAATGGAGGAGAAGCATATTAGTACCGATCTTCAAGAACAAGGGGATGTTCAAAGTTGTACTAACTATCGTGGGATCAAGCTGATGAACCATACAATGAAGCTCTGGGAAAGGGTTATCGAACATCGCTTAAGAAGAGTGACAAGTGTGACCCAAAACCAGTTTGGGTTCATGCCTAGAAGGTCGACCATGGAGGCGATTTTCTTAATACGTCAGTTGATGGAGAGATACAGGGAGCAGAAGAAGGACTTGCACTTGGTCTTTATTGACCTCGAGAAGGCGTATGACAAAGTACCAAGAAACGTCATGTGGTGGGCATTGGAAAAGCACAAGGCCTCAGCTAAGTACATTACCATCATCAAGGATATGTACAAGGACACGATGACGTGTGTACGAACATGTGATGGCGACACTAGTGACTTCCCAATTAAAGTAGGGCTACATCAGGGGTCAGCATTGAGCCCTTATCTATTTGCTTTGGTGATGGATGAGGTCACAAGGGACATACAAGGTGATATCCCTTGGTGTATGCTCTTCGCTGATGATGTGGTGCTAGTTGACGAGAGTAGGGTAGGGGTTGATAGTAAGTTAGAGCTGTGGAGGCACACATTAGAGTCGAAAGGATTCAGACTTAGTAGGACCAAGACCGAGTACATGATGTGTAGTTTCAGCGCGGCTAGACATGAGGATGGTGACGTTAGCCTCGATGGACAAGTGGTGGCCAAGAGGGATACCTTCCGGTTCTAGGATCGATGCTTCAAAAGGATGGCGACATTGATGAAGATGTTAGGCATAGAATTTCAGCCGGTTGGCTGAAATGGCGTCAAGCTTCTGGCGTCCTCTGTGACAAGAGGGTGCCACAAAAACTAAAAGGTAAGTTTTATAGGACAGCGATTCGCTCGGCGATGCTATACGGTGCTGAATGCTGGCCTACAAAAAGACGACATGTCCAACAACCGAGTGTAGCAGAGATGCGTATGCTACGTTGGTTTTGTGGGCACACAAGAAGGGATAGAATCCGGAACGAGGACATTCAGGAGAGGGTCGGGGTGGCACCAATTGAAGAAAAACTGATTCAACATCAGTTGAGATGGTTTGGACATGTCCAACGAAGGCCTCCCGATGCGCCGGTGCGCAGCGGGGTTCTAAAGCTGGTCGACGATGTTAAGAGAGGTAGAGGTCGGCCTAAACTGACTTGGGACGAGTCGGTTAAGAGAGACCTTAAAGAGTGGAATATCTCCAAGGAATTAGCTATGGATAGGAGCGCCTGGAGGTTAGCAATCAGTGTGCCTGAACTGTGACCTTTGCTGCCTTTTCTGTTTATCCCTAACTCTACCTTTCGTCTTGTGTCCGTTTTGTGTTTCTCTAATCTTGGTCTCTTGTGGGTTTCATCTCTAGGCCTACCCCAACTCGCTTGGGACAAAAGGCTTATGTTGTTGTTGTTGTACTGCTTAACCAAACAAAGTTCTGCCATCCTCTTTGATAAAAAATTCCAAATCTCATGTGCCAACCAAAAAACAAACTTTTCCAGAGCAACAAATTCTACCCTAGCCACTTGTGGACGCCACAAGCTTCCTCTTGTTTATACATGAGTAGTATGTGCCAATGAAAGCATCCACGACACAATGGTTGTGGTCCGCTCTGCTAATAACCTGCAAATGTAGAAAAATAGGCTGCGCAAATTTCTAGCGGGAGGAAATCCTATATGTGTCATAATACTTCTGGTTGCAACTTGCAAAGCACACAATCTAGCAAATTAGTATTAGGCCACTAGTACAACTGCAACAGCCTGGTGATATATTGAAATTTGGTGCAGATAAACCCCCAATCGAGGAATTACATCAGTTTTTGGAGTTCCAGCTTCCAAGGCAGTGGGCACCTGTTTACAGTGATCTCGCTCTGGGTCCTCAGAGGAAAAGACAAAGCAGTACATCATTGCCTGTAAATTTAATCGGCCCAAAGCTTTATATTTGCACTAACATGGTATGGATAGCTTCTGCTATTGTCATAATCAAAGCAGTTTTCTTTCTATGTTTTATTTTCTATACCTTTCTTTTTACCAAAAACAACTATAGTATCATTTCTTTCTTTCTTTTTCTCTAAGATGAGGGTATGAATTTTTATTCATCCTTTGAGCCCAATGCCAAAACTCGCTGCAGGTTGATGTGGGTAAAAGACCAGTTACAGGACTCCGGTTGTTCCTTGAAGGAAGGAAGAGCAACAAATTAGCTATACATCTCCAACATCTCTGCTCTCTTCCTCAGATTATTCAGCTTGAAGATGACCCTTACAATCACCAAATTCCAGAATATGACCGCAAATACTATGAACCAATTGGACCGTGGAAGCGTTTCTCTCATGTCTGCACAGCACCAGTGGAGTCAGATGATCAGTCCATTGTCACAGGGGCGCAATTAGACGTGGTCAACCAAGGCCTCAAGAAAATTCTGTTCCTTCGCCTGCATTTCTCCAAAGCCTGCAATGCCGTTGTAAGGAACCCGGAATGGGAGAACTCTCCCAACATAGCTCAGAAATCAGGCCTTATCTCAACACTCATCAGCACACATTTCTCCTCAGTAGCTCAAAAGCCCCCACCACGACCAGCTGATGTGAACATAAACTCGGCGGTTTACCCTGGTGGCCCACCTGTTCCGGTGCAGACCCCAAAGCTTCTCAAGTTTGTCGATCCAACAGAGATGATGCGTGGGCCGCAGGACTCACCAGGCTATTGGGTGGTTTCAGGCGCAAAGCTGAACCTTGAGAGGGGTAAGATCTCATTGCGGGTGAAATACACACTGTTGACAGCTATGATGCCTGATGATGAGTTTGCACTTGATGATGATGAATTTTAGAACCTGGACCCCAAAAAAAAAAAAAAAACTGTGTAGCCAACATTGAGGTTGCAGATGAAGGATCAAAGATTTCCATAGTATTTGTGCATTTGTCTGATGTTGTATGCTTTGTGTTATTTTTTAACAAAAAAAAAGTCATATAGCATAAATGGGTTCTCTGTCCTGAATGGAGCGAGAAAATTTGTTGTAACATTTCTTTTGTAGTGTGGAACATAGCGATCAGCGTTAGATAGATCAAATTATTTGTATATATGAGATGGATAAAAAAAATGTTGTTCTTATCATTATATGCCTAGTGTTCAGTGTTCCAGATTGTATCGTGAAAAAAAAAAACGTTATAAGAGGTCAGAAAAAGGGGGTGTAAAGAGTACCAGACTGTTTTTTCTGACCGGAGCGCTTTTGTATCTGAATTTGAAGATTCAATATCCGTGCCTCAATGACTGGGAGAGCGCCTGGCCAGTAGCCACCTTTTTTCTGCTGGTGTCTTTCTGGCCTGCTAGACAATTGGGCTACAGAAAAAATAACTATGCCTATCGTTTGCTCGCCTCGCCCAATTGTCTAGGTGCAACACACGGGTAACTTCATCATCTTCATGGTGATACCAAAATCTCAATTCTACTCACGTATCCAGGTCCGATGTATATCATTCTCCACTCAGAGCTCACACGTCTGCAGGTAGGATCCAATACAAAGACAGGATCCACATGCCGATATACATCATTCTCCACTCGGAGTTCACGGGTCTGCAAGTAGATCCAATACAAAGACCGGATCCATGTGCCACAATCTAATTGAGATTTGGTATCACCATGAAGATGATGACCTGGTCGAACAACAAGATTGGCGGGGCGGGGCGGGGTGAGCAAACGATACGCATAGTTATTTTTTAGGTGTAGATAGAAGATAGATTTTCCTCCTATACTATATTAGGTTGTGGTTTCTTTTTCGGGTTAGTGTGGTAAAAAGTTGCAGCCATGTTCAACTGTTGAAGGTCAAAAATATGGCCGAAAGCCACCAATATGCTGACCGTGTCCTTTTTTTAGGGTGGTCTTTTCGAGCACCTTATGACTTACCAGTCTAGAGTCAGAAGTCTAGTTCTAAATAAAGTCTCTGTTTGGTTCCTAATAGATTATAGCTATATGCTAATTATCTCTTTTAGATCTAAATAAATATAGAGAACAGATTGAATAATTATTAGTTGAATCTCTAGATAACAACAATAGTTGACCTCCTGGAAATATCAACAATGCCCGTCCACTATATATATGTAAATGTAAATCCATTCTTCTGGCGTCTTTCTTGGTCTTCTGTCTGGCTCTTCCTCGCAAGGACTTCTACCATCCCTCTTTTCTAAATTGTTGTCAAAAAGCGTCTGACTGAATGAAGTAGGCTCAGCGATCTTCAACCAACTATCTCACTAGCTACATTAAATTAGATAATAAATTATTATCTAACTAGCTACTAGCAAATATACAGTGAATCCAAACAGGCCCTTGACTGTATTGACTCAAATACAGGTTGTGACGTCGGACAATTTCAGTATGGAAGTTCTCCGTCGAAGATTGAAAGACCGAATCCACTCCACACATTTTAACCCCATTTCGAGGCAAAGTAACTGTAATCAGATCTTCTTTTTTTTTACTTAAATTTGTCCGTCCGGCAGCAGGCAGCAGTGCTCTCTGCTTTAACACAACTGGTATTCTTTTCCTTGCTCTCGTAACACCTCTCCTGCTGCTTCCCAGTGCCGTGTCCCCTGTTCGCTCGTCTACTGCGGCCGCGAGGAAATTCTCCCCCATCTCCACCAAGAACAGCCTCGTTCTTGATGTGTTTTCAGGAACTGACCAAGGTTGACTCCTGTATATATATATATGCGTGTCATCTTTCTTCCTTTATTTCTTTCTAAAATCTAATTCTTGAAATTTGGAACTGTTTTAGGTTACTATGTGCGAACATGAGCTTCCTTACTACAAGCACATCTGCTATCTGGTATTCATGAAATTTGGAACTGTGTTCTTTCGTTGACAGATTCCCACGGTACCCAGATTATTTTCACATAAAAAAAAACATAGAGATCAGCAAAAATGTCAGTATTCCAAAAGAACCAATGGTATCGTTTTTTTACCGGAGATTATCAGTAAAACCGACTTTTTAAAATAAAAATACTGAATTTTAAAAACAGAACTAAAAAAACACAGGAAACTTGCATTTGCATATATTGTCCCCTGAAATCCCATCCAATTATCACACGATGAAGAAACTCGCATGAAAATGGTAATTCACATCTTCTATGACGGGTTGCAACGTGCTGAGGCGCCTCCCCCAGCGCCTATGCTTTCCCTCCCAAGGATCCTTGCCCCCTCTTTTCTCCATGGAATTGAATTGATCCATTCACAGACGATTACTCCCCGCAACTTTGCTTCGTATTGTTCTGCACACATGATCCCCTTGGGATGTAATTATCTTTTTAATCAATTTTGGCTCTTTCACTCCCAGGTGTACTCAAGTTCGCTCAGGATTAATCCCTTTCTGATGTGAAGCCATCCGGAGCCACAATTGCTGTTCTTCCGCGATCATTTGCAGTTTCGACGGTAAGAAGCAACATCCATGGGCCCTGCTCGCATGGTGGCCCCGGTCGCTATGCTCTTGCTGCTGCATCACCTTGCATGTGCAGTTGCTGCTGGGACCGATGATGAGGCAGCTGCACTACTCGCTTTCAAGACTGCCTCCGTGACCGCCGACCCGGGCGGCTGGCTCGTGAGCTGGGCAGAGGTCAACTCCACCTCTGGCACCAGCTCGCCGTGCGAGTGGACAGGTGTCTGTTGCGCGGACGGCCACATCCGCGCGCTCAACCTCAGCGGCATGTCCCTCATCGGCCGCCTCCACCTGGACGCGCTGTTCGTTCTCCCCTGCACTCCAGACCATCCTCCTCCGCGGAAATGGCTTCCACGGCAACCTCACGATAGGCGAGGCCTCCCGGCGGTGGACAATGCCGCCATGCGCGCTCGTGGATGTGGACTTGTCATTGAATGCCTTCAACGGAACGCTGCCCCGGGCATTCTTGGCGTCCTGCAGCAACCTGCAGCAGCTGAACTTGTCCGGGAACACCCTCACGGGTGGGGGCTTTCCGTTCCCGCCGTCGCTGCGGACACTTGACATGTCCAGGAACAAGCTGTCAGATGCTGCCTTGCTGAACTACTCCCTGGCTGCCTGCCATGGTATTCAGTTCCTCAACCTCTCAGCCAACCAGCTGACGGGAGGCCTTCTGGAGTTTGCGAGGTGCAGCCAGGTTTCTGTTCTTGACTTGTCAGGGAACCTCATCTCTGGTGCCCTCCCTGGAAGGCTTTTGGTCACGGCGCCAACCAATCTGACACACTTGAGCATTGCTGGTAACAGAATCTCCGGGGACATCTCCGTGTATGAGTTTGGTGGCTGCCCAAATCTCAGGGTGCTCAATTGGTCATACAACAGACTGAGTGCCATGGGGTTGCCACCAAGTCTTGTCAATTGCCGCCGCCTGGAGACAATTGACATGTCTGGGAACAAGCTTTTGTCAGGTTCAATACCAGAGTTCCTGGGGGGCTTCCAAGCGTTGCGACGACTCGTGCTGGCTAGGAACAACCTCACTGCAGAAATACCAGATAAGCTGAGCCGCTTGTGTGAAATCGGAATGCTGGTTGAATTAGACTTATCAAGCAACCAACTGATTGGCAGTCTGCCAGCAAGCTTCTCAAGCTGCAGATCACTTGAGGTGCTTAATCTCGGCAGCAACCAACTGTTTGGTGACTTTGTGGTTACTGTCATCAGCAAAATGTCTTCTCTGCGTGTGCTGAGACTGCCATTCAACAGTATCAATGGGACAGATCCTCTGTCGGCACTTGCAGCTGGCTGCCCTTTGCTTGAAGTTATAGATCTTGGCTCTAATCTGCTAGAAGGGAAGATCATGCCTAACTTGTGCTCATCTTTACCGTCACTAAGAAAGCTGCTCCTCCCAGACAATTATTTCAGTGGAACCGTGCCATTGTCTCTTGGCAATTGCAGCAATCTGGAGTCACTGGACCTCAGCTTCAACCTTTTGGTTGGTCACATTCCATCTCAAGTAATATTGCTTCCAAAGCTTGCCGATTTGGTCATGTGTGCAAACAATCTCTCTGGCGAAATACCAGATGTTGTATGCTCCAATAGCACAAGATTGGAGACACTAGTGATGGGTTACAACAACTTCACTGGAGTCATCCCTCCATCCATAACAAGATGCGTGAATCTCATATGGTTGTCACTTGCTGACAACAGTCTGACCGGGAATGTGCCCTCAGGCTTTAGCGACCTCCGGAAGCTTGCTATTCTACAGCTGCATAAAAATTCACTCTCTGGCCCAGTTCCAACAGAGTTTGGTAAGTGTAGCAACCTCATCTGGCTTGATCTTAACAGCAACAACTTGTCTGGTGCAATACCACCGCAGTTAGCAGCACAGGCAGGACTTGTCACTGGAGGTATTATTTCTGGGAAGCAGTTTGCATTCCTAAGGAATGAGGCTGGCAACATCTGCCCTGGTACCGGAGTGCTGTTTGAGTTCTTTGACATCCGTCCAGAGCGGCTGGCACTGTTGCCGGCTGTGCACTCATGTAGCTCCACGAGGATATACACTGGGGTGACAGCATACAGCTTCAATAAAAGTGGAAGCATGATCTTCCTTGATCTATCGTACAACAGACTTACAGGTACAATTCCAGCAAGCTTGGGGAACATGACATATCTTACTGTCCTTAACTTGGGACACAATGACCTTACTGGTGCAATTCCAGATGCATTCATGGGGTTGAGAGCGATTGGTAAAATGGACCTCTCACACAATCACCTCACCGGTGTCATCCCTGCTGGACTTGGGTCTTTAGGTTTCCTTGCAGACTTTGATGTCTCTAACAACAACCTGACTGGTGAAATACCGACATCTGGGCAGCTCATTACATTCCCAGTATCCAGCTTCGAAAACAACTCTGGCCTCTGTGGCATCCCCTTGGATTCTTGCATGCACAATGCCAGCCCTGGAGTCATGACCCAGTATTTTCCAGATCGGAAGTCGCCTCTTGTCTTTCCAGCTGGGTTTGGTGGAGGCTTCGGGTATGGCTTCGCCATAGCTATTGGTTTAGTGACCTTGCTCCAGTTCAAGTATGAACGGTGTTCATGTTCTATGCCCATGTGGTAAAAATATGTAAAGCTGCCGATGTAACTCAAATCAAAGATACAGTATGCACTTAACCTACCTGGGAACAAATTTCAGCAGCAGCGCTAGAAATATATATATATATATATATATATATATATATATATATATATATATATATATATATATATATATATATATATATATATATATATATATTGGTGTGACGAACTTTAGCTACAAGCTCAAAGAAAAAAAAATGTAGGCACATTTCAATAGCACAGATTATCACAGAATAGCAAACAACAGTTTTTAGGATGATACCTTTAATTTGAAGAATAAATACTGCTCTTGTACCAGGCCATTCAAAATACATAAAAAATAAAATTGATCAACATGAAAATTTATAATGAAATTATCATATGGCTGCATTGATGAATTTAACAAGAATAGAAGTATACATCTGTAAAGCAAGTACGTCATCGAGAGGCGCTCTGGCCGCTTCCCGCCGGCTCTCGCTGGGCGTTAGGGGGGGGAGGGTTCTCCCTTTTAGTTCCACACGAGAGAGGCTGCTGACATTTATTATTATTATAGGGAAAACCCTGGTAAGAAATTATGCATCGAAGCAGCGCTCCAACACATTACCGGTGGCCTCCCTACAAGGAGAGTGCCCCGAGCTAAGGCTCGGTCCCCCAGGGTTTGGACTTGGCACGGTGAGAGAGGGAGGAAGACGGCGCGCACGGACAGGTGGTCTCCGTGGTCCGTGGCTGTTCACGTGGGCCTCACCCTGTGGGGGCATGGGCCTCTTTAACGTTGGGCTGTGGCCCAATTCAAGTTCTCTCCTTAAACTAGAAAACCAGCTGTTTGACTTGATTATTAATCGTTTGTTTAGCCATCTTGGATGGTTTTGGCCACGGTTTTACTTATGTGTCACCACACCAAAGAAAGATAAACTAGACTACAAAAAATTTTAAAATAGGGTATCTTAAAAGCTTTTTTTTTAAAATTATCCTAATATTTTTCTTATATTCTGTCAAATGAAGATACTTTATACTCGAAAGTTATATTCTGTCAAATGAAGATACTTTCATTTGATAACATATAAGAAAAATATTATTTTTCAAAGGTGACAAACGCTTGTACGCGAATAATATACTACTAAAAATTTTGTTTAAATTTTTTAAGTGTCTTAATGGCCTCAAATTAAAAATAACTCAAAACTAGAAAGTTGTAGATCTCGTTGAGTGTTACAATTTCTATATATAACTCATCTTCATCTGAGATCGTGTGAAAAAGATATATTTTTTGGAATATTCTACGAGTTGTAGCTACAGTACCCACAATTAGAATTTCTTTTTTTTTAATTATGTGCCGCATTAGCCACAGTGTTTAGGACCTGGATGACACCCTCTATTAAGTTTAGGAACATGTGGTGTTCACTTCAAAGTTTAGAACCTAAATGACACTTTCTGCCTAAGTTTAAAGACCTATATATATCAGTTTGAAAGTTGATGGATCTAAATGACACCTCCGGCTAAGTTGGAGGACCGCCCATGCATTTTGCTCCTCCAGCTATTCACTTCTTTCAGAGAAAACAGTCGTACGATACATTTGCCAAATGAACATCAGTTGTTTCTATGGAGCATTTGATTTTTGATCAAATTCGCGATGTAGTCTGCAACCCAAACGGATCCAGCCTCAGTGCAGCAGTAACCGTGTGTGTGACCTTCTGTTTCAACAGACAGGGTGACCCTGGGTGCGTGCTTTGATATCTGCAAACCGTCCAAATTAACTTAAGCTAATTAGCATCTAGCAGCCCAGTTCCCCAACACCAGCTATCAGAATAGAATGCAGTCAAATAGCATATCATCACTCCACCTCTTCTAAGTGAGATAGTGGACCCCAGTGATCATCCACACCAAACAAAAAGGCCATTTTCTCCTCTTGTGCTCTGATGAACGTCCAGTCTGGCTCTTCAGTAAGCTGGAGCGCAACGGGAAAGAAATAATCATAGCCACTATGCAAGTAAAGATGCAGGGGCTCTAGGAACTCAAATAGAAGAAGTGTTGTTATAATGGTCCATGCGCATGTATGTAGAACACCAAGTAGTCACTAGACAGCAGTGTGAGTTACCTTTTGGAACTCTGTCATTGCCATGAAAAGAACATTGCGCACTGTATTATACTGCACAGGCATGGAAAAGGGACAGATGTCTTGAGACAGGTGAAAGCATATGAAACAATTCACCTACTTCGTTACTAAAAGTTCAGAACTCACCCTTAAGAGATGGCAGCATGCAGCATCAACGGCTGTTACAGACCATGAAGGTCCAAGGAACCTTCTCACAATGCCCCTTCTAACTGAAGGTCGGAGTGACCCAATTAAAGATGCAGACAAACTAACCCATTTACTTAGGAGTGATGACCTGATCCAAATTGGGAAGGCCCACTTCAGCAAAATGATTAGTTGGGAACAGATTTGAAAGTCAAGTCAAAGTAAGGTCAAAATTAAGTCTGGACAGATGAAAATCACTAAAGTGTTGATGCAATAATACCACCTTAGTTAGATTATCATTAACTTTGGGAATGGAAGAAACATGCTATATATGATGACAATTACAAAAACTTGATCAGAGCATTTCAGTACCTTGCGATATATCCAATTGCTGATTGTGTTAAGGAACTCTTGTTCTTCTTTAAAAATGGATAGAGTCCTACAATAAATTTTATCTGACCAGGAGAAACAAAGACAATAGTAAACACTATGGGGTAGGGGTGGGGGGGGATCGTGGGAGAGGACCGGTAGACATGGGCAAGAATGCAGACCTTATTCTGAAGTCTTTTGAAGACTTCCACTCCTATGTATGCGCCAATTGAATGACCAACCTTCATTTAAACAAACAAATGCAATTATTTTGGGGCCAATATAGAGACGGTGATAAAAGGCACAAGTTCCATATAGGGTATTTAATTAAGGAACAGATCCGAAGGTTCCAGAGTTTCTGAACATAACATGTTAATCGATATTAATACAACCCTGTGACACCATAACAATGCTGTGAATACTTTAGTGACAATGGTTCTATAATAATCCGATATCACATTACAAAGGGCAAATGAGAAATTGGGCCAGATGTTCAAGCAGTCAAATCTGTGATGCAGACTCCTCTAGGTTGTATAAGACTATAAGTATCCGAATATTATTTGGAAACTACGACTTTCCACTTCCAAACAAGAGTAAGTACCAAAGCTCTGATATCTGTAATACTCGTTTATAAGATTAGATATATATTTATATGTCAAGAAAGATACTAGACTACTAGAGTTTTCCGTTAGCGTAGAACAACTTGAAGGGAGGCTTGTAGTGGTGAAGGCGAAAGATTACCAAAACTATTGGCCGTTCAGAATGCTGAAACTCTTGCTCAATGAAGTCAACCTGCATGCATGAAAACGAATTAAACGGGAGAAATATGCATAAAACTAAAGGGCAGTCTTGGCCACTAAAATAAAGGAATTAAATCTTCTCCAGAACAAACTGATTAAAAGTAAATCGATACATGAAACAGAACATATTAAGACTATGGCGGATGAAACAAATATGAGGTTTTCCTCTATATTCTGCTATTTTCTTTCATGACAGAAGTTGCATAAACCAATTGCAGCAGAAACAGAAATGGACAAAAAAATTAATATAGAGAAGTTTCAACTGATGGTGCATGTAAACTGCACCTTGTGGTCAATTTGTTCATACAATGAAAACAATCGTCCATGCTCATAATCCTGCCATAAGATGTATGAAAATCAGTTCTGCTGCCAATTCTAGTATGCTAAAAAAGGAATATAAAAATAAATAAATTGTAGTCCAAACATTTAATATACGTGCATTACAAGGGTTGCTGTCGGGTTGTCGTCACTCATAGTTGCATGTGAAACAAACATCAGTTAAGCTATATAAGTTACCTTCTGGCTATGTGAAATATGCCCTATTGCTGAAAAACAGGCAACGTTCATCAGCAAGCAGCAAGTCACACAGATACTAGTCCATACAACACACAGAAAAAATGCAGTCTGCAATTACCTGTAACAGATGCTTGGCCACCGAGGTTTTCATAGAGCGCCTCTACACAGTCCTTGTAAAACGCAGCGACGCCTACAAAACAGATACTGACTACATTACATTCAAGAGCATTTCAACATTTCGAATCCTTTCTCTTGCTTGTGAAGCATAAGCGCGGCGCAGCACACAGACCTGGATTCCCAGGGATAAGCAGCACGTGGAGGGACGGCTCTTTGGACCTTATCTCGAGCAACTCTGTAGCAAAGCTGCAAGGAATCGCGGCGCGCTTTTGTGGTTAGCAGTAGTAATCAGCACCTCATATATAAGCATCCAGATTCAGCAATTCCTCAGTTTAAACACTAGCGTAGTGTAGTGTAGGTTGCGGTAGTAGTACTAGTACCTCGACACCTTGCATATCCTGGTCGTGGCTTGCTCCCTCGGCGGGAACGGCGTGAGCCTGGCTCTCTCCATGGATCCCGTGCTTGCGCCCGTCGTGGTGCGGCGCGCCGATCTAAACCACCTGCACTGGAGCGCTAACCGCGCGAGGAGACATCAGGCATGGATGAAATTAAACCGGGATACGGCGCCATACGGTGGGGATCAGAAGAGAGGGCAGCTCGAACCAACCTGAGCGCTGCTGCAGAGATCAACGGCGCACCGGAGCAAGACTGGCGGAGATCACGCGGAGGACGAGGACCAGGAGTGGAGCGCGTTAGTCGGTAGGAAGGAGAGGAGGCTGTCGGTTACGAGAGAAGAGGCTGGCCAGGGGCGGCTCGAGCCCGAGGGGCGGGGATGCTTACCCATCCGATTGCTGCAGATGAGAGGGATCGGGGACGACGACGAGGAGGTGGCCTTGGGAGGGGGAATTCGCGCGGGTGCGGCCGTGCGGCGGCGGGCGCCGGAGAGTGAAGACGAGAGTGCCTACAGGCTACAGTGCTACACTGGCTCTAGCCTGCCACGGTCCCAGTGGTGCGCAACGTCATCGGCCAAGCCATATGAATTTGTGAGATATATAAAGCTTTTTATTATTGCTATGAAAATAGTGGATTTTTTAACGTTATTTTGTGGAATTCGTGTACTACTCCAGCATATTCTGCATCGTCCAAATCATGCATCTATCTTCTGTATTATACACGTAGCACACAAACACTCCAGCTGAGTTGTGGATTTTTAGTTCCTTCCTTCCTTCCGGCAATAAGCAGGTTCTCATGGATTTAATCTTTGCGTTAATCATCATCAGGCATTTACATTATTGTGTCAGATTCATCTGTTTCCATATGCTTTGTTTCGCTTCAGCAAATGCAAAGCTAGCAGTTGCACCAAGCAGCGAATAGCCGATACCTGATCAACATCTGCTCCGATGTGCAAACAACTCGAGTTTGTTTGCAACATCTTAGTGTATTCTGTGGTTGTCGGCGGTATAGGCAACCTGTACGTATTCTCCTGCTCTGCCTAATCTATACCTCTATATATATATATATATATATATATATATATATATATATATATATATATATATATATATATATATATATACTACGAACCAATTGGACCGTGGAAGCGTTTCTCTTATGTCTGCACAGCACTAGTGGAGTCAACATTGAGGATGCAGTAGAAGGATCTAAGATTTCCATATCATTTGTGCATTTGTCTGATGTTGTATGCTTTGTGTTTTTTTTTAACAAAAAATGTCATATAGCATAAATGAGTTCTCAGCGAGTCATGAATGGAGCGAGAAAATTTGTTAGTGTGGAACATATAGCGATCAGTGTTAGATTGATCAAATTATTTGTATATACGAAATGGATAAAAAAAAATTATACTGTTCTTATCATTATTTATGTCTACCATGAAAAAAAAAACGATATAAGAAGTAGCAATATACTAGCATTAACCCGGGCATTAAACAACTAGCAAGCTGAATCAATAGTCTGCAGGCCGTTGTAGTGTGCAGGTTGTTACAAGCCACAACCTGAATGAGTCCATAGTGCGCAGACTAAAACTTGAAGGATACTCATCCTCTCCTCATATACTATTCATCTGGACGACCCCCGACTCCCCGAGACGTACCTCCAACTTGAAGGATACTCATCCTCTCCTCTCTTGCATCATATTTCTAAAGCGCAGCTTGCGCTCTTCGGAGAGCATCTCAGCGAAGCGCTGGAGCTCGTGGTCGTTTGTAGTCGTAGTGGGATTGCTCTCTGCCTCTGCTGCTGCCTTCTCTTCTTCCTCTGGGTAGAAGAACTTGCCCGTGGCAATTTCCGTCCTAGCCACTGGCATGCCTAGCAGTTCCCGGCCGACGTCCATCAGTGTATCCATATTCTCCTTGCTCGCATCGTCTAGTGGCTTCGCGCGCTCATCATCGGGAATCATCCTGCCCACAGTATCCGCTGGCGACCTCTTCTTCTCTTCGTTTTGCCTGTCCGTCGTCCTACTACCGATATCCTGCTTGCCCTCCTCTTCGACCATTGCCAGCTTGCTCTTCGTTTGCTTGTCCTTCCGCATTTCCTAATATATATTGTCGAAAAAAATTTTGTTAGTTGCTGTCTTGCTGAGAAGTACATATATATTGCCTTCTATTCAACTTCATTAACAACTTTTTAGATGATGTGACTTGCTTTTTTTTACGAACACGGTTTTTCAAAACAGTTTTATAAGTGTAACTCTTTTTAATGCTCTCGTAGAGGAATGGAGAGAGGTGAAACTAAAAAAATATATAATTTTTCATAGTTCTCTTTCTCTTTTTTCTCTTTAAGTCACGCATGAAGCTGTAGAGCTTTTTTTAAGACAAAAATTGTGAGTGTCAATCAACTTTTTATAAAATTAAAGGAGTCTAAGATACTTACAAAGGGAATTAACTGAAAGAATCTAACCAAAAGCAAAGGCCAACCTAAAGGTCAACCTTGAATCTAACGGACTAAAGAAAACCTTGATTTTTGAAATTACAAAGCCATCTGGCTTGATTGGACTCTCTTCTTTCAAACACCTTGCCATTATGTAATTTCCAACATTCCCGTATTGCAATCAAATTAGCCATGGTTAGTTGCTAGTTGGGCTAAAAGTTAGCTCAAACCTCAAATTAGCCAATGTTAGTTAGCTAGTAGTTGGTAACAACTAAAATTTTTTTTAGAAAGGTGGCAAAAGCTTTGCCGTATTTTTATTAGACGAAAAAAACAGAAAAAAGAGCAATTACAAAACCGAAAACAACTTACCAACCACTACTCCTCTACAAAGCAAAAAAAAACTACTGAAGCTACTAGGGAACTGACAAACACCCGGGGCAGAGAAAAACTAAGAGCTAGGTAGTGATTAGCCATGGAATCCAAACTGGATTGTCAAACACTTTTTATAAAATAACTTAAAAATCGAAGAAAAAGAAAGAAAGAAAGAACACAGCTTATTAAGAAAAAGGCTGCTCGTGAAGCTGTTTGCATTGACTAGGCACGTACCTTAGTCACAGACTGGATGCGGAGGTAGTTCTTCGGGAATAATACTTCGCTGCTGAAAAGGAGGGCGAGGTTGAAGTTGAGGAGGAATTCGTTGCCGTATAATATCATGTCGACGATCGGGGTTCGGCCGTCGCTGCGGACCCACCCGAACGGGCCCCACTTGGAAACAACCTCCGCGGTGTAGATACCCATCTCCTTGGCGTAGTTGGTCCCGAGGGAGACGATGATGAACTTGTCGTAGTCCAGCTCGGGTTTGAAGTACTCGTTCTTGCGATGCACCTGCTGCGCGACCGTGGCCATGGCAACCATGGTGGGGTTGTTGGCGGCCAACCCGCCGTCGACGAGGTGGTGGTACAAGCGGTGGTCTGGGGGCGAGGAAGATCTCTCGAATTTGTGCGCCGGGAAGTAGGTCGGCGCGGCCGACGTGGCGATGCAGACGTCTTTCAGCTTCGACGACGGCGAAGAACCGAAGGAGTAGAAGATGAAAGGCAGTAGCGTTCTGACGTCGAACGTCGGCACCGCGATGTTGGTGCAGGTCTCGCCGATGGTGACATCTTTCATTTCCTCCGAGATCCTTCTGCGCAGGTGCTTGCCATCGTACTTTGGCCCTATGAACGGCGCCCGTAGGTTCTTGTCCACCCAGCCCAGCACCCCGTCCCTGTATGTAAATAAATTAGGGATATACTACCTCCGTCCGCAAAAGAACGCAATTCTTTGACTTCTACGATTTCTCTTTGACCATTCGTCTTATTTAATTTTTTTATACAAATAATAAATTAAATAAATTATTATGAAAATATATCTAACAATAAAATAAGTCATAACAAAATAAATAATATTTATTATAAATTTTTGAATAAGACGAACGGTCAAACAGAGATCGTAGAAGTCAAAGAATTGCATCCTTTTGAGGACGGAGGGAGTATATGTGAACTTGTATATTGCTTTGGTGAGCTATTGTATTATATACTATCTCTCCATTCTAAATTATAAAACATTTTATATTTCTAGATTCATAGCTTTTGAGGCTATAAATTTTTAAATATGAAAACTTCTTATAATTTAGAAACAGATGGAGTATATTCAGTTTGAGAACTAAGATTTGGGTAGTATTGCTAGGCCTCGTTTCGCACAACTCATCTTCATTAGTAAAGTGTTTTTTTTTATAAAAAAAAATAGCTTCATGAGCAACCTTTCAGATGAAGTTGAGTTGTTTTAGAAAAACTGTTTGCCAAAACAGTTTTATCAACAACTTCATACGTGGTTTAGAGAGGGAAATAAGAGAGAGAATTATGAAAAGCTAACTTTTTTAGTTTCATCACAACTTATCCCTTTGTGA
The DNA here is from genome assembly GCA_038502445.1 of Eremochloa ophiuroides. Taxonomy (NCBI): domain Eukaryota; kingdom Viridiplantae; phylum Streptophyta; class Magnoliopsida; order Poales; family Poaceae; genus Eremochloa; species Eremochloa ophiuroides. Next base: position 84,754,572 of record JAHLJS010000006.1, read on the forward strand.
GAGAGGAAAAAACAACTTCACTCATGAAACTATTTCGAAAACAATGTGCTTGACGAAAAAAAAACAGCTATCAAACATGGCCCTAGAATAATTAAAGCCAACACTACTACAGATTTGAACATCACTGCCGGCCCATCATTGCTAGATTTTTAAAAACCGGCAGTGATGGTACTTCTCGACATATCATTGCCGATTTTAGCCATGAACCGACATTGATATCAGGTTCTCGCCACGAACCGCCACTGAAAATAGGCATCACTCCCGGTTCTAGCCACGAACCATCACTAAAAATATGCATTACTGCCGGTTCTAACCACGAACCGTCATTAATACTATCTCTGTCGGTTCATGGCTTAAACCAACAATGATAGGCTGCACGAAAAAAATTCATAACTTTCTCATATGGTGTCGGATGAAGACGAACTTTATATCAAAGTTGTAGTACTTTTTGAGATCTACAACTTTTTGGTTGACAATTTTTCATTTGAAATCATCTATCGAACGAAAATTATATTTGTTTTAAAAAATTTGAATATTTTAAATGACCTCACATTGAGAATCTACCAAACTAAAGTCATACATCTCGAAAAGTTATGCAACTTTATAGTTGACAACTTTTTCATTTGAAATCATTTATCATATGAAAATTATGGCCAAATTTTCTCACATTTGAAATTCAAAAAATTTCAAACCTCGGATGGAGAAACTACCAAAATAAAGTTATGGAACTCGAAAAGCTATACAACTTTGTAGATGATAATTTTTTCATTTGAATTCGTTTAGGGTCCCAAATACTCAATTTAAAATCTGGCTGAAGATAGAATGACATGGACGAATATCTTAATTGGACACAAGTGTCTTACATGTGGAGTGGTTAGGGGAGAAATACACGGAGCAAGAGGTCGTGGGTTCGAGCACTGGTGCCCGCGAAGAGCGCATTTTTTCTCGCGAAAAGAACTTGTGACTTGTGACGCGCAACCGTGTAGGTAGCTATTGGGGCCTCTCCTGATATTTTTTTTGGGTTTATGCATTTTCTGACGGGCTTCATCACTGTCGACTTATCGCTAGCTAGTGGGGCCTCTCCTGATATTTTTTTGGGGTTTATGCATTTTTTGACGGGCTTCATCAATGTCGACTTGGTTGTACCGGTTCAAAGACCGGCAGTAAGAAGGTTTTTAACCGACAGTGATATATAAATCTGACATAGTGTAAAAAATAGTGAAATAGATGGCTACACAAACAGACAAGTAAGTAGTTTGTTTTGGATAGTAGTGTTGAAGGTGATTGTCATCTATGCATCTCATTAAATGCAATTTGCATTCACTTAAAAGTTCAGCCACAGACCAAGCCTCTTTAGTCTTATGTTCTATCTCTCTTCTTTTACATAATGTCTTCCATATCGTATACGCGCATTTATACTTATGTGAAGTCGGAGAGACTAGAAATAGCTAAGCTATTGGATCATCGGTCATCCACCAGGCAGGCACCTAAGCATCTTGACCCTTTTATAATTGCACGATTAATTATGTGTTATGTATATGACACATGCATATTGAGGTTGCCACCATCACTGACACCAGTGATATGAGGTTCCAATGCGACAGTAACCATTACGAAATCTGGTGCAGTGGAACATAGGCCTGCTAATGGTTTAAAATCCACCCTATACAGAATTCAATCCATAACAAACTAACTGCCTTGTTCAATCCATTCTACTTTTATCCCTATAGCTTCGACCCAACCCTTAAACTAATTATACCTGGAGGCTTGTTTTATGAATGACCCCAGTGGAAACCTGAGTCCCAAGGTGTGGGGGTATAAGCTCGTATACCCGTACAGTCATACTTGGCCCAAGTCTATCGAACAGGCCTGAACTACCAAGGACGCGTCGCCCATACGATCTCCAGGAGATCGTGTATATCCGCCGAGTCCTTGGCGGGCAAGAAAATAGCTTTCCTAGGATCTAGCCGATTGGTTTCCCAAATCGGCTAGGATTGTAATCTGTTATGTATGGCAAGATCAACTTGTAACCCTATCCCCCGGACTATATAAGGCGGGCAGGGGGGTCTACTCGATTCATCTAATCTACTAGCAATACAACACAGCAACATACAGGACGTAGGGCATTACGCCTCGTGGCGGCCTGAACCTGTCTAAATCTCTGTTCCGCACGAATTGTGCTCCCTCGTTCGTCTCAGGCGCACCCTCACCGTCCCATCTACTACCGCGGGCATACCCCTCGGTAGACTATCGTCGATATTCCGTCGACAGTTGGCGCGCCAGATAGGGGGTGTGCCACCTGATTCCATGGCGAACAAGGTGATTTTTTCAAGCTCCATCGAACTCCCGACGCCGGGCCAGATCTTCACGGTGGGATCCATCACCTGGGTCGTCGGCGCGAACGGCGAAGGGGTGATTCTAGACGCAGCTCAGATCCCCTGCGTGTTGCCTCCGACGAAAAAGCTGCCACGCTATGTTCAAAAAAACATCGACAACGACGACCTGATTGGGTCTATAGATCGGGTCACCAAGAAGCTGTCAGAGGGACTCCAAATCCTGGAGTCCGTGTCATCCACGACGCACTGCCCCTCCTCGCTGTCCCCCGACACAACACTGGTCGTCACCGTCACACCTCTCGAGCGCATCGTCGAGGAGCGACCTCGAACGGATCGTCCTCCGAACGGCTACTTGCCGCTCGGGCTACAAAACGCAGCTTCCAGCTTCGCTCAAACGCTGCGTCAACACGTCGGCACCAGCTCCTTCATCACCCCCAATAACGTCCGCTCCGACAATGATGATCAAGAGGGTGGCCTTCCCGCCGATCTGCCCCCCATCAAGCAATTTTTTGAGGACCGGTCCTTGCCATCAGCAACGACAGCGACCCGCCGCCCAATGAGTCCGAAGAAGCCCGAGCAGCCCGCGAGGCAAGGAACGCCGATCGCAGATGACGCCGCGAGCAGCAAGCTGAAGCGAGGAGGACTGCGGTGAAGAATCTGGAGCCCGAATTTTGCATGCTCGGGCAGTACGAGGTCTGCACGACTCCAAGCGCCAATGTCGCCATAGCGATCGCCGAGGCCAAGAGGCTACCCCAGACTCCAGAGCTCGGACGGCTCACCGCTCTTCTTCAAGCAACTCTGGTCCAGATCAACGAAGGAAGACAAGCGCCATCTCATAGCACGGCATCGGCTACAGAGCTCGTCGGCGAAGATGGTGAGATGTCTCGCGGTGGTCGGAGACCTCATCGGCGAGACGGCGACCAAGAGGTGAACCAATCCGACCTCCGCGCAAAGCTGAAGACCAAAGACCTATGCGGCCGCATCGAGAACAGGAGAGAAGCTAGACACTCAGCAGAGGCTGAGCGACGAAGAGAGTATGATCAGACGCACGGCTTCCTCAACGACAAGACCGCCCTGGAACTGCCATTCACGCCGGCACTCCGAGCAGTTGTCTGGCCTCCTAACTTCAAAGTTCTCGGCGTCAAGACTTACGACGGAAGAGCCGATCCCAACAAATGGCTCAACGTCTACGAGGTCGCCGTCCAAGCCGCCGATGGAAACAGGGATGTGATGGCCAACTACCTCCCGGTCATGCTCAGCGTCTCCGCCAACAACTGGCTTCATAGTTTGAGGCCGAACTCCATCGACACTTGGGATCAGTTCAAGGAGCAGTTCGTCAATAACTACCGCGCCACCTGCAAGCAACCGGGCACGAAGTATGATCTTGAAAGACTTCGGCAAGGCTCTCAGGACTCCCTGCGAGACTACATCCGGCATTTCTCGGAAATCAGAAACGACATCCCCGACATCACAGATGCAGAAGCCATCTCCGCGTTTATGCGCGGCCTGAGGCCCGACGAGGAACTGCGGAAGAAATTATACCGCACCAGCCCGACCATCGTTGCTGAGATGCTACGCATCGCCAACAAATACGCCGATGGAAACGACGCAGCTCATCACTCCATTCACAGTCGCCTTCGCTTCCCCGACCAGTCGCGGAACCAAGAAGAGGGCCACCGAACTGATCGGCACCAGGATGATCGAGCTCCTCGGAGAGACTACCGCCGCGATGACTGCGACCATCAACGACGCCCAGAACACCGCCGCTACGACGAACCCGAGAGCTCCAGGGCTGGAGAGAGGCGCCGCCACTACCAAGTTTACAACACCCGACCAGCCCCAAAGCGCAATTACGAGGAGGCCTACTCCAAGCTCCTCGACGCCCAGTGCCCCGTCCACAAGCACCACAAGCACACCATGAGGGAGTGCGAGGGTTTCTCCAGGAAGTTCCAAGCAGAAGAGAAGAAGAAGGCTCGCGTAGAGTCTGACAGGGACCGGCGCGATGACACCGACAAGCCTCCAGGCTTCACTGACGCACACCGAACCGTTTCCACCATCATCGGTGGACGCGCTGCCATCGAGTCAAAGAGGGAGCAGAAACTCGTCAATAGACGTGTCAACTCCGTTGCCAATTCCGACAGCGCGATCGCTGATCCAAGGCTTCCTCCTTGGTCCCACCAAGACATCACCTTCAGCAGGGCCGACCAATGGACCCAGATTCCGTACTTGGGTCGCTTTCCATTGATCGTCGATCCGGTCATACGCACGACGTGTTTCCGGAAGGTGCTCATCGACGGTGGCAGCGGCCTCAACATCCTGTTCTCCGGAGCTGCCAAGGAACTCGGGCTGAAAGAAGAAGACTTGCGGCCCACATCAGCTCCCTTCTGGGGTATCATCCCGGGACAGCCGTCATATCCTCGAGGGCAGATAAGCCTCCCGGTTCAGTTCGGGCACCCACAGTGCTTCCGCATCGAGCACATCGACTTCTTGGTGGCCGACTTCGACGCCGCTTATCATGCTATCCTTGGCCGACCAGCTCTGGCGAAATTCGAGGCCATCCCCAACTACACCTACCTCGTTATGAAGATGCCAGCGGAGAACGGCGTCCTTTCCATTCGCGCCGATCTCCAAGTTGCATATGCTTGCGAGCGAGAGGCCATTGCCATGGCAGAAGCTGTCGAAGAATCCATACTCATGAACGTCTGTGCTGCGGACGCAAAGTAAGTAGCTCCAGAAGACCAAGTCATCCCAGAGAAGACCCCATCAAGATCAGCCACCAAGAACAAGGAAACGAAAGAGGTTGTCCTGGTCACCGGCGAGCCAAACAAGACTACTCGCATCGGGGCCGACCTCGATCCCAAATAGGAAGACGCGCTCGTCAGCTTCCTAAGGGAGCACGTAAGCACTTTCGCATGGAAACCAGCGGATATGCCCGGCGTTCCCAGGAAGTTGATCGAGCACTCCTTGAATGTCTCGAAGACCGCCAAGCCAACCAAGCAGAAACTCCGGCGATTCTCTCCAGACAAGAAGGAGGCCATTAGGGTAGAGATAGCTCGGCTCTTAGCTGCCGGCTTCATCAGAGAGGTGTATCACCCTGATTGGGTAGCCAATCCGGTGCTTGTAAGAAAAAAGAATAATGAATCGAGAATGTGCGTTGATTACACCGATCTCAACAAACACTGCCCTAAAGACCCCTTCGGTCTTCCACGAATCGATGAAGTCGTCGACTCAACAGCAGGTTGCGAGCTACTCAACTTCCTCGACTGCTACTCCGGATACCATCAGATCGCTTTGAAGGAAGAAGACCAAGAGAAGACGTCTTTCATCACCCCTTTCGAGGCTTATTGCTACAAGACCATGTCTTTCGGATTGAAGAATGCTGGAGCAACCTACCAACGGGCGATTCAAGCTTGTCTGGACGACCTTGTCCCCGACGTCGCTGCAGCATACATTGATGATGTCGTCATCAAGACTCGGACGGCTAAAGATCTCATCTCCAACCTCGAAGCAGTTTTCGAAAAACTGGACAAATTCCAATGGAAGCTTAATCCTGGCAAGTGTATATTCGACGACCGATCCGGCAACTTGCTCGGTAACATCGTCAGCAGGCAAGGCATCCTCCCCAACCCGGAAAAAAACAACGCGGTTATGAGGATGAAGCCTCCGACCAATGTCAAAAATGTGCAAAAACTCATCGGGTGCATGGCGGCCCTTAGCCGTTTCATCTCTAGACTGGGCGAGAAAGGCCTCCCATTCTTCAAGTTACTAAAACCTGGCGAGAAGTTCACCTGGTCGGAAGAGGCAGATACGGCCTTCAGAGGACTCAAACGCTTCTTGACGAGTCCTCCGCTTCTCACAGCTCCAAAAAAGGATGAAACATTGCTGATCTACATCGCCGCGACTAATAACGTCGTCAGCACTGCCATCGTCGTTGAACGAGAAGAAGACGGTCACGCCTATCCGGTCCAGCGACCAGTTTACTTCATCAGTGAAGTCCTCAACGAGTCCAAGACCCGTTACCCAACGGTGCAGAAATTGATATACGCTGTTCTCGTCACCTCAAGGAAGCTCCGTCACTATTTTGAAGGATATTCCATAGCAGTAATCTCTGAATACCCCCTGGGTAGCATCCTCCGAAACAAAGACGCCAACAGCCGGGTCCTAAAATGGGCAGTAGAGCTGGGAACATACTCCATTGATTTCCGCAGCCGAATAACAGTCAAGTCGCAGATACTCGCCGACTTCATAGCTGAATGGACAGAGATACAAGAGTCTTCGCATCCGGCACAGGAAGAGTATTGGACAATGATCTTCGACGGGTCCCTCAGCATCAGCGGCGCTAGAGCCGGAGTACTCCTTATATCGTCCTCCGGTGAGCGCCTCCGTTACGTCTTGAGAATTCACTTCATGGCGTCCAACAACGTGGCCGAATACGAGGCCGCCTTGCATGGTCTCCAGATAGCCTCCGAGCTCGGCATCCGTCGCATCATGGTCTACGGGGACTCGGCCCTGGTCATCAACTAGGTTAACAAAGACTGGGACTGCAACAATGAGAAAATGGACTCCTACATCGCCGCAATCAGAAAAATCGGAGGGAAATTCCTCGGAATAGAATTCCATCATATCATTCGAAGCGAAAATCAGGCGGCCGACGAATTGTCAAAGCTCGGATCATCCCGGTCCGACGTCCTCACAGGCGTTTTTATCTAGGATCTGTTCAACCCCTCCATACAGACTGATGGCGATACCAGCAGCTCCGCGACCGACCAGATAGTGGCGCATATCCCAACCCCTGAAGAGGACTGGAGAACCCAGTTCATTGATTACCTACTGGAAGCAAGGGTCCCCGAAGATAGAACAGAAGCCGAGCGCCTGGTCCGAAGATCCAAAAGCTATGTCCTGGTCGACAGCAAACTCATGCGCAAGAATACCAGGAGTGAAGTCCTACAAAAATGCGTCCCAAGGGAAGAGGGTCTCAGGATCCTTCATGAGGTTCATAGTGGCATGTGCGGCAATCACGCGGCTTCACGTACTCTGGTCGGCAAGATTTTCCGAGCAGGTTTCTATTGGCCAACAGCAGTCCAGGACGCCGAAAAGATAGTCAGAGAATGCGAGGCATGCTAATTCTTTGCCAAGCAGACACATGTACCAGCCCAAGAGTTGCAGACCATCCCTGCGTCGTGGCCTTTCGCTACATGGGGACTGGACATGGTTGGTCCATTTAAAATGGCAAGAGGGGGATTTCGCTCCATTTATGTCGCTATCGATAAGTTTTCCAAGTGGATCGAGTACAAGCCATTAGTCAAGGCTACGGCAACCAAAGCAGCAGAGTTCTTCAAGGCATCTCCTATCGCTTTAGGCTTCCGAACAGCATCATCACCGACCTGGGATCAACATTTACTGGAAGTGATTTTTGGGATTTCTGCGAAGAAAGATGCATATCCGTCAAATATGTGTCCGTGGCTCATTCTAGAGCCAACGGCCAGGTGGAGAGGGCAAACGGTATGCTGCTCGACGTCCTCAAGAAGAGTCTCCACGCAGTCATGGAGAGAAGCCCAGGCAACTGGATTGACGAATTACCGGCGGTGATTTGGGGACTTCGGACTCAACCCAGTCGGAACACAGGAGTATCGCCATATTTTATGGTGTATGGCTCGGAGGCAGTACTACCTGCAGATGTAATCTATCGATCTCCAAGGGTTGAGGTGTACGAAGAAGCCCACTCCAACGAGGTCAGAGCAGACGAAGTCGACAAGTTAGAGGAAGAGCGCCTGATCTCCTGTGTACGAACAACTAAATATCTAGAAGGGATAAGACGATATTACAATCGCAATGTCAACGGTAGAGCTTTTGCAGTCGGTGACCTCGTTCTCCGCCGAAAGCAGAGCAAGGAGGGGATGCATAAACTATCATCTCCCTGGGAGGGGCCATACATGGTCAAGGCAGTTACTCGACCAGGTGCATATAGGCTCTCCGACCTAAACGGCGTCGACATCCCCAATTCCTGGAACATCGAGCACCTGCCACGTTTCTACCCCTAATTTAGGGTTCAAAAAAGATATGTGTATTTTCATTCTATTATAAACAAGGGAAATATATTGTTATTCTCGATATTTTTGCCTCCATTACATTTTGTACAGCTAAACGTCTTCAACAATGCGTAAGCCCCGCCACTGCTCGGGCAGCACGTCTTCGCCTACGCATAAGTCCCGCCACTGCTTGGGTCGCGCGTCTTCGCCTATGCGTAAGCCCCGCCACTGCTCGGGCAGCGCGTCTTCGCCTACGCATAAGTCCCGCCACTGCTCGGGTAGCGCGTCTTCGCCTATGCGTAAGCCCCGCCACTGCCGGGCCGCACGTCTTCACCTATGCGTAAGCCCCGCCACTGCTCGGACAGCACGTCTTCGCCTACGCATAAGTCCCGCCACTGCTCGGGCCGCACGTCTTTGTCTATGCGTAAGCCCCGCCACTGCTCGGGCAGCATGATTTCACCAATGTGTAACCCCCGCACCCGCCGGGCAGCATCTGGTTCGACGCCGCGTAAGCCCTAAAAATGATAGGCCGCCTAACTACGACACTTGATCGACCGCCCCGATATATCGGGTAGCCTTCGCCCACGATAAGCGTAACCCCCGCCTAGCGCGGGCAGCTTCGCCACCACGTAAGCCCCGGGGTGTAACAACCCTAAAAATCCACACAATCTAAAAATCCCAACCAATTAAAATTTTTCATTTATTTATTGTGAAAACCCATTTTTCTTGTGCAAGCATATAGGTTTCATTATGAAATTGGTAAATAAAGGAGTGTAGTTTGCATTTTAATTCCATTCACATAGAATAATAACTTATGCATCACATTTGGGATTTATTGCAATTTATGTTTGTATTTACTCAATAATTAAAATGGGCAATATATGTATATATACACTAAACTGAAAACAGAAAAGGAGAAAGAGAGTTCGGCCAGCCAGTCAGCCCGAGCCAGCCCGACCTTCCTCTCCTCATCTCACCGCGCGCGGCCCACGTCGCGGCTCGGCAGCGCACGCGCACGAACGGCACACACGCGCTCGCGCCCGCGCTCGCGCTCGCTGCCAACCCGGCCCCGCCTGTCAGCCGCTCTCGCACCCCCCCACTGTTCTTCTTCCTCACGAAGGCGACGCGCCTACCGGGGGTGTCGCGCGAATGGCATGACCCCGGTCCCACAGCCGACAGCATGGCAGAGCCCTGGACCCCGCTGTTCCCCTCCTGTCCCCTCCTTTCTTGGCCGCCAAGCGAACCCGCGCCATCCGGAGCCCTAGATCCACTCGAGCCACGGCCCTTCGATCGGCCGAGCGCAATCGCGGCCGTCCGCCATGGGAACCTACCAAGCTCGCCTATAAATTGGAGCACCCCGAAGCCCTACCCTCATTTCCCCTCGCCGCCACCGCAGCACAGACCGGCACACCGCACCAAACCGAGAGAGAGAGAGCGTAGGAGAAGGGCGGAGCAGAGGAGGAGAAGCTGCCGGAGCGCCGCCGCCGCGGAGCACGCCGGAGCCGGACACGGAGGAGAAGTCCGAGCTGCGGACGAGGAGCGGCACGGCACTGCGATCGCTCTGCACGGCTCCGACTCGCCACTGCACCGCCATCCTAGCTTCACCGACACCACGGTGAGCCTCCGCACGCCATGTCCGAACCTTGCCCTGCTTTTGCCATGGCGTTCCACCCTCGGGACGCGCAGGCACGAGCCTTTACCGGCTCGGGAAGATCACCTGCACCATGCACTCATTCGACCGGCCGAAACCCCCGGACTACAAGCTTGCTAGACCGAGAACGCAGCACGACGCGTTCTCGGCGGAGCGCGCTCACCACCGACGCGTTCCGACGCCGAATCACCCGTTCCGAGCAATCCGTCTAGCAACCGTATAGGTTAGAGCGTCGTGGAGCACCGCCACGACCCCCCTCGAGCTAGCTACGCGGATCTAAGCGCTAGAGGAAGCCTGAATCGCCCTGGCCGCGTGCGCCGCGACCTTACCGGAGCGCCGCCGCGAGCCGTCGCCAAAAGGTCATGCCGTGGCTAAAGTTCGCCACCAGAGTGTTGTATGCCTCTCTGGCCTCACCAATTTGACGAGACCGCGTTCGATTGAACCAATACTTGGTCGTAGCCGCGATGCCGCTTTCCGCCGTCGTCGGCGACACGCCGCCGCCACAACCGAGCACCTTGGAAAGCTCGGTAGCCAAAATTGGTAGTTGGTATACCATCGCCTTAGACCCTGGACGCGTATACATCTCCTAGAAGACCTCCTTAGCCCCGCCGGAACCTCACAGTCGCGACGACATCGCCGCCGACACGTTCCGCCTCGCCTAAGATCCGTTCCGAGTACCCCCGGTCACCTCGCGCTGCGGAGAAAGGCCGCCGAGGTTCGCCAAGTCTGCCTCAGCACCGCCGCTAGAAAGCCGAGCCCTGCCTTGCCGAAATATGGTCATCGCCGCCCTGTCATCGTCCGCCGCACCGGAGAAACACCGCCGCCTTGAACAGACGCCCTGGAACCCTGCTAGCACCGAATCTCCGATTCGCCCGAGCCTCCCCAGGAGAGCTCGGGAGAGCAGCACCCTCGGCGCACCAAATGTCCGATTCGCCCGAGCCTCCCCAGGAGAGCTCGGGAGAGCAGCACCCTCGGCGCACCAAATCTCCGATTCGCCCGAGCCTCCCCAGGAGAGCTCGGGAGAGCAGCCCTTTCGGCGCCCAAATCTCCGATTCGCCCGAGCCTTCCCAGGAGAGCTCGGGAGAGCAGCCCTTTCGGCGCCCAAATCTCCGATTCGCCCGAGCCTTCCCAGGAGAGCTCGGGAGAGCAGCCCTTCGGCGCCCAAATTTCCGATTCGCCCGAGCCTCCCCAGGAGAGCTCGGGAGAGCAGCCCCTTCGGCGCCCAAATCTCCGATTCGCCCGAGCCTCCCCAGGAGAGCTCGGGAGAGCAGCCCCCTCGGGCGCCCAAATGTCCGATTCGCCCGAGCCTCCGCAGGAGACCTCGGGAGAACGGCACCCTCGGGCGCACCAAATTTCCGATTCGCCCGAGCCTCAGCGAGAGACCTCGGGAGAACGGCACCCTCGGGCGCACCGAATCTCCGATTCGCCCGAGCCCCCCGGGAGAGCTCGGGAGAGCGGCACCCTCGGCGCCGCGAATTTCCGATTCGCCCGAGCCCCGCCGAGGTACGTCAAACTATGCCGAGCCCCGCCGAGCTACCCCCGACCACCGCCGAGCTCCGCCGAGATACCCCCAACCACAGCCGAGCTACCACCGACCACCGCCGAGCCACGCCGAGCTACGCCAACTCCGGCAACTCTCTGGGAACCAGCATCGAACACCTGGTGGGCGACCAACGGGTCTGTGTTCAATTGAGGCGCCACTTGCCGCACTACTGGGACAGGACCCGCGCGCCACGTGGACCAATCCCGAGCTGCCCCTGATTAACTAACCAGTTTTCTCATTTTCAGAAAATAGGCTAATCTTCGGAAATTCATAACTTATTCATACGAAGTCCAAACATTGCGCACCATATATCAAAATACTCAGAAAAATGAGATCTACAATCTAAGACTGTGTTTGTGTGCATTTGGCTCTTTATTTTATTGGATTTTTCTGAAATACTCTATAGGAGTCGCTGACGCGACTATTTCGTGTTCGATTTCAGAGCCGGAGGAGGATCTGACTAAGGAAGACGACCACGAGTACTTCCAAGAGCTAGGAGACGACTACAAAGGTGCCACGTCCCAACAAATCCTTAGATCCTATTTACGCATTGCAAATGACATTGTTGCTATTGCTTTATGATTATGTATGGATTGGTTGCATGGTAGTATATTTGAATTCCCTGCCTTGATAAGACTTTACCCTGCTATCCGCTGTTAGGTTAGCTGCTGCTTAATTTACTGTTACTCTTCCACTACTTTCTACTTGCTATATGCTATGTGGTGGAATTGGGACGGTGTATAACTGATTATAACCACTGGGAGAGAGTGCTGCGTGCGTCTTGGGTGCGTGGTAAGGGTTGATGTCGACCAAGTGGGATGTGAGACGAGCCCATGGGGCAAGTCGTGCCGGGGGTGCAACCTGGGCATCCCCAAAGTGAGATACCTGTGGCGGGTAAAGTTGTGGAGGAGGTTCCGGGTGGGATAGCCTTGGTGGTTTGAAGCCCGTGGACGGAGGTGCTGTGATAGCACGGGGAGAGTATCCCCTAAGTGGAGATGCCTGCTTGGTCACAACCTAGGATCTGACTAGTGTAACAGAACCGGCTAAATCACCTGGCCCACCGGCACCTGTCATTGTCACTAACGACTTCTGACAGCCGGGCCCGTGTCCCAAATGATCTAGACAGGTCTGTCGGGCTACATTAGCGCCCTTTTCTCCGACAGGATCACCATTGCAGAATCATCACAGGATTACAACATTTCATAATAAAATACATCAGAGTAACAGTGCGGAAGATTACATAACATTTAGATTACAAACCAGTTGTTCAAATAGGATTCAAATATAGTTATTACAGACCAGAGGACGTAGCAGTAGCAGTGGAATAATTACACAATACTAGATAAGGTAACTCGAACCCTGCCCACGGGTTCCACTTCACTCATCGCTGCTTTCTTCTTCGACCACGGTCACGCAACATGGAGCAAGACAGATCTCCGACTGCGGTCCTCCTGCAACGGGGTTAACAAACCCTGAGTACTTGGGGTACTCCGCAAGACTTACCCGACTAAGGGTGTAAAATGAGACTCAGGAATGCAAGGCTATGGGTAAGGCTAGCAGAGGATGAGGAGTTTGCAGAAAAGCAATCTATCCTGATCCATATTTTATTTTGTCATTATTATAATCATATTCATAGCTCCAATATTCAGACTCATGTATCATCATTCTTTCAATTACTTTATTCATTCAGATAACCTAGTTGAGAACCACTTTTCGGTGTAGAGTGTGAGGATCAAGTCTCCATAACCGAGGAGCACGTCGATTCGAATCCAGAAAGTACCCAGCTGGGGATTCTAACCACACTGCATATGCAGCACGCCGGCATACATATACCAACCCGTCGTCACGGCTTTGCTATCCCGGAACCGGTCCTGCGCCACCCGAGAGCACAGTACTCCACTCTTATCCAGGCACGCCGGCCACGTGGGTACAAGCTACTCTCGCCATCTCTCCACTCCCAGTGCGTGGTTGTCGGTTCCAGCAATAGCGCCACCGAACTCTAGGCTTTCCGCATTGGTATGTGGCTAGGCTGTTCATCATGATCACAGCAGGCCTACAACGAACGGTCCCTACTTCCTTCCTGCCGTCAATCCTGCATTGGGACTCTAACCCAAGTACAAGACTACCCGACAGTTTTTATTATCGTGCCTGTCGGGTGAGTGAGACATAGGGAACGCCGCCCCATGAGCTGGCCACCCAACGAAACACGTTTCCAAAGACATCGACCAGTTCCAAATTATTCCGAAAGCGACCATGCATTGGGACTCTAACCCAAATACACATCGACCAGCGGATAACCAGTTCTTCACCAATCAAAGTATAAGTATAATCATGGCACAGAAAATAGTTTTTCTTTTATGCAAAGCTAAGTTCATTAAGCATGCCTAAGCATTTCTCAAACCATTTTATTTAAATCAGGTTTCAGGGTATTTATTTGAGACAATGCATCTGGATAGGTGACAATCAACTCCTATTAACCTAATGCAGTAGATTAACTCGAATTATAAATATTTTGTAATAGAGGGGCTGAATGCACCGGGGCTTGCCTTGGATCGTGTACAGCGTCGGATCGGGATCAGTCCCGCAGATGTCGAATCCTTGGATGACTTCTGGAGTGGCCTCCTCAGTAGTAGTCTCGACCTGGACCACCTCGGGAACGGGCACTACACGTATGCAATGATGTATGCTTAGCGTGGCATGAGGGCAACAAATGAAATGCTTGAAAGTAAACCATTAATACCTTGAGTACAACTTTCCTTCACGGTAAAGTTGTAACAATCTACGGAAGGTAAAAGTAATGTTTCCTACTTTTGTTTTATTGACCTTTTTAACGGTCACAGAAAGCCGCTACACAGCTTTATGACTACTATCAAGCACTAAGTTCTCGAATTGCCAAGGATCACTCAGCGAAAGATCCTTGGTCTTCATTCAACCCAAAATTTCACACAACAAACCTAAATTCATTTTTCTATTTACTTTATTAATCCCTAATTTCACATATATTAATTAATTGACCAAACTAACTTCAATTGCAACCAAACTTTACCAACAGCTAGGTTTTATCATAAAACAGAGCCACAATAAATTTCATGATTTTTGGATTTACAGATAATTAATTAAAATTACACAAACTTGCATTTATTAATTACTTCACTGATTTATACAGCAGATTAAAAGCACTGGAACACCCTATATTATATTTTTAACAAATACTACATATTACAGAGAGCGTACACAATTATTTTCACATTTTTACACCTAGCAGATTAATTCATATGAAATTAACAAACATCAGCACTATTCACATGAATATATAAAAGAAAAGCATTTTGAAATTCACTGGAAAAAGAAAAGACCAAATCAGCCCACTACGGCCCAAGTCCAGAGCGAGCCGGCCCACACGGCCTGCCCGCGCCCGGCGCCGACGGCTTTGCACAAGAGACCCTGGGGAAACTGGAAATCAACCCGCGGTCCGATCTACACTATTCACATGAGTCACAGGATTTGCACTTAACCCCCTGCCTTTATTCTCCTTCTAACCCGAGGCCCCTGGCCTCTCCTCTGTTTCAACAGAGGCGGGTGCGCCGGCGGTTCGCCGCCCCTAGCTCGCCGACGGTGAGCCGAGGGACGAAGCCGAGGGCACTGACGGACTCTACACTCCAAGGCGAGTCTACCAAGCTAAGATACGACGAGATCCGAGGCGCGCAGCACCTGGAGACACGTACGCGGCGGCTCGGTGGCGGCGGCGAGCACGTCGCCGGCGAGCACAAGCCGGTAAAGAGAGGGGAAAAGGTGCGCGAGCATCTGGGGCTCACCACGAAGCTGGCCGAGGGGTCGGTGGAGACGGAGGTGGTTCGGAGAAGGCGACTTGGCGACGGCGGCGGATCCCGGCGGCTCGGCACAACGGCGAACACGCGTTCCGGCGAACCTAGGGAACCAGAGAGTACGCCGACGCACGCGTAAGGTTCAAGGGGTCACGGAGATCACGGTACGCAACAATCCGAGGTCTAGAGCTTACCCAGACTAGCTCGAGACGACGGCGGAGCTCGCGGCGGCGCTCTGCCCGCCCGCGAGGAAGACACCGGCGTTCCGGCGGTTTCAAGGCTCCACAGCCTTCACCGACGGACGCAGGCGGTGCGCAAGGAGGCTAGCTAGTTTGCAGCAAGATGGAGAGGGTGATGATGGCTCGGTGGCGACCAATTTGGCCGGCGACCGAGAGAGCTCGAAGGTGGCCGGGAGAGAAGAAAATGGCGAGGGGGAGGGCCTCGTCGCCTTTCTAAAGGTCGGGAGCGAGGGGGACAGAACCAGGACGACGCGGCGCACGCGCGCCCGTATCTGCCGAGGTCGCGGGGACACGATCCCGGCCGGCACGGGCGGCCGCGCGCGCGCGCCCGGCACGGCGGCTGCCGGCTCTGTTCGCGAACAGGAAGAGGGGCGAAACACTGTAGCGCCTAGACCCTAGGGCTGTCGGTCTTTGACCAATATTCGACTGATTTTGCATACAAACATGAAAATCTGCAAAAACAAAAGTTGTAGGGTTTGAAATTCTGAACAACTTTGCTTTTGGAACCAAGTTCAAATTCGCAATATTTTTGAAACTAAAGCAAAAGGGGTAAACTTGGTTTTTGAATTTCAAACTGCATTTTCAAAATTACTTTTTATTTTACACAACAACTTGAAAAATTGCCAAAATAAAAGTTGTTCTACTCAATGAGCTTTACAACTTCTATTTAGGAAGTTCTGCCAGATTCCAATCAATTTTTGAAATGCCAATCTAAAACTAAGTTTTAAATCATTGTTTTGAAATAAATTTAAATTCCCACCACAGAACTTTGAAATCTCCAAAAATAAAAGTTGTTCCATTTTAAAAGATCTAAAACTTTTATTAAGGGACTATCTCCAAATTCCTTTTAGATTTTGAATTAGGTTTTGGCCCTAATGAAAGTAAATTTTTAAACCTTTATTTGGGAATTTAATTTTACAAACAAATACTAATTAAATTCAAATCACTCTAGGGACCTAATCACAATCATATGAAGATGCCTGCTTGGTCACAACCTAGGATCTGACTAGTGACCGGAAACATCTGGATTCCCTTGCTACTCGCTCGCTTCTGATGGGCGGGAGACGGCTGGACTACTTGGTAGGGCGGTACCACTACTGCTAGGTTGAAAGGTGATAAGGGTGGGCGGTGACGGATGGAGAGATTCCCGTACCGTCCTAGATGCGCAGTACCACTGGTTGGGCCCGGTGCTGCGTCTCCCAGTCTCAGCATGACGGTGTTGGATCCGGAATATCCCAGGGCTGAGTGGTAGGGTGGTACCGACCTAGGCAAGCAAGCACCCGGAATTCTGCCTAGATGATTGTACAGCATCGATGATGGCTAATCTTGTGAGTAGTAAAACCTCTGCAGAGTGTATGGTTGATCGATCGATACATAAGTCAACTCGTTGGCTATGGACCTTTCCTAATGTTTCTGCAACCACTATTAGATGAGAGCATATTCTTTTCTCCCCCTGGATAACATTGTTCCGGCAGTGTACCCGTTGTGGTAGTGTGCCGCTGAGATAGGCCCGAGAGGGAGTTGGGCCTGTCGAATGAGAGCGAGGTGTGTGTATGTGAGGTGTGGTGATGGGAAAAGGGAAAATGGTGTTAACTGGTGATAAAACTTGACTAATTAAACATTGATTACAGCTGCATAGGAAAACCTCAGCCTATAGGTCTGCTTGTATAGCCTTGCATCCACTTTCCACAAAGCAAATGCTGCATAGGTGGGCTCCGTGGCCAGTACAAATCGTACTGATAAATTTGCTGTCAGGTGACGAGAATGAGTACGACTTCGAGGGAGATGATGACGAGGAATAGGGTCACGTGCTACACTCAAGTTGGCCGTGAAGGATGAATCGCTTCCGCATCTTCTAAAGCTTCTCTGATTGTTGATTCCGCCAGTGTGGCGATGTAATAAATATTTATGTAAGACTTATTTATCGTTGTATGGATCCTGGTGTCAACTGAGATATGGGTAATTTCATGGATTGTCCCAAGCAATCTGTTGAATTACAATTCGAGCCTGTGGATTTCCCTTCGTGGAAATCGAGGTCGTTTCACGGGGACGCCTGGGCCGTTAAGTCTTCGCTAACACGTAAGCCCCGAGGACGTTTGGGCAGTTTAGCAGCGTCTCCAAAAGCCCCGGCAAAAGCACGGGCGACACGCAGGGCGTGTAGGATTATTCGTCGACCACACAAGATCTCGACCATGTTCAGACGTCTCAATTCAAATCCCTTCGGTGGGAAAAAGTTGAACATCAGCGGTCAACATTTTTGCGGCTTCCCTAGCCTCTTCTTCAAGCTGGTCTTCCTGCTCTTCGGTGGTTCCCCGCGCATACCCGGTCTGTACTCGGTCGTTCTTCACTCCCGGGTAGTGCGATTGGACGACTCCAAGCACATGGGCGGCCACATTTTCAGCAGCATCCACGCAGAAGTCTTTAAAGAATCGAAGAGCTTCCCGTCCACGTTGCACGATGTCAAGGGCACCGGGACCTTCAGCAGACGGTACGGTGGGCGCATACTCAATGATGTCAAGCACAGGCTTAACACCACCAACCAAGGCGTCAAATCTTCCGTTGGCAGCCTCAAGGCGACCCGCAAGGTCATCGACCTGCGCACGATGCCTACGTCCCATCTCTGACAACCAAAGCAAGTCAGTCGCGCTAAAAAAAAGGAGAGGAAGGGGAAAGTCGAACACAAACAGCCAACCTATCATCGTTTCCAGGTTCTTTCGGGCGGCCTCTCACATCAGCGCCATCTCAGCCTCCAGCTCAGTGGCTGCATGTCACAAAGAATACAATAAGATCATCAAACCAAGACATTTTACAAATGGCGAGACGTCGCACATACTCCGCATCGTGGATCCATCTAGCAGCTCTTGAAGACCTACATGCCACAAAACTGGCGTTCAGAGAGCAAAATCGGGACGAATAGCTGTCAAGAAGCACAAGAGTCCAACATACCTTTGTTCTCTCGCAATAGACGCTTCTCGGATTTCATAAGGTCCGAGCAGTGTAGCTCCAGGGTTTCACGCTCCTCGCGCATGCCTGCCATCACCCCCTCTAGGCGAGTCACCTCGGTCTGCAGCTGCTT
This sequence comes from Eremochloa ophiuroides, assembly GCA_038502445.1. NCBI lineage: Eukaryota > Viridiplantae > Streptophyta > Magnoliopsida > Poales > Poaceae > Eremochloa > Eremochloa ophiuroides. The sequence goes on from JAHLJS010000006.1 coordinate 84,773,270, forward strand.
GTTTTTCTCTGCTACATCCAAAGGCGGTGTAGGGTTTTTCGGCGATCTTTGGCGGTTTCATACACTGTCTGGAGGACCAAAGGAGCAACAGATTATCAAGTTATTATATCGTCTGGATAAAATATGATAGGTGTCACCTGCACACGCGACGAAAGGTTTCCCAGACGTCCGAGAAGTTTTCTCAAATCCGCGCGAGTATCGCGGATGTCATTCTTCAGTCCATCTATCTCGGCGTCAGCAAGATCTTCCTCCGTGGCGACAGCATAGGTGCTCCCCACCATCCGATAGGTGCGAATCAAAGGCACGGGCCCCGTTCGGGCGATTTCTTCGATATCCGCACCCTCTGGGGAAGCGCTTGTGGAAGGCCGAGGACATGGCCCTGTTCGTGCCTTCGAGCTGGTCTCCGCTCCATGATCAGCACTCCCAGGAGGAATGGTGCTACTGTTCCTCGGCAACGACGTCCGAGCTTCATCTTCACGGCTCGGCTCCTTGACATTCGGCCCCGGAGGAGAAGCCGGAGGCGGCGGGGTGGGCATGCGTGGCTGTTTGGGAGGAGATGGTGAGCCTTGCGCATCAGCTGTTGAGGGCCTCTCGGGCGACCTCTGGGGTGATTCATGTTCTGAAGTCCAGCCAGCGCGGAAGCCCTCTGCTACACCAGCCTCTGAAGTTGTCATCTTTTCAGCGCCGGGATTCTCAGCGTCTTCATTAGAAGGGTCCCTACATTTCCAAGATAAAATCTCAACACTGTTCGGATCAAAAAGGGAGAAATATGGAGAAAATCCTACTTACATTTCTGAGCGACGACGCTTTCGGCCGAATTTCTTTCTTTGACCGGAAGCTCCAGCGGCAGCGGCAGGCACATCACCCTTATGGCGTTTTGTGCTCGGTTCATCCTGATTCGTGCAAGGGGGGTCGGCGGTGGCTTTGGCACGGTCCTCGGAAATCTTTACCGGAGCTTCCGCAGCTCGGATGCCACTGGAAGATCCAGCCTTTTCTGACACCGGCTGTTTCTCCCGAGCAGTTCTTTGGGCCAGTGTCTCCTCATTTTCTTCGTCAATAGACTCTCTTTCTTCTTCGGATAGTTCAGTAGAGTCGTCTTCGGCACGTCTCTGGTGATAACTGTGCATCGCGTCAACTCGGCCCGGCCAGTCAGCGATTGGTACATCGGAGAAGTACACCTTTCGGTCCTGTCCATTTATCTTCAAGAGATCAAACAGAAGTTATGGTATAAGTACAGTATGAGCGATGGAAGAGCCAGGGTAGTTCGGAACTTACCTCTGGCGGGGGATTCTTCAGATTAAAAGCCACACTTTGGCCACGGTTGCCTATATGAGAGCCTTTTCCAAAATATTCTTCCAAGACTTCTTTAACTTGGGCTTCGAATAAATCTCCGGATGAGCACCTGGTCGGATCTTTCCGACCGGTAAATTCAAAGGAAGGATGAACTCTATCCTTGCAAGGTTGGACGCGACGAAATACAAAATTGGTAGCAACCCCAACTCCATTCAGGGTTAAACCCTTGATGATTTCCAGCAATTCGTTTACTTGTCACAGCTCCTCTACATGCGGTTTCTCCGTCCAGCTATTCTGTTTTTCTGGAATCTGATCCACGGCGCACCGGACGCTTGGTTCATGGTTGGGGATATAGAACCATCTCTTGTTCCAATCACGCACACTGGTATTCAAAGGAATCTGGAGGTAATGTGTGGACATTCCGTCATGCATTTTCAGATACACTCCACTAGCAACTCGAGAACCTGTGCCGCTCGATTTCACAAGAACGAAGAGATGGTGGAACAAATTGAAGTGCGGGAGAATGCCAAGGTATGCTTCGCAGAAGTGGATAAAGATGGAAATCAAGAGGATAGAATTGGGATTCAAGTGGCACAGGGAAATTTGGTAATAATCAAGTAACTTGCGAAGAAACGGATGGCATGGCAAACCAAATCCGCGGGTAAAATAATCAGAAAAGACTACTATTTCTCTAGAATCAGGCATTGGATATGGTTCACCTTGTGATATTCTCCAGCCTTCGGTCACCTGGTCAGGAAGGAATCCCCAGGCCACGAGCGCATCGAGTTGCGATTTTCCCAATACTGACGGCTGCCATTCGTTCGACATGCGGAATTCCCCCGGTTGTGCCTCCTTCGACTTTTTTGATTCGTGGGTGCTCTTCCTGGTGCCTGCCATGGCAGATCTGGGCGGGGGAGAGGTGGATTCGATGGTTTTTCTGTGGCGGCGGCGAAAAAAAATGGAACCCTAGACGGCGGTGGAGGAATAGGCGGAGACGGATGTGTGTTTTGGGATTTGAATGAGAAGAAGACAAACCAACTGTTCGCTTTTTCTATTTATTCCTCTGTCAAACGGCACAGGGGTATTTTCGGTTTACATATCGTTTGTTGCAGAGAAAAGCACCGCTCGGATACTTCGTCGTCTTCGTCAAGTGTCTTCGAGCAACACTGCTCGGGGACTCCGTCGTCTTCGTTAAGCGTCTCCGAGCAATAAACACTGCTTGGGGACTCCGTCGTCTTCGTCAAGCGTCTCCGAGCAATAAGCACTGCTCGGGGACTCCGGCGTCATCGTCATGTGTCTTCGAGCAACACTGCTCGGGGACTCCGTCGTCTTCGTGAAGCGTCTCCGAGCAATAAGCACTACTCGGGGACTCCGTCGTCTTCTTCAAGCGTCTCCGAGCAATAAGCACTGCTCGGGGACTCCGTCGTCTTCGTCAAGCGTCTCCGAGTAATAAGCACTGCTCGGGGACTCCGGCGTCATCGTCATGTGTCTTCGAGCAACACTGCTCGGGGACTCCGTCGTCTTCATGAAGCGTCTCCGAGCAATAAGCACTGCTCGGGGACTCCGTCGTCTTAACCAAGTGTCTCCGAGCAATAAACACTGCTCGGGGACTCCGTCGTCTTCGTCAAGCGTCTCCGAGCAATAAGCACTGCTCGGGGACTCCGTTGTCTTCATAAAGCGTCTCCAAGCAACACTGCTCGGGGACTTCGTCGTCTTTGTCACGTGTCTCCGAGCGACAAGCTGCTCGGGGACTTCGTCGTTTTCGCCAAGCATCTCCGAGCAATAAAGTGCTCGGGGACTTTGTCAGTCAACCAAAAATGATCAGCGATATCATCAAAATTTATGACCCTGACATCACGTGACTATGTCACATGCTATCAGGCTCGAGGACTAAGTGGATACACTTCACCTGCCGGTGAAGGTATTGGCTCTGTCGTGGTAAAAGTGGATACACTTCGCTAAAGGGAAACTTTTTTCAATTTTTTCTGAGCCTCTTACATCCGTCTGGTCAAGCAACGCTGAAGGTCTGCACCTCTCGACGAATGCAAGGCGCTCGGGGACTAGCTGTGGGGGTATAAGCCCGTATACCCGCATAGTCATACTTGGCCCAAGTCTATCGAACAGGCCTGAACTACCAAGGACGCGTCGCCCATACGATCTCCAGGAGATCGTGTATATCCGCCGAGTCCTTGGCGGGCAAGAAAATAGCTTTCCTAGGATCTAGCCGATTGGTTTTCCAGATCGGCTAGGATTGTAATCTGTTATGTATGGCAAGATCAACTTGTAACTCTGCCCCCCGGACTATATAAGGCGGGCAGGGGGGTCTACTCGATTCATCTAATCTACTAGCAATACAACACAGCAACATACAGGACGTAGGGTATTACGCCTCGTGGCGGCCTGAACCTGTCTAAATCTCTGTTCCGCACGAATTGTGCTCCCTCGTTCATCTCAGGCGCACCCTCACCGTCTCATCTACTACCGCGGGCATACCCCTCGGTAGACTATCGCCGGTATTCCGTCGACACAAGGGTTTACTCCCTTCACTAGTCAACGATGTTCGGAACAGAGAACTTTCTCTAGTCCAACGCCGCATTCTCCGAAGATGATGATATGCCCCAACCATCTATACCCCATAGTTCGTTACTCGGGAATTCGGAGAGGGCTCCCTTTCCTCCCTATGCTCCCCCGGCGCAGGCCCACCACGCTTCCCGCCTACGTTCTAGCTTTTGATGTGGCAAGCGACGCCCAAGAAAAGAACATGGAGAACGGGTCTTCTTTCGAGAAGCATTCCCCTGCCATTGGGGCCATGTTCTCTATTAGTGGTGCACCCCTGGTCACACCACACACGAAAAATATATCAGCAGGATATTCCGGCAAGAGATGAACGACACCGAGACGGGGATGCCGCTCTTTATAGTGGAAATCACCCATGAATTCACATTAAAAGCCAGGCCTTAAATTTAAAATTCTGCATTCACACCTTAAAATTTTATCGAGATTGGATAAAATTTGTTATAGATGATTTAATACAGCAAGCAATAACTTCATACTAACCGACATTACCAGATATGTACGTGGGCCCCACATCAAAGCCGGACCCTAAAAGTATAATCTCGCGTTCACACATTAAAGTTTCATCAAAATTGACTAACATTTGTTGCAGGTGATTTAATATAGCAAGCAAGCTGCAACTTTATGCCAACTAGCACTGTCAGATGTATATGTGGATCTCACATCAAAACCAGACTATAAAAATAAAATCTCGTATTCAAACCTTAAAATTTTATTATCAAAATTGACTAAAATTTCAAAACTCAAACTCAAAAGTAAAAAGAGTCCGCATAGGTGAGAAGAGGATATTTGTGGTATGATGTCAATGGAGGTTTGAGGCATGGAAGAGGAGTGAGAAACAGATACAAGGAGTATGTACGCACCGCTTGGGGAATATTAAGGGCCCCTCGGTGACGTAGAAATCCTTGATCTTTTTGGCGGTGAACTTCGGACGACGCGTCTTCTCGTCCGGCACCTTCAACATTCCGGCGATGAGACCGCCCGTGCTGGTGCCGGCGATCACATCGAAGTAGTCCGCTATCCGGGCTTCTTCCCCATCCAAGGCCTGTGATGATAAAAGGTTACGCTGTTGATTGTTACGTAATGAACCATGCATCACTTACGTATACTTTGAGCGAATTGAAGAATATTAATGTAAGGGGTTGCCAATGAACTCTTTAATTATTTTTACTTACTTGGAGCTTTTCCTCGAGGGACTCGAGAATTACCGAGGGGATCAGCCCGCGTATCCCGCCACCGTCGATGCTCAGCATGCTGATGTACTTCCCGTACTTCGCCGGCGGGAGCCGTGCCCGTGCCGCCAGCAACTCATCAGCCGATGCCTTGCCAATTAACCCTGGGCAGGTTAACCGAGACGGGGAATTTTTTGGATCTTTCGTCATTCCCCTCTCTGCATCATCGACGCTGTTGCTGCTGCCGCTCTTGTCATTGTCTGCTACCTCGCAGCTGCTGCCTAGGCCTGCCTTCGTATTTGCTTCGCGGCCTCCCAGTCCCATGCGATTTCCCGTCCAAGCAGCGATCGTTGCAAAGCAAACAGCCTTAACGATGATGCTGATGCTACCCATGCCTTACGCCTTACCTTAGCTAGGTAGTAGTTACCCCCAAGATACTCTGATCCAGACTCCTGGAGTGAGATGGGCATGCCGCTTCTTACTTCAACAGTATATATATATATATATATATATAGCTACTCTACATTAAAAATATTATGGTTTTATATATAATAAGAGAAAGAAAGATCAGTTGACGTACAAATAGCAGTATCACTTTTCAATAAATATTTTTAAAAAATATAAAATCAAAGTCATATTTTAAAGATCATGCCGTTGTTCTAAATGACATCTAAATCTTACGGAAGAAGTACCCTAGAATGTTCATCGGACAAATCACTTGCCGCACGGCATACAAGGGGTACGTGGCTAAAGCATCGACGGTTTTATAATTCGCATGTGTTTGGCGTCTAAAACAACCAAAAGTAGTATAGCATTTCCGCTAGTTTATGATCTCGAAATTGATGTCGGCATTTATTTGGTACAATCTGGGTGGGTGATATATTGCTCGTTTACTTTATGTCCTTGATCAAACTTTAATTTCCCTTTTTAATTTGAGCACTATTGAGGTGGGTGGGTACTGGGTAGGGAAAGGTAAAGGTAAAGGTAAAGGAGGAATTTGCGGCTGCCGTAGTCGGGCTACATGCCGCTACATGCCGGCCTACTAGCTTCTAGTTGTAGCGTACTAGCCCAGTTCTAGCTCATTGTAGCTACGCGCCCTCGCTCATCTTTTGACAGAAAAGAACGGTCAGTCCATCAGCAGGCTTGAATATGCAACACTACTCATCTCTTTATTTTTTTGCAACGCAGGAACATATTTACTAGTAATATAAATTCTAGAAATACAAGACCAGTCTAGGCAAGCACCAAATTCACATATACAGCTAAAGACCAATCCTTTTTGCCAAACTAGACTCCTAGCTTCAGAGATCAGACATCAATAGCAAAGAATCATCTTGCTTTAGTCCCCACAATCTACGATCTACTTGTCGCTGGGCAGCCGGTTTCTCTGTCTAGGTTCAGAGTTTGTGCAGTGTACCTGTACCCTCCCTCCATCCACGTTCATTTAATCTCTGTTGCATATTGTGAGAAGCTAGAACGACAGTCGCAGTGGGACAGAGGAAGTAAACACAAGGCACTTCGACACGCATATACTTGAAAAAGAAGCTTAAAACTGAGATCAAAGACAAACATCTCTGTCTAAATTCTGCGCAGGTCGTTGATACAACCTAAAACAACTCTGAACAAATCAGTAGAGGACCAGGCGCTAGGACAGTTCTTGTGTGCTACCGTTGCACAGGGACAAGGCGCTAGAAACAGGCCTCAGACGGCCGCACCGCTGCCACGTCCTCGGGCAGCCGCGCCTAGTTGATGCTCGCACCACCGCAAAGCCCGTTGGGCGTCATGCCTTGTCGCCACCACGCTCCTCGCGCGGAACATTAGATTATCCGGCGTGCGTAACCTGATCCGTGCCTCATCGCTCAGAGACGGCGACGCGGATACAACGCGTCTTTGACATGGATACAACGCGTCTTTCCTTCGGTGACTTAGCCTCAGAACATCAGCCGTAGTTGTTGTCTCGCAAGACGACGGACTCGCCTGTCTCTACCGTCAGAAGGTGTTTTTCTATCTAAAAAAAAAAGAAAAAGAAAGAACGACTACGGCTCATGCTCCGAGGCTGCACTCTGATTGGCTGTAAAACACTGAGACTAACACGCTAGCGAGTCTGGAGTCGCTAGACTCGCACCGACCCCCCAAAAAAATCTCTCTCAGCTCTCTCCCTCTTCAGTGTACACAGTCGTTTTATATTTTGTTTCCGATTAGCAATTTGACGCCCTAAATACTTGCGCTATTGCACCGACAACCATGCTAGTTGGCATATATATAATCTTGTTTTTAGGCCGGCCCTGCCTATATGCACTCGTATAGCTATAGCTGCTAGCCAGCCATAGGAGTGAGGTGAGAGAGATGAAGCTCCTCCTGATGGCCTCCAATGTTCGCCTTCGAGCACTTGCGATCTTGCTTGTCTTCGTCATGCTACTGCGACCTTACAAGGTTGTGGCCCCAAACAACCTAACTGCTGGTGGTTACACCCTGACGCCCCCTAGATACATCACCAGCCCCTCCGGCATCTTCGCCTTCGGCTTCCGCGCCCTCGACTCTGATCCGACGAAGTTCATACTCGCGATATGGTTCCGCTCCGACGCCGGCAACGGCGACTCTTCCGCGCAGCCGCAGTCCGTGGTGTGGTTCGCGAAGGAGTCGCCCTCTGGCCGCACGCCCGTCGCCACGGCGGAGTCCGTCCTCAGCATCACGGTCGATGGGCAGCTCGCGCTCACCGGCGGCGGCAAGCAAGAACTGTGGATAGCGCCCGTGACGACGAGCCAGCAGCGTGGGTCCGTCCTCACGCTCAGGGACTCTGGCAATCTCCAGTTGTTGGGGCCGGCGGCGGGGGACGACGACGACGGGGCTGATACGAGTAATGTTGTGTGGCAGAGCTTCTGGTACCCAACCGATACACTCCTGCCGGGGCAGTCCTTGGCCAAGGACGACGCTCGGTCCGAGGGGAAGCTCTTCTCCAAGCGTGCGGACGCGGAGTTTACCACCGGCCGGTTCAGCATGGGTGTCCAGACCGACGGCAACATCGTCCTCTACCTCGACCTCCTCACCGGAAACAGCCCTTCCAACGCCTACTGGCAGGCGTACACCGACAGCCCCGACGGGAATACGACCGTCACCTTCGATGACCAGGGCCGCCTTAACTACACCCTCTACAACGGCACCGTAGGGAGTCTGATCCCACCGCCGGCGGCGGCGTTGGCGGACTCCACCGCCGGCGGCTACTTCCGGTTCGCTAGGATGGACCCCGACGGTGTCGTCCGTGCCTACTATCGCCCCAAAAACAACGGCGGCACGTCTTGGTCCATCTCGGGGTCTTTCCCCAGCGAAGGCTGCAACAAGTGGGCGTCCGGACCGCGGGGTATGTGCGGGCCGGGGTCTTACTGCGTGGAGACACCGAAGCGGCTCAGCTGCATGTGCCCGAGTGGATACACATACGCTGACGACCAGCACAAAGACGAAGGCTGTTGGCCGGAGTTCGTGCCGCAGAGCTGCGGCGGCAACAGCAGCTCGCGCTCGGACAACGACAACGACTTCGACTTCGTGGAGCTGCCCAGAACCACCTGGGAGTGGGACGGCTCCGCATACTACAAGAAGTTCACATCAGTCACGGAGGAGCAGTGCCGGAGCTACTGCCTCAGCGACTGCTTCTGCGCGGCCGCATTGGTGATCAGTGGATCCGACGGCGGCTCCGACTACCAGTGCTTGGAGGCAGCACTGCTGACGAATGCACGGCAGAGGAACGATGCCACGAGGAAGGTTCTCGTCAAGGTGCGGAGCGGGAATAGTAATGGTACGTACACTACTCCGACGAGAGAAGAATTCGAATCGGCAAGGACAAGAAGAAGAATGCTACGTCCCTACAAGGTCATCACTGTTTGCTTGGCATTTCTCTTGTCGATTTCAGTCGCCACCGCCGTCGTCACTTGCAAACTCTGGCAAGGCTACACCAATACGAAGGCCAAAAGAAGAGAGTCGTCGTTGTCAGGAGGGCTCAGAAGTTTCACTTACAAGGAGCTCGAGAGAGCAACCAATGGCTTCAAAGTGCAATTGGGCGAAGGCGGCTTTGGTGAAGTATACAAAGGGGAAGTGAGCTACCTACAGCCACCCCAAGTCGCGGTAAAGAAGCTCATGAAATCGGACGCCGGGTACAGTGGAAGGGATTTCCAAAACGAGGTGCAATCCGTCGGCCAGATCCACCACAAGTACCTGGTACGTATGATCGGGTACTGCCAAGAAGGGGCGCATCGGATGCTGGTGTTCGAGTACATGCAAGGAGGTACCCTTGCCGATTTCATCTTCCGGTCAAAGTCAAACAGACCGTGCTGGAGCTGCATCGCTGAGGCCGCAGTAGGCATCGCCAAAGGGCTGGAGTACCTACACGAAGGGTGCAAGTCCCAAATCATCCACTGCGACATCAAGCCCGACAACATACTATTCGATGACAAACATACACCAAAGATAACAGACTTCGGGATTGCCAAGCTCCTTGGAGACCAAAGGACACAGTACACGGTCACCAGGGTTGCTGGAACGAGACCTTATATCGCACCAGAATGGTTTGTTGATGAGGCTACAGCTAAGGTGGACAGCAAGGTGGATGTCTACAGCTTCGGTGTCATGTTGCTGGAGATGATATGCTGCAGGAGGACAGCAGCTTGGGCACAGCAGCAGCAGCAGCCTAACGACCAGGGTGAGAGCACCATGAGAGCCTGGGCGGAGAGCTTACTCAGGCGTGGGAGGGCCGAGGTGTTGGTGGAGGGGGAGAGTGAGGCACTGACAGATATGGAGAGCGTGGAGAGGTTCACGCGCGTGGCCATCTGGTGCATGCAGAGGGAACCGTCAGCCAGGCCGAGGATGTGCAAGGTGGTACAGATGCTACAAGGCACCGTGGACGTCGACCCTCTGCCAGACCCTCCAAGGCCTCTCGCCTTCTTTGCAATACTCCCCGACGGCAACGGGAACCTCCCTCAATCCGCAGTCGCACTTGAGATCGATTGATGTCTTGGATGTCACTTTATGTAATACCCCGGATATTACGGCTAATTAATTATGCCATGTCATCATGTTTATTATTAAGCATTTGCATTTGATTGTGCTTAGGGTCCTTAGAGTGGTTTATTGATAGATGCCTTGGATGTTGTAATTGAATTATCAATTGAGAATTAAAAATAAATCAAAAAGGAAAATTCAAACTAAGCCCTAATCGGACCCTAAAACCCTAAACCAAAATCCACTTGGAATTTGATGATGGTCCCTTAATAGAAGTTGTAGATCCTTTTATATAGAACAACTTTTATTTTGGGTGTTTGTGAAGTTCTTTAATAGAAATTCAAATTAAACCCTAATTACCACTTTGAAATTCAAATTTGAAATGCTAATTTAAAAACTATTGAGAATCTGACCAAACTTATTTAATGAAAGTTGTAAAGCTCCTCAAATAGGACAACTTTTATTTTTGAAGATTCTAAAGTTATTGTGAAAAATCCAGAGAATTTGATGGGATTAGAAATGGATTCCAAATAGCGAATTTACCCCCTTTTGAATAGTTTCAAAATTATTCAAAATTTGGAGTTGATCCCAAAACCAATGTTGTTCAGAATTTCGAACACTATAACTTTTATGTTTACACCTTTCCAAGTTGACACACAAAATTTCGAGAAATTGGTCAAAAACCGGTTGACTGGCATTCAAACGAGCTACAGTACTCTGCCTCTTCTCTCTGTTCGCGCACAGTCGCGACCGCCGCCGTGTCGGGCGCGCGCGCCGCCGTCCGTGCCGGCCGAGATCGTGTCCCCGGTGCCGTTTCCCGTGCAGGAGATCGCGCGCCGCCCTATGCCGCTTCTGTCCCTCCCTCTGGCCGGCTTAAAGGGCGACGACACCCTCCTCTGTGCCCCATCCTTTCCCGACCACCGCCGCACCCGCCTCGGCTTCGAGCCAACAATTGGCCGCACTCCGACCTCCTCATCCAAATTCCGCTCATCTCTAGCCTCACTGGATCCTTGAGCACAGCTTGTGCCTCAGTGGTTCAGCTTCCGTGCGTCGAGGGCCCCGGAACGCACGCCGTCGTCCTCGGGCCCGACTGAGCACCGCCGCAGCCACCTCTCTCGCGTCGAGCTCGCTGTGGTGAGCCTCTCCACCTTAGACCTTCCGTTTTCGACTCTCTGAGTCATACCTTAGCTCATGCTTGCAGTGGTGTCCCATTTTGTCCCCTAGGATCACCGGAACGCGACTTCGCCGTCGAGGCCGAGCCGTTGCACGCCGCCGCCGTCGTCAAGCTCGTCGCTCCGCTCCATCTCAGCCTCGGCCAGCCGTCGGTCTAGAGCCGTGGTGAGCTCCTGGTCCTTCCCTGGCCTTTTTATTCAATTCCACCGCACTCTCGTGGCCGGAACAGGGTAGCCGTATCGTCGCGACCGCCATGGGCGAGTCTGCACTCGTCGGAGGCGCCTAGTATTTGGGCTTAGGGTACTGGGTAGTCCGCGGGGTGCTGGGGAGTGGTCGGGGTTCGCCGTTAGGGTCACCGGCGGCGAGGTCCGCGGTCGGCCATCACGTGCGCGCGCGTGCCGGGACGCCACGTGAGGTAGCGCCTCGACTCGGCTCCTGGGCGTGGGCCGATGCGGGAGCGACCGAGTGGGCCGGCCTGCCTGACTTGGGCCGTCCTGGGCCGAAAGGCGTTTTCCATTTTTCCATTAGAATTTCAAATGGATTTCTATTTTAAATTGCTATGAATAGTTCCTGTGTTTGTTATTTTTGTAGTATTATTTCTGTTGATCCAAAAATCATGAAAATAATTGTGGGTACTCTCTTGAGCATGTAGTATTTTATAAAAATATTAGATATAGGGTTTGGACATTTTCTGTGGGAACTAAAAATCAGCATATTAATTAGTAAATGCAACTTTGAGCAATTTTAATAAATTCCAGAATTATCCAAAAATCATGAAAATTTATGGGGTACTGTTTTAGGGCAAGATCTATCTGTTGAGTAAGTTTGAGCTCAATTGGAAACTATTAAGACACTTGTTTATTAGTTATGGGGTATTTGATTAGTAGAATTAATCTAAGCGAATAATCCCTGTTGTTTGGTGTGATTTTGGATTGATTGACTTCAAGGGTCTTTCACCATAGTGATCCTTGACAGAAGTATTAGGGTCGCATGTTGGTTGTAGTAAAGCTGTGTAGCGGCTTTCTATGACCGTTAAAATGGTCAATAAAACAAAAGTAAGAAACACTGTTTTTACCTTCCGTAAAGCGTTTACAACTTTACCGTGAAGGAAAGTGTGCTCAAGATCTTAATGGTTTACTTTCAAGCATTTCATTTGTTGTCCTCATGCCATGCTAAGCATACATCATTGCATACGTGTAGTGCCCGTTCCCGAGGAGGTCCAGGTCGAGACTACTGCTGAGGAGGTCACTCCAGAAGCCATCCAAAGATTTGACATCTGCGGGACTGATCCCGACCCGACGCTATACACGATTCAAGGCAAGCCCCGGTGCATTCAGCCCCGCCTTGTGTTTTACAAAATATTTATAACTTGAGTCTATTACTGTATTAGATTGTTAGGAGTTGTTTGTCACCTATGTTGATGCATTACCTGCCTTGATACATAATATCCCGGAAACCTGTTTAAAAATAAAAATGTTTAAAAATACTTAGTCCTGCTTAATCAATTTAGATTTGCATGAAAAGGCTATTTTGACCCATGAAAATGTGACAACTATGAATCATGGGAAAAGGAAAAGGGGTATGAGTCCGTTCGGAAATTGTGTACTTGGGTAGCAGCCCCAATGCACCTTAACCGTCGGAAAGAGATTTTCCGTTCGTTGGTTGTGAATTTGGGTTAGAGTCCCAATGCTTGACCATCGGCGGAAAAGGGATTTGAAAATCGTTGGGACACTTGCACTTGGGTTAGAGTCCCAATGCAATGTCGCCGGCGGAAAAAGAATTAGGGACCGTTCGTTGTAGGCCTGCTGTGATCGAGACTTTGCAACTAGCCACATACTACGGAAAGCTCTGACTCCGGTGGCTCTACTACTTGAACCGACAACCACGCACTGGGAGTGGAGAGATGGCGAGAGCAGCGTGTACCCTCGTGGCCGGCGTGCCTGGAGAGGAGAGGAGTACTGTGTTCTCGGGTGGCGCAGGACTGGTTCAGGGGTAGAAAAATCGTGGTAGCCGGAGTTGGTATATGCAAGCTTAAGTGCTACATATGCAGTGTGGATAGGGATCCCCAGCTGGGTACTAATCGATTCGAATCGTCGTTGCTCCTCGGATATAGAGACTTGATCCTTTGACCTACAATTGAAAAGTGGTTCGAAACTAGGTGTTTTTGAGAATGATTAAGAATTTTGAAGGTATAATGATATCTGAAAAGGAATTTGGAATTATGGATATGATTAAAATAAGACTGAGTTAAAATATTGAAATAGGATAGTAATACTTTTCTGCAAAACTTTTGACTCTTGCTCAAGCCTCACCTTGACTCCCCTCAGCCTGCATTCCTGAGTCTCATTCCTTTTTCTTAGTCGGGTAAGTCTTGCGGAGTACCCCAGTACTCAGGGTTTGTTAACCACATGTTGCAGGGACACAGCAGCCGGAGGTTTGTCTCGCCCCTGCTGTGTAACAGTGGTACAGGAGGGATGTGAGGAGGAGTAATGTTGAACCCGTGGGCAGGGTTCTTATCGTTAAATACTTAATATTGTTGTGTCATCATTCCACTGCTACTTATTTTATTTATGGTCTGTAATATTCGCACTTCAATCGTATTTGGACAAATGGTTTGTAATCTAAGTACCTTGTAACCTTTCCGCGCTTTCACTCTGATGTAATTTGTTATGAAATGTTGTAATTCTGTAATGACCTCGCAATGGGATCCTGTCGGAGGAAATCGGGCGCTAATGTAGCCCGGCAGAACCTTCTAGATCATTTGGGACGCGGGCCCGGCTGTCAGAGGTCATTAGTGACAATGACAGGTGCCTGTGGGCCATATGATTTAGGCGGTTCTGTCACACTTTACTTGTTGTGTTGAGGAAAAGATCGATATGGCATTATGGAATTTATTATGTGCTGTATGTATATGTACTAATCGAGTGTAGCTGTTGTATTATTACAATGTTACTGCTGCATGTTTGCTCGTCATGAATCGCGCTGTATTCTGTCAGTTACAGACTACCAACGTGATCTGTTTATATTTTTGGAATCCTGTGTCCATGTTTTCACATGTACTAAATATGTTTGTGCTCCTAGTTTATAAATGTTTATGTTACAAAGAAATAGATCCTATATAGCTGCACTGCCCGGCTTTCAGTTTAATTCAGTGAACTGAAGCCGGGCATGTATAGCTAACCAGCTTTAATTTACCACAATTCAGTGCAATGTATCGATCGTTCGATCGATCTATCACCTATATATTGTTTGCAGTGTCTCGTAGGTAGCCTCGTAGTAGAGAGGTTTATTCTATGCCCTGTTCAGTTATCTAAAAAAGAAGTGCTGATTTTTCCTTGCCGCGTGTTTTGACTTTGAACCAGGTGGGCACACGAGATGGGCCCAGCTAATAAGTCCTCCCCGCCAGCTTGCTTCCCTCTAGATGGAAATGGAACTGGAGGCCGTGGTGGTTCAGGCGGCGGCGCGATGAGGTCGATTCGATTCGAACATATGGTTCTGTTCGTTTGAACTTACCAGCCAGCATCACCTAGCCATTTAGCGATGTTTTTCTCTCACAACAATCAGCCAGTCAGCCGTACAATGCAGTCAGCCGAACAGAAGCAGGCATCACACAAATTAAATGCACCACATCGTGTGCGCGTGCACTGTGTACTGAAAGTCACAGAAATTTTTACTACGATTTGGAAACCTAAACATGAAACTTGTGGAGCTCGCTCGCTGCATTATCATTTCATTAGTGGTGCATGTGTGGTAGCTTGACCAGACCACAGACCACACGACTAACACAGGTCCACAGGCCAGGGGCGGCAATGGTTTGTATGGCGCACGAGACAGGAGACACCGATCGATCGATTATGATTTATGAGTTGGGAAGCGTCTCCCTCGTCTCCGTCACTTACAGACTATTTCAAGTGGCCGGCCAGCGCTTCAGCAGGAGAATTGTTAAAGAAGCCACGCACCATCGATGTGTTCACTTGCATTGCACCCACTGATGAGTGGATGTGGATCGATGTAACCGGGGGGTCCGTCCGGGCAAATCACTTGCCGCACGGCATACAAGGGGTACGTGGCTAAAGCATCGACGGTTTTATAATTCGCATGTATTTGGCGTCTAAAACAACCAAAAGTAGTATAGCATTTCCGCTAGTTTATGATCTTGAAATTGATGTCGGCATTTATTTGGTACAATCTGGGTGGATGATATATTGCTCGTTTACTTTATGTCCTTGATCAAACTTTAATTTCCCTTTTTAATTTGAGCACTATTGAGGTGGGTGGGTACTGGGTAGGGAAAGGTAAAGGTGATGGATAAAGTGCAAGTGGAGCCAGCAATTGGATTTTGTTTAGGGTGCTCTCTAATTATTTAGACCATCTATATTCTGGCTGACGCAATCCTTGCGGCAGTTTCTAAAGTCATAGTTAGGCATCCGTGACGGTTTTATATGTAAAAAGGTTATTTGCCACATAATAAAAAAGAAATGAAAGATGTCACCAATTGTCTTGAAAGGTAGGGTAATAAAGACATCCGCGACAGCTTATAAAAAGTCGGCGATGAAAGGTATTTAGGCGTTCCGGTCATTTCTTTTGTCTTCGACTTGTAGACTGCTCCCACGCTCATAGGTCGTCATATAAAACACAAAAGGGCCTTTTCTCCATAGAAATATGTCTCTAGTTCTGTACAGCGACCTTTCTTTTGTTATTTCACAATTGTATATACTCTTGCCGTCGCATGATAAGTTTTTAAAACGGAGCGGAATGAGCATTAGCCTTGACATACGGCTTCAGACAGCCTACCTGACCTTCTTAAACTTTGGTTTTTTTTTTCCTTGTGTTGTCATTTACAACTCCAACGACCTCCTGCTCATGACGCGGAGCTCAACTCTTTTCGGTGGCAGGACATATACTTTCTGTCACAGTGAATATGAATGCTTTTGCGAACGAGCCGTAGCTCGGTTGGTGAGGCTGCTCGGTGGAGCGCCCACCACCCGCGTTCGAGCGCTGCTCGACGCGGGTTTTCACATCAGGGCTGTGCCTCTTTAATAAATGTCTATAGGTAGTCTCTCTCACGTGGAGTCACAAAGATAATGCGATGCGTCCGTCGCCTACGAAATCAGAGAGAATGCGATGCGTCCGTCGCCTACGAAATCAGAGAGGATTTTGGTGATCTCAGGAAGGACGCGATCTTCGATCTGGGTGTAGTTGTAGGTCCGTTTGTACACAGGTGGTGTGTGTAGTGTGCGTATGTGTATAAACAGATACTACATCTGTATCCAGATGAGAGGCGTAAAAAAAAAGAATATGAATGCTTTTATTCCGTAATTTTAAAATATATATATACACACACTTTCAGTGTAAATACAGTTCCGCCGACCGATCTCGTGAGCCCTAGAGTCCTGCCGGCGGAAAAAAAAAGAGAATGTACCACTACATTTGTTACATATAGATGCCACAAAGGCAGGATGGATCTGGTGGCGAGGGCATGTCGGGGGCTCCAGCCTCTCTACCACCTCCCTAATAATGAAGCTTTTTTAGGTCCCTTATAATTTTTCTATGCATAAAAAAAAGAAAGGCTCTAAGGGTTAAAAGATGGTTTGATATTTCAGTCTTGTTTGGCACAGTTTGGCTTCATAAGTGAAGCTGTTTTTTCAGAAAATGGTTTCATGAGTAACTTATTTGATGAAGTTGAGCTATTTTGTAAATCTTGTTTGGTAAAACAGGTTTACCAACAACTTCATGCATAGTTTCATGAGTAACTTATTTGGTGAAGTTGAGCTATTTTGTAAATGTTGTTTGGTGAAGCTATTTTGTAGATGTTGATATTTGCTCGTTTACTTTATGACCTTGATCAAACTTTAATTTCCCTTTTTAATTTGAGCATTATTGAGGTGGGTGGGTACTGGATATAGGGGGTGATGGACAAAGTGCAAGTGGAGCCAGCAATTGGATTTTGTTTAGGGTGCTCTCTAATTATTTAGAGCACCTATATTGTGGTGAGTGCTGACCCAATGCTTGAGGCAGTTTTTGAAGTCATAGTTAGGCATCCGTGATGGCCTTATATGTAAAAAGTCATTTGCGACATAATAAAAAAACATGAAAGATGTCACCAATTGTCTTGAAAGGGTAAGGTAATAAAGACATTCGTGACGGCTTATAAAAAGTCGGCAATGAAAGGTAGGCGTTCTGGTCATTTCTTTTATCTTCGACTCGTAGAATGCTTCCACGGTCTCTTTTGTTATTTCACAATATATGTACTCCTTGCCGTCGCATAATAAGTTTTTAAAACGGAGCGTTGGGAGCATTAGCCTTGACGTACGGCTTAAGACAGCCTACGGGACCTTTTTAAACTTTGGTTTTTATTTCAGCGAAATAGTCATCTTGTTCCCTAAACTATCGCTCGTGGCTCACTTTAGTCCCTCAATTTTTAAAACGTTTAGTTTAGTCCTTAAACATTCTATTGCGGGTCGATCTCATCCATCCTCAATAATTATGTGACACGTGTCTAGGAGTGTATGGCAAAAGTCATTGCCACCCCTCGGCCATCCTTAGGAACTGCCGAGGCTTCACGGAGTTATCGTCCACAGTTTCCTCCTCGTTTCCCCTTCCCTATCTCTGGTCCTCCTCAGGTATCGCGAGTGTAACAGAAACAAAATCCCGATAGTCTGTCGTATACTTTCTCTCTGTCCAATAAAAAATATAATTTTATCATAGTAGCATGTTTTAGTGTACCAAGCTAGACCAATTATAAATAAAAAATATAAATAATTATAATGTTAAGTAAGCATCATTAGATTACTTATAAAATATATTTTTATATAAATCAATGTAAAGCTTTGAATACTACTTTATCTAGCACGCAACTCATAGTTACATGCTTTCTTAGATGAAGGGAGTATGTCTCATGTCTTATGCTTAGAGCAACCACAATATATATGGACCAAGTAGTCTATATACACAGCTTTTGTGTCAGTGGTCTATAGTTATTGTTGTCTTCACAGTGTATATGGACTGCGTAGTCCATATGTGAGAGAGAGATGGGAAGAGAAAGTGTGCAGAGAGAAGAATTATTTGTTTATTCCTTGTGGATAGCCCATAGGTCTATGGGTACCTTTAACTATGGACTGTTCTATGAACTGCCTCTGCAATATTTCAGCTAACTAGTAGACAATTTTTTAATCCTTATAGACTACTTTCCTGCAACATAAGCGTGTTTAGAAGATGCATAGTTCGAATTTTGGGTACTGTAACACATGTGCTCGCTTTTACAATAAGTGTTCAATCATGGCATAACGAGACTCAAAAGATTCGTCTCTTGATTTACATGCAAATTGTATTAGTTTCTTTAATTTTTTGTCTATATTTAATATTTAATGTATATGTCCAAATATTTGATGTGACATGATATGACGAAAAAGTTAGAATATTGAAGGGGTAACATGGCCTATGTTTTTGACATATATAACAGATGCAAGTGTGTAACAGAACCGCCTAAATTACATGGCCCACAGGCGACTGTCATTATCATTAATGACTCCGACAGCCGGGCCCATGTTCCATATAACCTAGACCGATCTGTCGGGCTACATCAGCGCCCAATTTCTTCCGCAGGATCACATTGCGAATACATTACAAGATTACAACATTACACAGTAAAATACATCAGAGTACGGGAGCGGAATATTACATAACTTTATGTTACAAACCAGTTGTCCAAATAGAGTTCCAGTACGATCATTACAATCCATAAGTAGTGGCAGTAGCAGTTGAATAATTATACAACATTATACATGAGGTAACTCGAACCCTGCCCACAGGTTCCACTTCACTCTTCCTCGCTACCCTCCTGGATGATGGTCATACAGCACGGAGCAAAACAGACATCTGAAGGCGGATCTCCTGCAGCAAGGGTTAACAAACCCTGAGTACTAGGGGTACTCCGCAAGACTTACCCGACTAAAGGTGTAAGATGAGACTCATGAATGCAGGGTCATAGGTGAGGCTAGCAGGAGGTAAAAGATTTGCAGAAAAGCATCACTATCCAATTTTATTTCATCATTATCATCATCATATATCTATAGTTCCAATATTCAAACTCATAGATCGTCATTTTTCCACTTACTTCCTTTATTCAGAAAACACCTAGTTGAGAACCACTTTTCGGGGTAGGGAAGTGGATTGAGTCTCCATTGACCGAGGAGCACGTCGATTCGAATCCAGAAAGTATACCCAGCTGGGGATTCTAACCACACTGCATATGCAGCACGCCGGCATACATATACCAACCTATCATCTAGGTCTTTCTATCCCGGAACCGGTCCTGCGCCACCCGGGAGCACAGTACTCCACTCGTCTCCAGGCACGACGGCCACGTGGGTACAAGCTACTTCCGCCATCTCTCCACTCCCAGTGCGTGGTTGTCGGTTCCAGCAATAGAGCCACCTGACTCTAGGCTTTCCACAAGGTATGTGGCTAGGCTGTTCATCTCGATCCAGCACGCCTACAACGAACGGTCCCTATAGTTTTGAAAACCGTGTCTGCCGGTGAGAAGTCATGGGAAACGCCGTCCCACGAGCACGTCAGCCGAGCGAAACACCTTACAGTGATATCGACCAGCTTTGAACTATTCCGAAGGTGATCGTGCATTGGGACTCTAACGCAAATACACATCGACCAACGGATCACAAGTTCTCCACTAATCATAAAGTATGTATTCATTCATAGCACAGAAAATAGTTTTTTTTTTAAAATTCTAATTTTTATTAAGCATGCTTAAGCATTTTTTTTAAACCATTTCATTTAAATCAGGTTTCAGGATAATTATTTGGGACAATGCATCTGGATAGGTAACAATCAACTCCTATCGACTTAATGCAATAGATTGACTCGAATTATAAAGAATTTCACAACAGAGGGTTAATGCACCGGGGCTTGCCTTGGAGTGAGGAGAGGGTCGGGTTGGGATCGGTCCCGCAGATGTCGAAACCCTGGATCTCCTCCGGAGCTGTCTCCTCAGCAGTGGCCTCGACTTTCACTTCCTCGCTCCCGGTCACTACACGGGTGCAATGATGCATGCTTAACATGATGCAACAGTCTTTATAGGAATGCAATAATCAATGATTAACATCTTGAGTACAACTTTCCTTCACGGAAAAGTTGTAAACGGAGATCAAAAATTATACAGCAATTATTAAAGAGATGATTTAGCAGTCATGGAAAGCCGTTGCACGACTTTTACGACTTTGACCTTACACTAACATCTTTTATTGCCAAGGATCATATAGGGGTGGATCCTTGAGCTTCAATCAATCCAAAATCCACACAAAACCCTAAATCCATTTCTTCCACTCATTTTATTTATTTTTCCTAATTTCACATATATTTACTAACTGACCAAACTAATTCCAATTGTGACCAAATTTCACCAACAGCTAGATTTCATCATTAAACAGAGCCACAATTAATTTCATGATTTTTGGAGTTACCTATAATTTATTAAAAATCAACAAAGTTGCATTATCCATTTATTTGGCTGATTTTTACCCCTAATAGAAAAGGTCTAAACTGAACATATGATATTTTTATTAAATTCTATACATCACAGAGAGCCACCACAAAATTTTTCATGATTTTTCAGGCCACAGATTAATTCCTATGAAATTGACAAACATCAGCACTATTCATAGAAATAAATTTGAAAAAGACTATTGAAAATCGCTGGAAAATGGGAAAAGCGAAACCGGCCCGAGGCGGCCCACACCACCGGCTCGGCCCGGCCACTCGCCCCCGCCGCACTGCCCGCGCCCGCGCCCGAACTGGGCCGGCCCACTATCACGCGCGTCGTCTCCCGCGCGCACGCGGCCCGCGCCCGCGCGAGCTGAGGCGCTGACAGGCGGGCCCCGCCTGTCAGCTCCTCCTCCTACCTCCCGCCAGCTCGCGCACGCACCGGCACGCGGCGGTCCGCCACGGGTATCGCCGCCGGCGACTTCAACAGCGAAACTGACCGCGTCAGTCCACGCCCTGGAGCTAAGGGAACACCCAGGCATGCTCAGCTCCTACCCTAATCGCCTACGACGAGCCGAAGCTCGCCCATGGCGGACGCGCAGCCCGGCGGATCTACGCCGCCCACGCCGGACCCGCGAGGTAATAACAGAGGGGTTGGGGAGAGTCATCAGCTCACCACGGGTCTCGGTGACAAGGTGGTGAAGGCAGAGGTGGCCCGAAGGGACGAGCTTGACGGTGACCGCAACGGCGGCGGCGTGCTCCGACGGTAACTCCCCCGTTCCGGCGACACTGGACCACCACAGAGCATACGGTCGCAAGCATGAGAAACTACAGGCTACATGGAGCCTCGGACACAAGCTAAGGATCCCCAGAACTCACCTAATCGGTCTCGACACCGCACGCGGCTCGCGGCGGCGCTCCGGGCACCCGCAGCGACGGCGACGAGTACACCGGCACCCTCGAGCCACTACAGCTTCCACCAGTGGGCTCGGGAGGTGCGCAAGAGAGTTGGCTAGATGCTCACGGGATGGAAAGAGTGATGGTGGTGCGGTGTGGGCGAATTTTGCCGGCGAACCGAGCGAACTCCGGCGAGCCGGGAAACGGGAAAAGGAGAAAGCGGCCCGCTCGTCGTATTTATAGGGCAGAGGACGAGAGGGAGAGGGAGAAGGAGAAGCCCGCGAGTCAACGTTGCCGTCGTGGGAGCAGGAACGCGCAAGGACGGGCCGGCGTCACTCGGCCACGCCGGCGGCGTGCGAACAGGGGAGGGAGGACGAAGCCCATCCCCGGCTACTGTAGCTCCACTTTCCCCACTTTTGTCTTTTGTACAAATATCTCCCAAATTTGTGTATAAAAATTAAAAACCACAAATACCAAAGTTGTAGCATTTTTCCTGCTGAACATTTTTGATTTTTGGATCTACCCCAAATTCGGCCAAATTTGAAAATTATGGAAAAAGGGGTGAAATGGGCTTTTGAATTTCAAACTAAAATCTAGAAATTACTTTTGATTTTTCTCAAGAACTTGAAAAATGGCTAAAATAGAAGTTGTTCCCCTCAGAGAGCTTTACAACTTTCATTAAGGAAGTTTTGTCAGATTCCAATTAATTTTTGAAATGGCATTTCAAATTCAATTTTTTTTATTCACTGTTTTGAGTTAAATTCAAATTTTCATAACAGAACTTCAAAATCTCCAAAAATAAAAGTTGTCCCATTTAATTAGATCTACGACTTTCATTAAAGGATCACCCCTAGATTCCTTCTAGATTTTGAATTAGGGTTTTGGGGCTAAATCTAGGGTTATTTCAAATATGCAATTAGGATTTTAAATTTTCAATCCAATACTTTATCAATCCAAGCCACTCTAGGTCCCTAAGCACAATCATATGCAAATTAATTAAGTTAATTATGATGACATGGCAGGTTATTTATTCCGTAATACCCAGGGTATTACAAAGTGTTCATAAACTAATGATTGCGTTATACAATACAAAAGCATTAATATTATTGCATTGAAAACTGCATCTTTTCTTTAAATGCACATGAGGTGCTGCTGCTTTATTCTGAGTTGCACTGGTGACGGGATGGTTAGATGACCCAGCATGTTCTTGCTGCTATGCAATACAGTTACAGTCCGAAAATGAGTAAGCAATGAATATAGTGCAGTACTATCAAACATTGGGAGCCTGCACTTCCTTCTTGTAATTACACCATCACTATCCTCATCATAAGATGCATCTCCGTAAAGGATGGAGGAACAACACAGGAAGAGGAAGAGGAAGAGGGAAACGAGAACGAGAGGGATGAAACAATATACAGCAACGACCTGAACCTAGTCGACTCGTAAAGGATGGAGGGAGGGGCAACTACGACTTTTGGCATGCACTCCTCAACACGTGGAAAATAATTACTGGAGATGGACGAGATCGATCCACAATAGAATGAATGTTTAAGGACTAAATTGGACATTTTGAAAGTTGAGAGATTAAATTGAACCTTGGGCAATAGTTTAGGGACGAAGATGACTATTTCGCCTTTTATTTCCTTGTGTTGTCATCACAAAGCCAACGGCCAACTACTGCTCATGATGCGGAGCTCAACTCTTTTCGCTGGCAGGACATACATTTTCTGTCACTTGTGAATGTCATCCTCCTTTCTTGGTCGCTACCGAGGAACTCGGCCATTGCTGGAGGAGAAAGAAAGTGCACTGCATTGCCGGAGGGGGAAGGAGCACTGCAAGGGTACCAAAACTATTGGTTGTTCGGAATGCTGAAGCTCTTGCTCAATGAAGGCCCTGTTTAGATCCCAGTTGCAGTTACAATTCTACACTATACCACGTTTGTTTGTATTTGACAACTTTTGTCCGATCATGACTTAAGTAGGCTTAAAAGATTCGTCTCGTGATGTACATGCAAAAACTACAAACATGCAAATATTTCTTCTTCATTTAATGCTCCATGTATGTGCCGCAATGTTGATGTGACTATTTACCATTGTAATTTACAGTGGATCTAAACAGGGCCGAAATCAACCTGCATGCATGAACACCGATTAAACCAGATAAACATGGGATAAAACCACAGATCAGTCTTGGCCTGTTGGGCTCACAAATAAAGGAATTAAATCTTCTCCGGAACAAACTGATTAAAAAGTAAATCAGTTCATGAAACAGAATATATTAAGACAATGGCACATGAAACAAATACGAGGCTTTCCTCTCTGTTTTGCTATTTTCTTTCATGACAGAAGTTGCAGAAACCAAAAGCTGTTGCAGCAGAAACAAACATGGCCAAAAATAACATAGAGAAGTTTCAACTGATGGACCATGGAAACTGCACATTTGTGGTCAATTTGTTCGTACAACGAAAACAATCGTCCATGCTCATAATCCTGTCATAAGATGTATTAAAATCAGTTCTGCTGGCAATACTAATATGCCGAATCAGTAATATAAACAAAACTAAGTTTTAGTATAAGGATCCCTTGGATATGTACATTACAAAGGTTTGATGTAGAGTTTTGGGCAGTCATTGCATGTGAAACAAACAACAAATTGGTTGTATAACTAGAAAGCGGCGCGACTTTGCCGCGTATGGCCATTGTTAGATATTTGTTTTTACTTTGTAGTTAGACACATGAGTATGAATAATGATAACTAAATTGTTTTCTTATGGAATGTGTTAGTGTTTTTTTCGTGTTTATTGGAAATTTTTATTTGTGGATGATTGTATATTTTAAGTGTTGATTTTTCATTTTGTTGTGTGTGTGTGTCTATATAATGAGCTTCTTTTTTAATTATTTTATTAGTTGAGTATGGGATAATAATTTGTTGAAATATTTCAAACTTGTCTAAAAATTTCTATAGCGGTTGGAAACATCACCGAAAAGGCACTAAATAAATTTTATAATTTTTGTTTTAATATTTTAATCTGTAGAAATCATGGAATGTCTATTTATCAATTAAAAATGATTACTTTAAATCATTTAAAAATTATTTATTTTTGAATCTCCATATTTTTTCTACATAGAGTACATCATGGAGAGTCTACACAAAAACTTTCATGATTTTAGGAGCTCTAATTATTTTTATATAAAATAAACAAAATCATCATGTAATAGAATTTAATAAAAGGCACAAAAAAATAAAAGCTATTTGGGCCGAATCTGGCCTAGTTGGGCCACGTCCCTAGTTTGGCCCACGTACAACGCGGACGTGGTGGGAGGCCGGCCCACGAAATGCCTGGAGGGCAGGTTGATTTCGGAAAACTTTGAGGACTTTTTTGCAAGAAATTCTGAGAGAGGAGGATGGACGGCGGGTTATATTTCGCTAGAGTTCGAGAGTTTTTTTTGCAAAATGGCAGGGAACTCCTGATTTGCCGGCGACGTGGCACGCCGGTTGGGCAGAGAATGATGCTGGATTCGTTATGAAGAGATTTACCTTCTGGTTACGTGAAATGTGCCCTATTGCTGGCAAGGTTGATCAGCAAGCAGCAAGTCACATAGATATTAGTCCAATACGACACGCAAAGGGGAAAAAAGGAATGCATTCTGCAATTACCTTACCTGTAATAGATGCTTCGCCGCCGAGGTTCTCATAGAGTGCCTCGACAAAGTCCTTAATGCAGAAATACCTGCTGAACACAAACCGGTCACAATCACGAGCATTTTGACATCTTATGAATAACCTTATGCGCGGCACAGACCTGGATTCCCAGGAATAAGCAGCACGTGGAGGGACTGCTCCTTGGACCTTATCTCGAGCAACTCTGCAGCAAAGCTGCAGGGAATCGCGGCGCGCGCTTGTGGTTAAAACTAAAGAACACCTTGTAAGCATCCAGATTCAGCAATTCCTCAGCGGAGGAGGTGCGGAGTGCGTTAGTTGGTACTAGGTCGGAACTAGGAGGGAGGCGGTTGGTTTCGGGGGCAAGAAGAGGCTGGCCGCTAGCGGCGCTCGAGCTAGTGTGGCGGAGATAGGCTTCCATCCGATTGTAGATGGATCGGGACAACGGGGAAGAGCTGGTGCCTGGTGGGGCATTCGCGCGCGCCGGAGAGTGGGGACGAGACGAGAGTGCCTATTGGCTAGCGGTGGAGCGCCCAGCTGCCACCGCCCTGTTCCTTTACCAATTATAAACAAACATTTTTCCCTCAAAATAAATTAGCATCAATCAGATTTTTTTAGGGAATGAAGCCCACGTCCCGTCGCAGGTTAGCACGGGTATTCAGGGCCCACCACGAGCACAGTTTGCAACGTCATCGAACAAGCCATGTGAATTTTGAGAAAAATAAACTTTATATTATTCCTATCAAAATAATGGATTTGAACGTTTTTTTGGAATTTGTTTTCTTCATTATCATACAGAGGGAAGATCACAGGCCAGATGGATGCAAAAGCTAGAAAGAAAGGGGAAAAAAGGAATCCATGCTCCAAGCAGTTTGATTTTAAAATTTTAATCTTACACAGTCTTTCTTTTTTTTTTCAACAAAAACTGCCTTCATTTTAGATGGATAAGAACCACCACCACATGAAACTTTTTAACTGTTGTTGATTTGAATTACCATGTGTGGTTTATATAATTCTGTTTACAGACATTTTATTACTCCGTTTTTCATCCTCTAATTTTGAAATTTGAAGCTAATGGACACATGCAACCTTTGTCTCAAAACAGTGTTAAACCAAATTTTGTTGTTTTGCTTTAAATTTGCAACTAAAGGCCATCGTCCCAACTTCCAAACCGCATACTGGGACATCACGCGCGAACTCAACTCCGAAGCCCAAAAGCCCACCTCGCCTCAGGGTCAGGGCAGCAGCAGCAGCTCCCATTTGTCTCGGCCTCCGCGCCTCCGCGGCGGCATGGACGTCGATGACCCCACGCCGCGCGTCGGCGGAGGCAGCGGCGTGGACCCGCCTCGCATCCGGCGGCTGGAGGAGTCGGTGGTGAACCGCATCGCGGCGGGGGAGGTTATCCAGAGGCCGTCGTCGGCGGTCAAGGAGCTCGTCGAGAACAGCCTCGACGCCGGCGCGTCCACGGTCTCCGTCGCCGTGAAGGACGGAGGGCTCAAGCTCATTCAGGTTTCCGACGACGGCCACGGCATCCGGGTATTCTCGCTAAACCCTAAACCCCTGAAACCGACCCCCACACTTTTCTAGCCTGGAGTAGTTGGACGACCGGGCGTGTGAGTGTCAGTGTGACTGTGACTGTTAAATGCTATTGTTGCCTTATGGTATCCTGAGTCCGTTTTGGAGCGGTTGGTGGATTCAACGAATTGCCAAGCATGTGAATGAGGAACGAACCATTAGATTTGAAATGGCCCAGCTGGTCCGGCGAAAATGTCAGGATACATCAAATTGTGTCAAATTACATCAGACTGCACCATATCGCTGATGTGAAGACTGTGCGCCTTTCACTCTGACCACACACTCTTTGTCTTCACCGGAAGTCAGCAGCTCCACAGATTTGCTTTGTCCCTCCTTTCGGCGAGTAACCTTTGCACCGTCGTCGTTCCTCTCTGGAACACAATGTTGCCACACTTTTGGATGCTACTCCTAGTCTTATAAGTCATATATAACCACAAGAAGTTTGTTTGCCCTCGAGGGGCCTACTGCTTATCTTAGGATAAGCACATTCGTTATGTGGTCTGTTAAGACTTTCAAGGTTTGATGCATTTTGAGGGGTCTTCACGCAATATATGCTCTGTTCATATTTTCGTGGTTTCACCTTAAGCGTCCCACTGAAAAAGTACTTATGTAACCAATTTATTTCCATTTCACAGTTTGAGGATTTGCCAATATTATGTGAAAGGCATACTACCTCAAAGTTATCTGCATATGAGGATTTACAGACCATAAAATCTATGGGCTTTAGAGGGGAAGCCCTGGCCAGTATGACTTATGTCGGCCATGTTACTGTGACAACAATAACAGAGGGCCAACTTCATGGCTACCGGTTAGTCAATGAACAGTTAAAAATTTTATGATTCTGCTGTATTCTATATTTGCTGCTGATATAAGTTATGCCATGTTTGTTTTCCCTGTTAGTGCTTGTTATAAAGATGGAGTAATGGAGAACGAGCCAAAGCCCTGTGCTGCAGTTAAAGGAACTCAAGTCATGGTCAGTTCACAGGAAGTGCTACTTCCTTGTCTGCTTAATACTGTTGGATATGTCTGTAAGGTTTACGACAACATAATTCTCTGCAGGTTGAAAATTTATTTTACAATATGGTAGCTCGTAGAAAAACATTGCAGAACTCCAATGACGACTACCCCAAGATTGTAGATTTCATTAGTCGTTTTGCAGTCCATCACATCAATGTGAACTTTTCCTGCAGAAAGGTAAACATCCCTGCCTTTTTCCAGTTATATCATCGCCAGATTTAATAAGGCACCCTTTACATCGTCACTCATCAGATGTAATAGGGTATCATTTGCTTCTTATGTCACAGCATGGAGCCAATAGAGCAGATGTTCATAGTTCGAGCACATCTTCTAGACTGGATGCTATAAGGAATGTCTATGGGGCTTCTGTTGTTCGTGATCTGATTGAAATAGAAGTTTCAGATGAGGATGCTGGAGATGCAGTCTTCAAGATGGATGGTTATATATCGAATGCAAATTATGTGGCAAAGAAGATCACGATGATCCTTTTCATAAATGGTACAGTAGAAACATACAAGAACTAGTGACTTTTTTAGGGAGCCAATACTTCTCCATTCCTCTGGGTCTGTTTGTTTGGGGCTTCCTGGGAGCTTTTGGACTTTCAAATACCAAAAGGCTCCTGGAAGCCAAAAGCCAGAAGCTCACTATAGTGAGCATCCGGGCTTTTGGCTCATGAGAGCTGTTTGGCTTTTGGAAAGTCCAAAAGCTGTTAGTTTAAAAGTTAACATCTGCTGGTTTATTTAGATTTGGGAACTTTTTCTCTACAATATGAATGATCATTTAGATAATCCACCTCTGCAGTTGTGATCAGAATTAGTCCTTTTTGTTTTCTACTATATGCATTATTTCTCTGCTTTATGTATCTTCATATTTACTCTTCAGATAGGCTTGTAGACTGTACTGCTTTAAAAAGGGCAATTGAATTTGTGTACTCTGCAACGTTGCCTCAAGCATCCAAACCCTTCATATACATGTCCATAAATCTTCCATCAGAACATGTGGATGTCAATATACACCCAACCAAAAAAGAGGTATGCTGTTCTGCTTCTGAAGTTCAAGCATTTTTCTCTCTTATTAATTTTTCCAATTATAGGACAAATGATTCAATACTTTTGTGAATACTTTGACTTTCAGGTTAGCCTCTTGAATCAAGAGCGTATTATTGAAACTATAAAAAATACCATTGAGGAAAAACTGAGGAAATCTAATACCACAAGGATATTCCAAACTCAGGTAATTAATTGGCTATTTAGCACTTTGTATCTGCAAACCTGCTTCTGTTACTTAATCCCATACTAATCCGTGATACTTAGTTACTTACCCTTGGGTTGTATGTGTATGTGTATGTGTATCGTGAACATTGATGTTACGTGGTACTTCTGGGTGATAACCTTTATTCCGCTACAATACTTTATGTACCAGTTGCCATATATCTGTTTGACAACTTTTGATTACATATTTGGTCACCATGTTCATAAAATCTTTCTTGGAAACATGACTCTTCACTGGTTGACCCCACCTATAAACACAAGCAATTGGTCTAAGAACTTTATTTGATATTTTTTTTCTATGGCAAATGATTTGGCGATGGTCAAGCATGTTCATTTTCATTATTTATTAATAACAGGCTTTCTTATACTTGAAATGTCCTATGATATCTGTGCATATGTAATTGAACTTTGAAATGAACATCTGTGCCATTGATTTTGCTGTTCCTTGTAAGTTGCAGGCAGTAAACTCCTCAGCACTTACTCAAGTTTACACACAGAAGGACAAGGGTACTGAGGTAAAAATGGCCTCTGGTATGTACAACGTTGATCAGCATATATAATGGATCATAACCTTTTAAGCTTAATTGTGTTCGAGTAGTGCCTTATGCTGCCTTGATGTATGAGCTAATTGCTTGTTAGTATTTGCTATGCCTGAATCCCGCCGAGCGAATCATCTCATTCTAATCATTTTTACTGTAGGAATGAAATCTCAAAAGATTCCTGTGAGTCAAATGGTCAGAACTGATCCACGCAATCCATCTGGAAGGTTGCACACTTACTGGCATGGGCAATCTTCAAATCTTGAAAAGAAATCTGACCTTGTGTCTGTAAGGTAGGCTCTTATTTACCAAACTGGCAACCGCTGAGCGTTCCTTTCATATATTCCTCATCATTTGATTTGATCTTGTATTTGTATCATTGAACCACTTCACCCCCTCACATGCACCCTTTTTTTTGTTTACAAACTTGCTATCCTATCCTTGTGACAAGTTTTTTGTTTGCATGCTGGATCTCGTTCTATTGGGAGTGTTGTCCTTTCCTTTTCTATGTTGGTTGCTAATTCAAACGATCCATTTAAGAAGTGAAAACTGGGATTGCTATCATTTATTTTTGCTGAGTCTGATTTTCTTCAATGTTTACATGATTCTACAAGAAATGTTGTAAGATCAAGGAGGAATCCAAAGGATGCTGGTGATCTATCTAGCCGTCATGAGCTTCTTATGGAAATAGATTCTCAATGCCATCCTGGTGAGTGCATCTTATCCTTTGATGACTGTAAAGAGTGCCTCTATTCTTTTAGCCTGATGTTTTATCTACTGCTGCAGGTCTTTTAGAGGTTATTAAGAATTGCACATATGTTGGCCTGGCTGATGAAGTTTTCGCTTTGATTCAGCACAATACTCACTTATACCTTGTCAATGTTGTAAATGTTAGGTAACTCCAACACAGTGAATTATCTCTCGTCCTTCCCACATGTGACCAGTGCCTTATGTAAGCAAAAACAAAAATTCTTACATGATTCACAGATGGCACTAGAAACCCAATTCCACTCTTAACCATACAGATAAGATGTATGGATGCCCACATAAAGTTATTCAGGATTTCATGATGCCATGCAGACCATCACACTGCTACCACCTGCATTGCAACTACTGCTGCCACCAAAGTTCAAAAAGACGGCGCCTAGGCTCGACTAGGCTCTAGTCGGAGGGTGTTCTCCTCACCTATCGGGGTAGGTGGACCCCTAGGCGGCGGCTCGGCGGCGGCGCCGGTGGGGGTGGAGGAGCGCCTTGGCGGAGGTTGCCGGTGGGGAAGAGGAGCCGCTGGCGGCGGCGGGCGCTCACGCGGGCTTCTGTGGGCGGCGGAGGGCGCGGGCGGTGGCAGCGATGGGCGCCCGCGCAGGCGTAGGCAGCGGCGGGAGGAGGAGGAGGAGGCAGGGGATAGGATAAGGTGGGGAGGGGGGCTGTTGAATAGTTGGGCTGCTTTGATGGGCTTCCTTTTCGACTTAAGGTCCACTGGTCCTCTGTTTTTCTTTTCTTTTAGACGTATTTATGATGTATATGACAAGGTATATGTCCGTATATTGCACCGCCTAGAAAAATGCCTTGAAACGCCTAATCCGGCTCTAGGCGATGGGTCACCGCCTAGAGACCGCATAGCGCCTTCTTGAACTATGGCTGCCATTTTGACGTATTGCATTGATATTATTTATTTCCAGGGACACTTTATTATTTAATTTTCACGTGGTATGCTAATTATTCAATTTACGGTGCAGTAAAGAACTCATGTACCAGCAAGCTCTGTGCCGTTTTGGAAACTTCAATGCTATACAGCTTAGTGAACCAGCTCCTCTTCAGGAGCTGCTGCTGTTGGCACTGAAAGATGATGAATTAATTGGTGATGAAAATGATGAGGAGAAACGGGAGATTGCAGAGGTAAGTTGTTTTCTGAATTTCCCAACATCTTGGTTAATGTGATGTATAATATTTATAAGTTTGTTTATTTTAGTTTGAGTCCGCCAACTTCTTGTCACACCATAAAATATTTTTTCGCAGGTAAACTCAAAGATACTGAAAGAAAATGCTGAGATGATTGATGAGTACTTCTCTATTCACGTTGATCAAGATGGGAATTTGACCAGGCTTCCAGTTGTACTTGATCAGTACACCCCTGATATGGATCGTCTCCCAGAATTTGTGTTGACTATGGGGAACGATGTAGGTTTTCTCTTATTAAGTCATCAAGTTCATTATTTGTGCTGATTTAAAACTGGAGCATGGGACTAGAGTGCTAGATTTTACACTTTGTCGAAAGGGCAAGTAATTCATTTGCAGAACTGTTTCAGTGTTGAAATTTAATTAGCTTTTTGTATAAGTATCTGAACTTGACTTCTTATTTAACTTGTTTCTTAGCTTTTGAGCCCTGATATGTGTTGCCTCATGGCATTTTTTGGATGATTCAGCTCTCTTTCTGGCAACCCTGATTGTTTAGCAATTTCAATCTTAAAACAGGTTACCTGGGATGATGAGAAAGAGTGCTTCAGAACGGCAGCTGCTGCTATTGGGAACTTCTACGCACTCTATCCTCCTATCCTTCCAAATCCATCAGGGAGTGGCGTTCAGCTGTACAAGAAAAATAAAGATTGCATGGCAAGTGGCGAAAATGTTGATAGTACAGGTGAGCGGATTGGTTTATGTACTTTGCAGCCGTTACTCAGTGAGGTGCCATTGGTGCTAGGACATTATCAGTAGTTGCAAAGTGTACATCTTAGTAGACATCATCAATATTACTGAAGCTATTCTGTCTCAGTTGACAACCCTGAATAACATGAGATTATAAAAATTAAAAACACCAATACTTCTGATATATGATGCTTAGACTACATATTTCATAGGCTCAATTCTGGTGCTGAATACATGTATTTTCATCAGCATTAATTGCTATTGGCGCTAAAAGGTGAATTTCACCACAGATGAAGATGACATTGATCACGAACTACTTGCCGAAGCAGAGACAGCATGGTCCCAACGCGAGTGGAGCATTCAGCATGTCTTGTTTCCATCCATGCGACTTTTCCTCAAGCCCCCAAAGTCAATGGCAACAGATGGAACCTTTGTTCAGGTTTGTTCCCTAGTGTTTCAAAGCTTTGACGTGTACACCTTTTGAGTGTGTATAGAGACCATTAGATATTGCTACGGCCTGTTGTTGTTTTTGTTGTTTTACGTGTCAGTGGTCTTGCATTTTCTTAACATTGCCAGTAAAAAGCTGTAAATTATCTTGGACAAATCATAGTATCATCACCAGGCCACCAGTGGGTTGCATTGTTTTGAGTAGATTATCTTGTCCTTTCTCTTTTTACATGTAGCCAAACTTTGAAATAGTGTTACTTGAAGGACTCACCTCTGTTGATGATAATAACAATGGTTGCTAACATCTTTCGATTTATTTTTTCTGAACTGTGTGTGCAGGTTGCTTCCCTGGAGAAACTTTACAAGATTTTTGAGAGATGTTAGTTGACACTTGTAACTAGTTACAAGAAAACGAAGTAGCACCCCGATGAAATATTTTGCACTGTACATATGAAATGTTATTTATTAGTTGACATTGACTTATGAAATGGAAGTGTACCATGAGCTTGTCTTATTTTGGCTTTTGTTCAGACAAAAAACAGTATTTTCCACTCACAACAAATCAGCATAAATCGAAATCAGCGTTTTTTTTTTTTTTCAGGCAAACAAACAGGGAGTTAATAATTGACCCGTTCGATTCCTAATAATGCTAAATATCCTTTCAACAGTGCAAGCTTCTTGTGCTTGAATTCTCGAGACTCCAATAGAATTATGAGTTAATAATTGAGAATATGGTCATGTTTGATACGAACTAGAGAAGTTTGATGTTTTAACCAATTTTGGAAGGCATACTAATGTTACACTAGCAGGTGAAAAGTTTAACCAAACAAACGGCAAAGAACTACATACTCCCTCCGTATCAAAAAAAAATATTGTTCTGGACAAGGTTTTGTCAAATATTGATGAGAATATAAATCATAAATAACTTTTAATTGTTGAGTTTAGAAATATAAAAACTATATAAATATATTTGTTTTCAAATATATTTTCATAAAAATATGCATATATTATTTTTTAGTAAATATTTTTATAGAAATATGAAGTTAAAATCATACTTTAAAGACTGTATCGTTGTCATAAACGACATCTAAATCCTATACGGAGGGAGTACACATTATTAAGAAAAAGAAAAAAAAAGTCCAGCCTTAGTGATCACACACGGCCAACTAACATACACACACATATAACTAAATATTATAACACACATATAACTAAATATTATAAATAATTATAAGTAGCACATGTATCAACACAAATGCATACATCAATAATCCGTCCGGACAACGCCCACCTGATAGGGATGAAACCAGATCGAACACAGACGGATACCAGTGTTCCTGCATTTTATTCCATATCTCATATTTTGTCTCATATTTTTATTGAATATTATATTACGAATATTGATATTTATCTTATATACTTATCAAAAAATATTATCCTGAGTATTCGGATTCGAATATGATCGGATATTAAATGTTTGAAGTTGAACATCGAATATTCATATTGGGTTTTGACAGTTTCGAGGTAGATGAAAATTGGAAAATATCCATCCTGTTTTTCTCGAGCAAGCTTCTCTAGGTGCGAGCGGTGTGTCTCTAGGGCAGCCACATACTGTGCCTAAGAGGTGCCTGCGTGCTGTGCCTCGGAGAGCCAGCGACCATGTGCTTGGAGGTGATAGGCGAGAGATAAGAGTGACAGGAAGAGGGATTGAGTGGATAGGAATAAGTGGATTCTTCAGAAAGAGCGTCACATGTGGACAGAAGCGTAGCGGCAGGAGGCTTGAGTGAGCGAGTATACCACACCTAAAAACGGTCAAATGTTTGCCCTGTTTGGATCTAGGGATTAAGAGCTAGTTTAAAATCAACTAGCCTAAAAGTATCAAAACAGGAGGGTTAGAATAGGTTATTTGTAACTAACCCATAAAAAAATAGCCTAAAAGTGATTATTTGGATTAGTTCAGGTGGGGATCATGCTTTTTTCTCACATCTAGCCACACTATGATCCACGCAAATGATTGGAAAAGTATTTTTTTCTATCAGTCTAACCCTTGCATACAAACAGCACTCGAGCTAGAATTAGTTGAGGGCTAGTTTACAACACAGCTAGAGGATCAAACAGGACCAAAATACTATTTCTATACTCTATTTTTTTGAGAGTCAAACATCTTTTAACTTTAACTAAATTGTTGGCGTCACCACGGACTAGTTGTTAAATAATAACACGAATGACGGTATGGAGCTCCCGACTATTTTCTTTTTTAAATAATGGTCCTGTTTGAATCGGGTTAGAATTAGCTTGAGCTCAACTAGTCTAAAAGTATTCAAATAGAAAGGCTAGAGTAGATTATTTGCAACTAGCCCACCCTAAAATACTAGCCCCTCCAAGAGGTGATTATTTGGACTAGTTCAGGTGGGGATCATGTTTTTTCCTCACATCTAGCCACATTATGATCCACACAAATAATTGAAAAAGTATTTTTTCTGTCAATCTAACTCTTACGTCTAAACAACACCTGTGCTAGATCTGGGGCTAGTTTGCATAAACTAACTCAATAACACCACGACGCCAAGAATTGTGGTGGCCCACTCAAAAATGCATGGCGTGGCCCCGCGGATTCTGCTCCGCCAAACAGGCCTTCCATTTGCGGGGCGTCTATTGGGCCAGTTGGGCCGAAAAACAGGAGTGGACATGGACAGCAGAAGGGGTTCTTACACACCGACACACACGACGCGGGTGGGTTGGTTGAACTGGAGTCTGGATGGAACCATAGGCTCTATCTCTTCCTTCTCCCAACCCGCCCAAAACCCTAGCCCAACGCCGCACGGTCGCCGCCGCTCGCCCGGCCGCCGCCACTGCCGCCGCCGGGGACGATGGCGAAGCCTCGGCGCGGCCGCTCCGCGTCTCGCTCCTCCTCGGGCACTTCCTCCCGCTCGCCGTCCGGCTCCGTCTCGTCCGGCTCCGTCTCGTCCCGCTCCCGGTCGCGCTCCCGCTCCTTCTCGTCGTCGTCCTCCCAGTCCCGGAGCCGCTCCCCTCCTCCGGCTAAGCGCAGGTGAGGCTCGACCCTACACGGTATAGATCCACTAATTCTAGGCTAATCTATTAGCTTTTGTTGCATTTGTTCAGAGTTTTTTTTTTTTTGGTGTGTATGTGTTGTTTGTTCGTCGGGGTAGCGAGTTATCCCCCGTTTCAACACGATTTACGCATTGGACTGTCACTTTGTCAAACCCTAGTGCCTTCTGTAACTAAATCCTAATCCTTAAGGTGGCTGCTACTGTACCATTTGGTACGAGGCTGCTTGATTCGATAGTAGCAGAGGCCTGTGCTGACCAGCATTTGCTACCCAAATCAATTTGTTGACATCATTTTATTGATTGAATTCATACTGCCACATGCTTTTGCTTCACCCTGTTTAACATATTTTTATTGCTGTCATGGGCTCATGGCAATTTATAAACTTTTCTCATATATGAAGTCACATAGTTACATGACGTACATTCTTCTTGAACATGGTTGTTTGGTATTTTTCTCATGAACTGTAATGTTTTGTGCTTGTTTTCTTTATCTTGGTTGCATTTACTTATTGATACTGTTGTCTGCCCAGTTCCCCTGGAGCACGGAAAGGCCGATCACCTTCACCGCCCCCTAAAAAGGGTTCGCCCTCAAAGAAAGCCCGTTCGCCATCACCACCACCTAAAAAGGCTTCACCCCCTAGGTATATACAAGTTCTCATATAAACTGCATATGCTTCTTTAATTCTGCATATTGATGATATATATATTTAAGTGTGCTGTTTCATTTGTTACTTGACTGTCATTTTTATCTTGTATATATGAAGTAATTGTAGCTTGTCAAATAGGATGCTGTATATGAGCTCAATACAGAGGATCTTAAAAATTCTTATTTTATTGGATGCTACAGCTCCTCATGTATATATCATAGCAGCATCTGATAATTTTCTTTGTACTTGTGATGTTGCTGCTTACTGTTCATAAGTTTGTCGAGTTCTTTTGGCCTATATTTTTTCTTGGAAGTTTCTATCATGTACATAACATTCTGTTGGGCAATTTCTATTATGTCTGGAGATTTCATCTGTTTCCCCGGGAACTTTGCATGCTTTTGTCCTCCCTGTTTCCATCTCTACCTCCATATCACTCTTGTGCTCTAGATTATTCAAGAATGGTTATTGGTTTCAGGAAAGGGTCTCCTCCTGCTGAGTCGGCTGTTCTCTGCATTGATCACTTATCAAGGAATGTTAATGAGGCTCACTTGAAAGAGATATTCGGTCAGTTTATGTTTATATTTTCATGCACTTTATTCTGTTGGAACTTGGAAGTCTATTGTAATGATTATAGTCATAGTGAAGAGACTCAAGATAGTGAAATTATATTTGCATTTCCACAAATTTGCCTCGTGTGATTTGTCACCTGAGTGACTTCCTTAATGTTTAGGGAAAAATGCTGATAATATGCATTTTTTAGTATTCAAATGTCTGCAGTCTACATTTTTGCTGAAGCCAATATATATTTTTGTGCCTCTCTCCAACATTCATGTGTTGCATGATGTACCCATGTTAGGTTGGTTAAACACACTGATCTTCCTACTGGTTGCCTCATGCAGTGGGATGATCCTATTTCTATAGTAATCGGCCAACAGGCTTGGTGATTCTATTAGGATTTACTGTTGTTTCTGATATAATGTGCATTTAACAAACTCTTACATACAAAATTTGAAATAAAAAGTGGTTTTGAAAAGTCTTCATGTTGCCGAATGAACCCAAAAACTATATTGGACTAATTGTCTGTATTTTCAGGAAACTTTGGCGAAGTGGTGAATGTGGAGCTATCAATGGACCGAATGGTAAGTGAATGTGTTGCTCTCTTATTCTGGGATCTGTGCCTGGTGCTCTCCTTAACACGATAGCACCTACTATTTGTTTTCTTAGGTTAACCTTCCTCGTGGCTATGGATATGTTGAATTCAAGAAGAGAACTGATGCTGAGAAGGCTCTTCTTTACATGGATGGCGTATGCATTCTACCCTATGCTTCTTCTGTCTTTTCTTTGTTGAATAGTAAATAACCAACAAGTTCTACAAATCTGTCCAGGGTCAAATTGATGGAAATGTTGTTAAGTTGAGGTTCACTCTTCAACCACGCCAAAGGGCTGCATCACCTATGAAAGCTCCGCCCCTTCCTCCAAAAAGAGATGCTCCCCAGGTTGAAAAAGGTGTTAGCAGTGCTGAAAAGGATGCCCAGCAGCGTCCTAGGGAATGTAAGCCTCTAAAGCTTTGAAACTGTATAATCACTATTCCTTATTCTTCGCTTGTTAGTTCTGCTTGTATCAAGGAATTCCCCCCCTGAAGGTGCACGTTCAGCTCTATGATGATTTAATTGTTTACATACTTGTCTGCAGCATCTCCAAGAAGGAAGCCAGCTTCACCTCCACGGAAACGATCTCCAAATCGAAGGGCCGAATCACCAAGGCGTCCACCTGACCCATCACCTAGGCGTCGTCCTGATTCTCCGCCTATTCGTCGCCGACCAGATCCTTCTCCTGTCAGGCGTGGTGACACACCTCCTCGCAGGAGGCCTCTATCTCCAGTTAGAAGGCGTTCTCCTTCTCCACCACCTAGGAGGCATAGGTCACCGATGCGGTAATCAATGCTTAAATAACTTATATAAATCTAAAAGATATGTGAATGGATCACTGGAATTTCTGACGTTATTTTCTCAACCACAGTCCTTCACCTAGGAGGGGACGTGGCAGCCCATCACCACGCAGGCGCTCCCCTGGGCCTCTTAGGCGGCGGTGAGTCTCTTTGAGCTTGTCTCTATTTTTTTGTGTAATGCCCTTTAATACAAAGGTGGCCATATTGTGCACTTCCCTGATGTGCTAAAACTATGAACTATTCTCCATTTTACTATATTTCACAGCTGTGGACTACATGTGCCTATCCCTGCTAAATGTATCAAGTATTCTCTATTTATATTTGATAGCAGTGGATTAGATGTACCTTTTTTAGATAATATAAGTGGATTACTGGATTATATATATGTATCCCATGTTTGTAATTAATTGCTGTTCTACGCATGAGCCTGCGGTTGGTTTCCAAGCTCTGTACTCAATACGCTTTTAGTATTTGGATACTTGTTTTGCCCTTTTTATTTTCACGTCTTGGGTTCGTGTTAAAGTTCTGTTGTTTTTTTTAGTCTGCCGTATTCTTCTTGCTTAACTGATGTGCTCATTCCTTCTGCCCCCCCTCTAGCTCGCCACCAAGGCGGTTGAGGAGCCCACCCAGAAGGCCACCGCCGCCACGTCGCTATAGCCGCTCTCCTCCTCGCCGACCCCTTCGCGACCGCTCCAGATCAATTTCTCCAAGAAGGTAGTGGATCTGATACCAAAATCTACCAGCTGAAGATGTACCTCTCTTGGACCCTGACAATTCTGATTCTCCTGTATGCAGGGGACGAGGGCCTCCATTGAGGCGTGGTAGGTCAGACTCATCATATTCTCGATCACCTACTCCACCACCAAGAAAGGTGAGTCCTACAACTGATATGGTATTTGTAACATCAAACACAAAGTAATGCGGTTTTTGCCTCCGTGGTTGGTCATGCTTTGTAATATTGACTAAGTGCTTAAATGTTTGTCTTGTATAGGGGCCAAGAAGGGTATCAAGGAGCCGCAGCCCTAGAAGGTAACATACATGCTTTTTTTTGGAATGTTATTTTTTTTCCCCGGGTGCTTTTGCATATACCAAGAGTATTCCATCCGTAACTGAAAATATCTCCGCTTGCAGGCCTCCTAGAGGAAGAAGCATCTCTAGTGACAGCCGAAGCAGCAGTTCACCTTCCCCTAGACGCGGCAGGTAGAAGGAACCCGTGGCATTGTGTATCCGGCAGGTAAAGCCTTTTTATCCCTTGACTCTATCTGTATCGTTTGCCTGTGCTTGTGACTTGCTGTGAGTTCAAGTGGTTGGTTTGAGGAGAAGATAAGAGAACGCTACAGCAATGCTTGCAATGGATCAGCTTGAAAATGCCTGGTGGACTCCCCTAGCTTGTGATTTGTACCCGAGACATAATTATCTGCTATGTTGGCTTATGTACTTGATTGTACCCCAAGTATTTTGAAGTTCTGAACTTATTTCCGCACTGGATCGAAAAAAATCATTATGTGATACTAAACCAATGTGCCGATGTGTTGAAAGTTTTCATCTATTTTGTTGGAAAGTTTTCTACATTGGCAATTGTATGATTCCATTGATGAACCAATTTGTTTATGGACGGCACACTGTAGTAGACTACGCAGGTGCACGCAAGCATACAATTTGTTTTCTCATCTGAAAAAAGGGGTCATTTTGGCAACCCCCCCTCTGGCCCAAGTCAGAGTCCGGTAGTAACGAATCGTATACGATGTACTTTATTTTGGGCTGTCTATTAGACACGAGTGTGTTAAATCTTGAATGTAGACGGAAGAAATGTAAGTTCTTATTGACCTGTGTCTCTCTTTCCTTCCTAGTTAAAACTTGAATGTAAATGTTTATAAATGGAAGAATAGAATGTAAGAACTCGTAACAATTCTATCGATCTCTATTTAGTTTATAATAATATACACCTGGTGAGGGACATGAAGAACTGACGGAGGTGTCTCTCTGTATGGCCAATCAACCGTTCCTATAACTTGAGTTGGCAAGCAACCCTTCCTTCAGCGAGCTTCAAGTGACATGACCGATGCTTTATTTATGTTCATAATCTAGGCTGCTATTGTATGAGATCATCTTGGAGCAGACACTTTTTCACATAGGAT
Source organism: Eremochloa ophiuroides (assembly GCA_038502445.1). Classification (NCBI taxonomy): domain Eukaryota; kingdom Viridiplantae; phylum Streptophyta; class Magnoliopsida; order Poales; family Poaceae; genus Eremochloa; species Eremochloa ophiuroides. The sequence continues at coordinate 84,813,822 of JAHLJS010000006.1, forward strand.
GTCAGTTCCACAACATCTTGGATGGGCCAAGACATGGTTTTTATTTTTCCATTAATTGGACCGAAATTTAATCTAGTTGTCTACCTTATAGCCGGCCAATGAAGCTCGTACATCAAGCCTCGCTGCTTCCCATCTTGGTCATTCCCTTCAACTTAGAGAAGACTTTTACTCCACGAGAAATTGAAGAAAAAGCTGCTAGTATTTTGAGTCTCTAGTCCTACAGTTTTCTAACGAAATTGAACTGATCTCTCTAAAATTTATATGTGATTTCTATAAATTTCGGTGTTGCAAACATTCCTTTAAAACTTATGTGTTCCAAAAATTTCTTTACATGGTCTCGTCGACATCCACAGCCATGCCTCTCTGCCAAAGACACTCGCTCAAGTATTGGAGGAACACAACACGAAAGATTACCAGGCGTACGCATAGTTAGTTTTACGGAGTGCATACACGTGCAACGAAAGCCTACTCGCGTCTATCGATCATAACCGCAAATTTTTTTTTTATCCAACGGTACCCGTCTCACCCAAATGCCAGTTCAAGCGTCTCCCGCCACTACCCTGCCGAGTTCCGAGAGCCCGAGACCGGACCTGCCTCCGCTGCCGCCGTTCGCTTCCCGCCGCTCGTGACCATTCCTCGGCCTCCCTCCGCTCTCGCGGAATCCCCGACGGCCGGCGGGCCGAGGCGCTCGGCGCTCTGACGGCCTGTCGGTGGCGCCCTGCTCTGGACCTCTGGTTGTCTGTGCGACGCCGAGTCCGGGGCCGGGGTAAAGCCCCCACGGGAGGCTAGGAGGGAGCGGCCGAGGGACGGACGGCAGCCAGGACACCAGATGATCAGCAACGACGTGCAGAGGAAAGGTGAGGGCTAAAGGGCTCCATCCGCTGGCTGTGGCTTCCATGGAGGCCTTCTACCTCGACCTGCTCCGCTCCTGCGCGGCGCTGCCGCACGTCGCGGCGGTGCACGCCCACATCGCGCGCGCCCACCCGTCGGCCTCCCTATTCCTCCGCAACTCCCTCCTCGCTGCCTACTGCAGCCTCGGGGCGCCCTTCCACGCCGCCCGCCTGCTCGACGAAATGCCCCGCCGCAACGCCGTCTCCTACAACCTCCTCATCACCGCCTACTCCCGCGCGGGATTCCCGGCCCGCTCCCTGGCGACGTTCGCGCGCGCGCGGGCCGCCGCGGGGTTCAGGGTCGACCGGTTCACGTACGCCGCCGCGCTCGCCGCGTGCTCGAGGGCGCTCCATGTGAGGACCGGGAAGGCCGTGCACGCGATGGCCGTCCTGGACGGTCTTGGCAACGGGGTGTTCCTGTCCAACTCGCTCGCCAGCATGTATGCCAGGTGCGGCGAGATGGGCGAGGCCAGGCGCGTGTTTGATGCAGCCGAGGAGCATGACGACGTCTCATGGAACTCGCTGCTCTCTGGGTACGTCCGCGCCGGCGCACGTGAGGAGACACTGAGGGTGTTCTCTCTGATGTGCCAGCATGGCATCGGGTGGAACTCGTTCGCGCTTGGGAGCATCATCAAGTGTTGTGCTTCTGGTGGTGATGTCGGAGGGCACATCACAGAGGCAGTTCATGGATGTGTGGTGAAGGCTGGACTGGACGCCGACCTGTTTCTTGCGAGCGCAATGATCGACATGTACGCCAAGACAGGAGCCTTCATCAATGCTGTCGCGCTTTTCAAGTTGGTGCCAGACCCAAATGTGATTGTTTTCAATGCGATGATTGCAGGATTCTCTCGTGATGAAGCTGCCGTTGGTAAGGAAGTCACTCGAGAAGCCTTGAGTCTGTATTCAGAGATGCAGAGCCGAGGGATGCAGCCTTCTGAATTCACATTCTCAAGTATTCTGCGTGCGTGTAACTTGGCTGGTGAACTTGGATTTGGGAAACAGATACATGGACAAGTACTCAAACACAGTTTCCAAGACGATGACTATATTGGGAGTGCACTTATTGACTTGTACTCTGACTCTGGTTGCATGGAAGATGGATACAGGTGTTTCAGGTCTCTGTCTAAGCAAGACATTGTCACCTGGACGTCAATGATTTCGGGGTGTGTTCAGAATGAGCTCTTTGAGAAGGCACTGAGATTGTTCCAAGAGTCAATACGTTATGGACTGAAACCTGATCTTTTCACAATGTCGAGCGTGATGAATGCATGTGCCAGTTTAGCTGTTGCAAGGACCGGTGAGCAGATCCAGTGTCTTGCCATAAAATCTGGTTTTAACCACTTTACCGCCATGGGGAATTCCTTCATACATATGTGTGCTAGGTCAGGGGATGTTGATGCTGTGACTCGGAGGTTTCAGGAAATGGAATCATGTGATGTTGTCTCTTGGTCTGCAGTGATATCAAGCCACGCACAGCATGGTTGTGCGAGGGATGCTTTACGCATTTTCAATGAAATGTTGGATGCAAAGGTGGCGCCTAATGAGATTACCTTTCTCAGCGTCCTTACTGCATGTAGTCACGGAGGACTGGTTGATGAGGGACTCAGGTAAGCCTTTTCCATTTCTTTCATGTCAGAGCATTCAATCAATTTCAAGTGCAACATTCTTTCCTGTAATATAAATGCCTCATATGTCCTCCTTTGATGATATTATCCAGGTATTATGAAGTTATGAATAATGAATATGGATTGATCCCAACCGTAAAGCATTGTACTTGTGTTGTTGATCTTCTTGGACGAACTGGGAGGCTAGCTGATGCTGAGGCTTTTATAAGGGATTCAGCCTTCCATGATGACGCTGTGGTTTGGCGGTCTTTGCTGGCCTCATGTCGTATTCATGGAGATATGGAGAGAGCCCAACTTGTGGCGGATCGGATAATGGATCTGGAACCCACTTCCTCATCATCGTATGTACTTCTTTACAACATGTATTTAGATGCTGGTAAGCTGTCCTTAGCTTTAAAAACTCGAGACCTGATGAAAGAGCGAGGCGTGAAAAAAGAGCCGGGTCTTAGTTGGATTGAACTAAAGTCTGGAGTTCACTCTTTTGTTGCTGGTGACAAGTCCCATCCAGAGAGCAATGCAATATACAAAAAACTGGCAGAGATGCTTTCCAAGATAGGAAAGTTGGCGACGACTGATAGTGCTAGCACAGAGTCAGATGCTGTCTCTAGCAGAGAGCAGAATTTGGTGGGTTGCCACAGTGAAAAACTGGCTGTGGCATTTGGAATGATCCATTTGCCACAATCGGCTCCAATCCGAGTAATGAAGAACCTGAGAGTTTGTCATGACTGCCACACGACCATGAAGCTGATATCCAGGAGTGTGAAGAGGGAAATAATCTTGAGAGATGCAATTCGCTTCCATCACTTCAGAGGTGGTTCCTGTTCCTGTGGCGATTACTGGTGATGACCCGTAGAATAGGATTGTTCTAGGTCTAGTAGTGAAAGGTCAATTCATTATGTACATTATAAAATGCCAAAATGGTTATGAAAGGAGAGACCTGTGCAGTAATGAATATTTCACAAGAGATCTTGAAGTACAAGTAGTTTATGCTGCAGAGGGCATACACAACAAACACGAATCTTTTATTATTATTTTTGGTCCAATTACAATTAGCTAACTTCTCAGATACTCCCTCCGTTCCACAGCGATTGTCGCTTGGGAATGGTGAGAGGAGCACGAATTTCAAACGACACTGCAAACGGGACAGAGGGAGTAAGCAAGGATTATTGGACCATCATTGAATTAGTTGAGCTGATGTTATACTCACTCATCAAACTGCAGGTATTCAGTATAAGAGCTAAGGTTCAGTGATTCAAAAAAAAAAAAAAAAAGAGGAAAAACTAAGGTTCACTGGTCCAGAGTCCAGACTGGGGAAGTTGGAGAAACTGACGTTGATGAATCGTGATTTCACCGCTGAACTGTAATTCTCTAGGTTCACTGGTCCAGATCTGTGCAGTTACTCAGGGTTGATGGCATGCTGCTGTAGTGCAAATGGATTTTTTTCGCAGTATCTATAGGTCATCTGGGAGAGTCCGATTGTGTGTTATAACAGAGTTCAAGCCATTCCCATCAAAGCTAGAATTCTAAGGCCTGTTTGGAACGCAGAAATTTCACATGAATTTCACGGGAATCTATTCAATTTTTGCAGGAACGAGAGGCAATTCTTCATTCCATACGGGGCCTAAAATGTATTGCCTGCCACTGCCATTGCACCAAGTCAAACTTCCCTCTTGTGAAATCTGTCCTATCTCTGCTACTAATATATGTGTATATGTATAATAGTATGATATCCGGGAGTAAGAACAGAGAATAATCTTGGCAGATGCGTTTTTTTTAGAGGTTTTTTTTTTGGGAGGTAGAGTTTTTTTTTCAGAGAGAGAGAGAGAGAGAGAGGTGCAGTTAGAGCGGATATGTGCAAAGGCCCATAACAGCCCATGAATAATATCCAAAAGAAAATTATACAAAGTTGGGCTCTGAGTTGAGGAAAACGAAAATATATATGCCGCTCCTCGTCTACAGATGGGCTACTGGCCCAATGTAGATTGCATCTCTCTGTCTTCTCTCCTGTTCCATTCCAGATCGCAGCCACCAGCGACGATGAGGTAAGCCGGCGGCGCGGCGGCGGCGCGCGGTCGGTGCGCCAATCGCGCCTTGTCTAGAATCCTTCGGCCATTCATTTGTTCGTGTCAAACTTACTATGCACTTTGGAAAAAAACATTCTATGCATATTTGCATGGCCTTCGGTTATTTTATATGAACTGCTCATTACATATTAAAAAGCTCGATCCGCAATGGCTAGATAAAATTGACACGTGGCATGCCAATTTTGTTCTTTAAAAATGGTGATCCATTGACGTTTGGCTTTGACAGTTCAAATTACACTAGTACCGCCACGGTAATGTAGTAGCCGTTCCTACGTCCTCTTTAATCCCTGTTCATTTATTTTGAGAGAAAAATATTATTTTATATCTAAAATAACTGAAAAGAGCCTTCATAACTTTGAATTCTGTTTGAAAATGAATAACCGGCGATGCCAATGAGCTCTTAGCCATGAGCCCATGACAGCTGGACCTAGGCCTACGCCAACCTGTTAGATACTTTGTATCACTATGAGCAATTTATCTGGGCCCTGTTTAAATTCTTTTCAACTTTCAATCCAACCCAACTAGTCACATCAAATTTTAGACACATACATGGAGCATTAAATATAGATGAAAAATAAAACTAATTTAATAGCTTGGCAAAATATTGTCTCACGAATCTATTGAGCCTATTTAGAACATGATTGAACACTTATTGCAAAAAAAATAAAACGCTCCCATAGTATTTCCAAATTCCAACTGAGGGGATCTAAACACACCCCTAATATGTGTCGTAAGCACATACGTAGGTCACGCAGTGGTGATCACGTGCTACGTTATTTTTATGGAGGCAGCAGGAACGGCAGCAGGAACTAGAGTTGAATTGGCAATCTTGCGCAGGAAGGTCGGACAACCTTCCGCAGGAAGCTTCGACGTGGAGGCACGCCAACTCTCCCAGTCGCCGTCGTCATGGTATAAATGGCAAATGGGTGCTTGCCCACAGGCCACAGCATCACCACTCACCTTCCATTCGAAAGTTCCAATTTCCAGCTCGAGAGCAGTCAAGCTAGCACACATACACACCCACTCCCAAGGAGAAGCAGCAGCCAGATCAGACAGAGCCCGTATGGGACTCTCCTGCATTGCATCGCTCGCCAAGGTGTTCCCCAAGAAGCCATCATCCTCATCGTCGTCGTCTTCAGTCAAAGACTCTCACGACGACGATATCAGCAAGCAGCAGCAGGAGAAGCAGCAAGGAGTGAAGCAGGATGAGGGGAAGAAGAAGAAGAAGAAAGAGCAGAGGAGCAATCTTGACACGGCCGCCTCCACCACTCCCTACTTCCCCTTCCATTCTAGGCCAGGCCTCCTCTAGCCTGACTAGCAGGAAATTCATGTATTAGTAAATTCTAACTGATTGGTGCGTCATACACAGGCCCAGTGCCTCGTGATTAGGAGTTGAGAAAACTGTTTGTGCAACAATCTTGTAAGCTCACATCAAGATGCGTGGATCAGTATGATTCTAGTTAACATCTCGTCACTAAATGCCATGCTTCAAATCTCCTTGTTTTCAAATCAAGTGGCAGTTGCTAGTTGCAAATACACTCTACTGTTAACCTGCACGCAATTTACAGCTATGTACCATGGAGGACGTCCTAATTATATCATAGCATACTACCTACGTCAATTAAGCGAAATTTTCTGCAGATCCGGAACTTGCAGCCCCTTGTTCCTTGTCGACACGCCCAGAGTCATACCAACAGAAACAAGGGTTTCCAGTGACCTTTCACTGTTCGCCACGAGATCAGCATCAAATTGGATTGCATCCTGTCATGCAGAGATAAAGTTCCATGAACAATAATTTCGTTTTAGAATTTGCATGTATGGGGCGACAATTTTTTATGTATAAAATGGACAAATAGTTAGTGAGCAGAGAAGCATGAGAGAACCTTCTCGAAGACACATATCACTGTGCTCCCTCCAAAGGAGAAATAACCAAACTGGAAGAGAGAGAGAAAAAAGATGGAACAGATAACACAAGTATCAGAAGTAATTATTACAATATATTAAGGGAAAATGCATGAAAAATACCTCATCTCCTTTGTGGACGTAGTCACCCTCTTTTTTCAAGAACGTGATGCTTCCTACCATGGTTGCTCCAATCGCAACAAATGCCACCTGAACCATGCCATCAGGAGCAAGAAAAGTCATTGCATCATGAGTCAGCTAAGCTTCAGGCTGTATTGCATTTATTATCAGTTCACCTCAAAGAAACGGTAATAAATCCAACATTCCAACATAAGATTGCTTACAGAAAAGAACATAAATGCAAACCTTTCCAAACTCGGAAGTTGATATTATTGAGATAACTCTTTTATTCTCAGTGAATACATTGCAGTACTTGCTATTCACAGCGATGGGATTGACCTGTCCAGTGTCTGTCAGATGCTCTGAGAAATGACAAGAAATAGAACAGAACACAAACATATCCCTTTCCAGCTAACACAATGACATAAAAGCATGGCAATATAAGTATTCTATACCGTGTACAGGCACCCAGGAATTTCCACAAATTTCTCCACAGTTCCTGAGACTGGCACATGAAACCTATGGTAATCCTGAACATTAAAAAGTCTTAATATTCATGATTCCAGAGTATATTTTTGACAGAACATTGAGTTTTAAAAGTAAGTAGTTTTATCTTAACAAGGAGATTAAAAGCTGTACCTGAGGTGCAAGCCGGAAAATGATCAATGATCCATTGCTTAAAGCATCTGAGTGCATACTGGTCCCTAGGAGACCCTCAATTGAAAATTTGCGGCCCTAGGAACAGAAGGCATACTACGGTGAGACATCAACTAAACATTCTACCATATGAAGGATCACGCGTTGTGCTTGCATGGACATGTCTTAATAAGCCTCATCTCTTAGTCAACTAGTGCCTTTACCTTGATCCAAAGCCTTGTGCTCTCATCAACGGTACTGAAAGCCATTAAACGGCTATCAGCAGCACAAATAGCAACACTGTCTTGGTCACCATGTGCAATTGGTCTGGCACCAGGCTTCAGCCGTCTTATGAAAAATTCGTTAAAAGTCTACAAAGAAAAAAAAAAACTAATTCAGCCAATACATAAGACTTTTCAAAATCAAATCAAATCAAATCAAATGTGCCATCCCATTAATGTCTATGAATATAAATTCATTCCGAAAGCATTGGTGTTATAGGAAATCCAACAGATAGTAAACATGATGGCTGGAATTACTACTACAGAATACATACCTTAAAACTTTCAATAGGGTCCTTGATCTCATCCATATTAATTTGGCCCTGCAATTATATATAATGAATATCTAAGTTGACAACAATGGTTTATATAAATGCAAATGATCAAACTACATTCATAATTTTAGATAGATAAGCAAGAAAATGGATCAACAGGTAAATATCAAGACCAAATCACTAGCATTTTAGCAAGAATCAACAGACATAGTCAAGCTATTGACAAAGACCCATCCATGGACCAAATTCCCACACAGTTAAGGTTGAGCTGAAAAGATAACAGATAAAGACTGATTTTTGCTCCCAAAGAAAAAAAAATAAAGACTGGATTTTGTATTACCTAAAAGGACTCTACGTAAATTAAAACATAGAAATTAAATGGGTAAAAGGGGTTTTTTTTGTTCTCTTGTTTGTGTTTTCTACCATTCACCAAAAGCAGGCCTTCAATAATCAGTATGCATTTCTGGAAACACAAATTCTTCGTCAAAAAAAGCATATATTCTACATATATCTTTGCACCATTTGAAGGATAGGAAAATATTGTGAAAGCTTCATAAAAGTACACTACTACATAGGACCACAAAATATTTCCACATCACATGATCTCTAGGGCTCGTTAGGTTTGCAAATCATGTGCAACTGTGCATGTTCTTCATCAAGAATTAAGTAAAAAAAGATTTATTCATACTCTATACCTTAAATAACTCAAGAAACTTGGGAATATCTTCTGCAGATTCCAGCGAGTTCATCTTTTTTCCTTGCTTCTCAGATAGGTTCTTCAAGAGGTCTTTAACACCTGCTTGACAACATTTTGTTTAAATTAAATGTATCTGTATAGTGTCTTCTAAGTAGGCCATAGTTATCCAGGTTACTCGCCTACAGACTGCATAAGCACAAGGGTGTGACTAGCTGCACGAATTGTCTTCCATTTTAAATGCAAGACTGTAATTGGTGATCAAATAATTGGTTTCGGCCTGCTTCATCAACTAAATATTGATTGTGGAATGCTGTGCACTACAACAAGTCAACTCGCAACCAGCATTCTTTAGTACGTCACTATGTCCATGGTTCCATCCTTAGGAAGCACATACAGATCATTTTCGGTGGGTCTATCTAGTTGACCTCAGCATATGATTATCTAAATTAATAATGGGGACATGAGACGAGCTAATATTATTCGATCCAACATACCTGTATTTATAAGAGTGAGGCCAACTTTTGATTGGTATAAAGCCCTCATGGACAATACAATTTTTCCATCAATAAGTTCTTCAACTATCCTCTTTGTTCGCCGATCAAAAACCTTATATCACACCGTTGATTTAATTAAGGGAACAGTACAACTGCCATATCTCGCATCACTCAAAACTTTTAAGTTAATCTACCATAGGGAACAACTGAACACACCAGAATATGTGAAGCTGTAGAGCCGGAGTGCAAACCAACATCATACGTGGAGTAATGTGCCCATTCACTGAGCTTGAACATCCACCTGCAGATGACAACTATGTGACTATAGTATAATATAACTTGCTCATATTTTCATGATATTTCGTAATAATAAACAAGATAAAATGGCAGAAATAACACTAGACACATCAATAAATGAAGCATCTTACCCATAAGAAGCCTGTTTGTCAGTTAGAAACCCACCAGTCATAATTTGATTACCAGTTCCCTCATCAAAGCAAAGTGTCATATGTATCATATCATTTATGTTATCATATTTCCCAAGATCTTCACCACAGACAGGGCAGTTACTTATAAGTGCTTCTCTGAAAAGGGGAGCAGTATAATCAATGATATTGCTAGATTTAGGAGATAATCAATAATTAAATTCAAAACATAGCAAAATACAAAAAAGTAGCAAATTGTTACTTTTCTTGTTGATCAGCTAGCAGGGCTGCCAGTTCATCTATGTCAACTATGCCGTCACTATTTGTATCTGCTTGACGGAAAAGCTCTTCAATCTAATGTATGAAAGAAATTAAAAAGATGCACTCAATAAACGGGACTGAATACAGGGAACATACTCTCCAAGAAAATGGAATACACTCTAACCTTTGCAACTGCTAATTTGTTACCAAAAGCTTTCATCAAGTCTGAGAATTCAGATAAGGAAAGCGTTCCATCTTCATCATAGTCCTGTTGCAATGCGGGAAATGTTATGTCTTCATGATCAAAAACAATTAAAGGCAATACATGCAAAAAGAAATTAGCAAGCATCATATTCAAAAGCAGTCAGCCACATTACTATCATTGTGCATTAAAGAATATTCTTTGAGTCGAACACTTAGTAAACACTTAGTAAAGGCAACAGCAAAAACAAAATTAGAAGAGGTGCAACTGCAGTAAATAAGGCATATACAAGCACACTCATTGCAGAGCATTGTCTGTTGGTCAAATGTGTCGAAATGTTTTTTCTACAAAATCATCAGTCCAGGGCATCCCAATAAATTTTCCTTTCAATTCTGCAGAACTCTACCTCAGCCATAGCTTAACTGATGCGGTACCAATGCACTCACTTGTTACAGCTATCAGCTATTAATATGATTCATATCCAAATATCACAAGCACACAATTAATTAAAAATAGCATGAAAAACTTTGGCATGCTCCATTCTTTCAATGATGTGATTCTTAAGTTCTAATCATATATGAAGACATGGTATCAGTATTAAAAGATTACCACTATAGCTAAGACACGGCGGGCAAAGCTTTGTTCTGTTTCAAAAGGGTCCTGCAATGGGATAAATGGACAAAAATAAAATCAGTACATGAACAGTGCTCTGTGAGTTCTGATAAAAAAGACAAATAATAAAAACAGTTACTTCGATGTGACAAGAGATGGATATGCTGCCCACGGTAGTATTGGGTGACGATGGGTCCAACAGAGGAAGGTCCTCAGAGTGTTCCTCCAAGTCCTGACACGGAATAATTCAAGTTCAGAAGCATCCCCAACAAAAAATCTACATTAGAAAAGGAAAAGAAAGCTTCTAGTCTTAATCACCAACAAGATGAAATAGTGTCTCCAACTTAAAAAAAGACACGAAAACATTACCTAGGGTCTACTCTAGTTAAAGTATGCAGCCTACTAGACTGAATGAAGTGGATGCGAGCCTCTTCAAAAGAAAATAAGAAATAAGCCAGAGACTTCGAGCAGAGAGACTGCGGCGGCGTAGTGAGGTAAAGTTCGGGGAGGCGTGGTATCACAATGAACTCAGCAATATCCGGCGGTATCCTTTAACGGACCAGCCCCAACCAAACACTTGTTTCGCTATCCAACATGAGAAGTAATCGAATTGCGTTACATTTTGCGGAATCAAACACGTTGTAAATGGTATGCAGCCTACTAGACTGAAGACGACATGAGCGTCTTCAAAAGAAAATAAGAAATATCCCGGACAGGGAGACAAATATAATTTAAGGATGCAATGAGCAATAGTGTTACTACCTTAGTAAGCAATTCGAAGAGATCAACTTCGCAGTAACCAACCAAAGTATTCTTCGAAAATCGGTTCGTCTGCAAAGTACAAGGCATGTAAAGGCACTGTCTATATATTTCAATATAACTTTACTTACATCAATAAAAGTTGTAAAGGCACTATCTATATACTTTTACTTTTCCATCAATAAAAGTTCTTATGGAGCTGTCCACGATAATTTGCTTGTTAGGAAGGATGTATGTAGTATATAAATAAAACGATTACACTGTAACATGTTAGAATGAGTAATTGGATTATTGGGCTAACCCTAAAAGGGTAGCTATATAGCAGTACATACATGAGCCTCATGATGGGCTTAGCCTCATGGGCCTAATACACACACTCTAACACCCCCCCGCAGTCTGTACTACCGGCGCAGCGGAGTACAAGACTGGACAAGAAAGAAAGCAAGCACAATACACAGGAGCCCCCCTCAACCACAACTAGCCACTGGTGATGTTGAGGCTGGAGCGAAACTCGGAGAAGGTCGAGGAAGGGAGGCCCTTGGTGAAGATATCCGCAAACTGGGAGGTGGTCGGGACGTGAAGGACTCGGACAGTCGGACGTCGCCGATGGCCACACGGTCGCGGACGAAGTGAAGGTCAATCTCCACATGCTTGGTCCTCTGGTGCTGCACAGGGTTGGTGGAGAGGTAGACCGCGCTGACGTTGTCGCAGTAGACGAACGTGCTCCTGGCGAGAGGGCGGTGAAGCTCAACCAGGAGCTGGCGGAGCCAAGCAGCCTCGGCCACACCGTTGGCCACGGCGCGGTACTCCGCCTCGGCACTGGAGCGTGAGACCACCGGCTGGCGCTTGGACGACCAAGAGACAAGGTTGCCGCCCAAGAAGACAGCGTAGCCGGAGGTGGACCGGCGGGTGTCCGGGCAGCCCGCCCAGTCAGCGTCGGTGTAGACAACCAGCTCAGCAGTGGAGGACCGGCCGAGGAGCAGCCCATAGGTGAGGGTGCCACGCAGGTACCGAAGAAGCCGCTTCATAGCAGCAAGGTGGGGCTCCCGTGGAGCATGCATGTAGAGGCACAGCTGCTGCACGGCGTAGGAGATGTCAGGTCGGGTGAAGGTGAGGTACTAGAGCGCGCCAGCAAGACTCCGGTAGGCGGTAGAGTCCGCGGGGCCAAGCAACGAACCCGTAGTCTCTGACAGCTGGCCCTGAGTGTCGACTGGGGTGGAACAGGGCTTGCAGTCAGTCATCCCTGCTCGTTCCAGAATGTCACGAGTGAACTGCCGCTGGTGGAGGAACAAGCCTGAAGGTCGGGGCTCAACAGTGACGCCGAGGAAGTGATGGAGCACACCCAGATCCTTCATGGCAAACTCTGCCTGGAGAGAGGCAATGATGCGCTGGAGCAGAGACTGGCTGGAGGCGGTGAGAACGATGTCATCCACATAAAGGAGCAGGTAAACAGTCTCACCCTCATGGTGGTATATGAACAGCGAGGTGTCAGACTTGGCCTCCGTGAACCCAAGAGTCAGCACGAAGGTAGCAAACCGAGAGTACCAAGCCCGAGGTGCCTGCTTGAGCCCGTAGAGAGACTTGTTGAGCCGGCAGACCAAGCCAGGGCGAGAGGAATCCACAAAACCTGCCGGCTGGCTGTAGTAGACGGTCTCAGTCAGAGTGCCATGGAGGAAGGCATTCTTGACATCCAGCTGATGCACAGGCCAGGAGCGCTCGAGAGCCAGGGAGAGAACTGTGCGGACAGTACCTGGCTTCACCACTGAACTGAAGGTCTCATCATAGTCAACACCAGGCCGCTGAGTGAAGCCCCGGAGAACCAAAGAGCCTTGTACCGCTCTAGGGAGCCATCGGCTCGGCGCTTGTGCGTCCAGATCCACTTGCCAGTGACGACATTGGCACCAGGCGGGCGCGGCACCAGGTCCCACGTCTGGTTGGCCAGAAGGGCCGCGTACTCCTCTTCCATCGCACGACGCCAGTGAGGATCCGCCAAGGCGTCGCAGACAGAAGAGGGTACAGGAGAGACCTGCGGGTCCCCGGGTGTGGCTGCAAGAGCCCGGGGCCGCAGGACACCGGCCGCGTGCCGTGTCACCATGGGGTGAACATGACGCGGGTGTCGGTGAAGGAGCAGCGGGTGGTACACCAGCGGCTCGACACGAGCAGCAGGTAGTGGTGGAGACGGCGGCGTGGGCGTCGACGGAGAAGGTGCCACTGTAGGTGACCGTGGCAGCGAGGGCGGTGGTGGCACCGGCACCGTGTCCAGCGGGGCCGGTCGCACGCGGCGCTGGTAGTGTCAGGCACCGCGCAAGGCGCAGGGTCAGGCACAGGGTCAAGCGCAGCCGGACCCGTGGGGAACGCAGGGTCAGGCGCCGCGCCGGAGGGCGCCGGGCCGGCGCATGGGGCCGGCGACGCGAGTGGCGGAGCAAGACTTGCAGGACAAAACGGAAATGGTGGCTAAACCACCGCGTCAGTGGGAGACAGAGAGGAGAGGTCAATGTCGGAGGTGGCAGGAGGTGTGGAGGTGGAGAATGGGAAGACGGACTCATCAAACACCACATGGCGAGAGATGAGGACCCGGCAGGAGGTGAGGTCATAGCAGCGGTACCCCTTGTAATCCGGGGAGTACCCGAGGAAGACACACAGGGTCGAACGGGGAGCCAGCTTGTGAGGAGCAGTGGCAGTGGTGTTAGGGTAACACGCACACCCGAAGACACGGAGGTGATCGTAGCGAGGAGGGGTACCGAAGAGAGCGTGGTGTGGTGTGGGAGCTGGACAGGCAGTGGAAGGGAGGCGGTTAAGGAGATAGGTGGAGGTGTGCAGGCTCTCGGCCCAGAAGCGGGAGGGAAGGGAAGCCTGGAGGAGAAGAGTGCGCATGGTGTCATTGGTGGTGCGAATCATGCGCTCTGCCTTGCCATTTTGGGAGGAGGTGTAGGGGCAAGACATGCGCAACTGGACACCGTGAGAGAGGAAGAAATCCCGAGAGGTGGAGTTATCGAACTCACGCCCGTTGTCACACTGTACGGCCTTCACGGTAAGGCCAAACTGAGTAGACACCCAGGCAAAGAAGTGACGGAGCATGGGAAACGCCTCAGACTTAGCACGCAAGGGAAAAGTCCTAGAATAGTGAGAAAAATCATCAACCACGACAAGATAGTATCTATATCCAGAAATGCTCATCACAGGAGAAGTCCACAGGTCACAGTGTACAAGATCAAAAATGCGGGTCGCATGTGAAGAAGAGGTGGGAAATGGAAGACGAACATGTCGACCCAACTGGCACGCATGACATAAATGCCCATCGTGAGCCCGAGTACATGGTATGTCGAAACTAGGACTAAGCTGCATCAAAACATCATGGCCAGGATGTCCGAGACGACGGTGCCAAGTAGTAGAGGAAGAAGATGCGGCGAAAGCAGCGGATGAAGTGGAAGCCGAAGAAGTAGGAACAGACGGAGGAAGCCGAAGTGTGTAAAGAGGCCCCGTGCTGTCACATCGGAGGAGTGGACGCCGGGAAGCCAAATCCTTCACAGTAAGACCAGAGGAGTCAAACTAAACAGAACAAGAATTGTCAGTAGTAAAACGACGAATGGAGAGAAGGTTGTGAACCATAGAAGGAGCAACAAGGACATCAGGAAGACGAAAAGAGCCAGGAGTGGTAGCGGGACCAACGGATGTGACAAGAATGCAAGAACCATTGGCGACCATGATGGAGGAAGGAAGAGACGAAGAAGGAGGGTGGACAGCCGTGAGTATACCGGGGTCGGACGTAGTGTGGTAGGTGGCACCCGAGTCGACGACCCAGTCAAGGCCAGTGGGCGGTGTCAGGCCCATGGTGCTGAAGGAGCGAGCCAGAGCCGTCGCATCCTAACCGGCAGGCCCTGGCGTCGACTGGGAAGGCAGGGCCCACGGCGACGTGAGGGGCGGAGCACCCCCAGGTGGTGGAGCCCACGGAGCAGCCGGGACGGCACCGGCGAGCATGGCCGCCGGGGTGCGAGGATCACCACCGGCACCCTGGAAAGGCCACATGGAGATGCGCCCGGACCATGGGTTGCTGAAGGATGGCCAGGGTGCACCCTCCCGCGGTGGCGCGGGCGTAGCCCCACGACCAGAGCCTGAACCACGCCCTCCGCGTCGACGACGGCCGCCACGGCCCCCCCCACCCCCGCTCGGCCCGGAGGGAGGAGGACCAAGAAGAGACGACGGTGCCGGCGTGGACGTACGCAGTAGAGGAGCGGCAGCAAGGGCAGTCGAGGAGGACAAGGAGGCCGGCGTGGAGAGGGAAGCAGGCTGGACGCCCTGAGTGAGCTCCTCCATGACGAGGTCGTCACGGACCTGCAGGAAGGAGGGGAAGGGCCGCTGCCGGGTGATCCAGGTCCGGAGGTGGCTGTAGCGGTCGCTGAGGCCGCGGAGGACATTGATGACCAAGATCCGGTCCTCCACGGGCCAGCCAAGGTCACCAAGAGAGTCCGCCATGGCCTTCATCCGGCGGCAGTACTCACCGACGGAGAGGTAGCCCTGGACGAAGGTGCGGAAGCTGGCGTCGAGACGTAGAGCCCGGGCCTCGGCATTGCCCAGGAACTGGCCCTCAAGCGCCAGCCAGGCACGACGAGCATCGGGTGTGTTGCGGACGAGGTCGTGGAGGTCGGTGGTGATGGTCCCGAGGATCCAGGAGAGGACGATGCTGTCGAGACGATGCCACCCGGGGGTCTGAGCCGCAAGCGGGGCGTCGAGGAGGACGTGGTCGTCAAGGGCGTAGCGGCGGAGTGTGAGGACGACCATGTCCCGCCAGCGGGCATAGGAGGACGACTCCGGGTCGAGGACGACCGTGACCAGGTTGCAGATGTTCTGAACACCGCCGGCCTGGTAGTGGAGCTGCGCCACGAGCGGATCCGCCGGATCGGGGATCTGGAGAGGTGACACGCGGACGGCGCGCGAATCGGAGGAGGCGGCGGTGGAGTCGTAGTACCCCGGGTGGCCGAGGAGCTGCTCCGCCTCGGCGAGCTGACGTGCCAAGGCAGCAGCCGCCTCGCGCTCCCGCTCCAAGGCGAGGGCAGCCGCGCTCACGCGTGCCGTGCCTTCGGCGGCGGTGGCCCGAGCGGAGAGAAGAGCAGCGGCGTGGTTGGGGTCGAGGAGGAGCGCGCCCGGGGCCCCAACCGCGCCGTCCAGAAAGCCGGGCGCAGGCAGGGGTGGCGCGGGCGGCGGCAGGTGCAGGGGCTGCGCGGGCTGCGGCGGCTGCAGGGGCAGGCTCGCAGCCCGGGCGCGGCCAGGGGAGCCCCGGGCGGCGGCTGGCCCGCAGCCCCGGCGGCGGCCCCGGGCGGCTGCGCGGCCAGGGCGGCCCCCGGCGGCGGCGGCGCGGCCATGGCGGCCCCCAGCGGCGGCTGCGCGGCTAGGGGCTAGTCCGCCAGAAGGGGAGGCGGCGCGGGCCCGCCCGGCCGGGAAGCACGGAGCGGCGGCGACGGCAGAGGCGCGCCGGGCGCCGGCTAGCTGGAGGCACCAGCAGCGCCGCCGCCGGCCATTAGGGCCACGGCAGGCGGCCGGCCAGCCGCGATCTCTGCCCAGGAGGAGTAGGGGAGGGGAGGGAAGGTGGAGAAGTAGGAGGAGGAAGAGGGAGGAGGAGGCCGGCCACCGGCCATGGTGGCCGGAGAAGGCAGCGGCGGCGGCGGCGGCTGGGTGGGAGGGAGGGAGGAGAGGAGAGAAGAGAGACCTAGCTTGATACCATATTAGAATGAGTAATTGGATTATTAGGCTAACCCTAAAAGGGTAGCTATATAGCAGTACATACATGGGCCTCATGATGGGCTTAGCCTCATGGGCCTAATACACAAACTCTGACATAACAGAAAACCATACAGGTATGCACGTAGACTAGCATGTATTTAGTGGTTAAACCAAGGGCAGCACTCAACGTGCTTTTAGTTAATCCAGGGGCCGCATACCTCAAAAACGGAGATACGTGCAATATGAGGTCCATTTGTCTCTACTATAACTTTTTTTTCCTGCAAATTTATCAGCACTATGATAACAATGCTTAAATAGATGCAGAAGCAATCTTAAATTGACATTTCAGTAGGTTCACACTTCACAGAGAAAATGTGAGGCTCACTCACCGAGTCCCACACCGGCCTTTGCGTACTGCAAGAAAAGAAAAAAGGTTCAGATATCGAATCCAAAAGTGGTACTTATTAGGTATTACTACTCGATAGTAGGTCTCACACGGTGGTAATAAATGCATTTCAGAATTAGAAGGAAGTACAGGCAAAGCCAATTCACAATTTGAATAGCCAATAGCTGGCTGTGGTAGTTTACAGTAACCCGCGTGGAAGTTAAAACTTAATAAATCGGAGGGCACACACAGACATTTGAGAGTTACCAAATTCGAGGGACACAGCAAACAGACATGAGAGTGCGACAGGAATATTCTTGCAGTTGCAGAGGAATGGAATGGAACAAACATAGGGCGAGTATCGAGTAGTACTATGTAAAGGTAGTGAAAGGAAAGCAAAAGACGACGCACTTGTCGGACGTCTCGGTGCGGTACGTGCGCTCGCCGAGCGAGAGGCACGCGAAGAACTTGTCCTTGAACTTCATCTCCGCCTGCCCCCACCAACCGAATCGGAGGATCAAACACGGGGAGTCAGAGTCGGAGTCAGGGTTCAGAGATGCGATACGAATCAAATCCACGGGGTTCCGCTGCCGCTGCCCCGCACAAGCGGAACCAACAGGGAGCAACGTGGCAGCATGGCGTAGCAGGCAAGGCAGGGTTGCAGCCTAGTACTACGTACCTTGACTATCCGGATGCGCGCGATGCCGGCGAACTCGTCGGCGGCCAGGGCCTTGCCGGAGGCGGAGTCGTCGCCGGCGCCGCGGCGGCGGCGGTGGAGGCGGTGGCGGAGTCGGCGGCGGAAGCGCGCGAAGCGTGAGGGCAGCACCTCGCCGTCGCCGTCGCCGTCGCAGCCATTGTTGGGCCGCGACGCCGCGTGGCCCATCCGGTTCGGTGACTGAAGACGAAACGAGACGGGTGAGCAGATGGTGGGGAGGTTGGAATCGACGCCCGCCTCCCAAGGCCAAAGCCGAGCGCCTTTTGAATCCAGGCAAACTGCCTGCCGCACCCGCACCCGCACCCGCACCCGCACCCGCACGCGCACGAACGCGTCGTCGACTCGTCGCCCGCCCGCCCGGCCGCGGCCGGCCGGCGGGCCCAAATGCCAGTGCTCGCTCACTGGACTGGACCCACAAGTCAGCGGGGTTTCGCCGACCTGGCTTACAGGCACTGCCGTGTGGTCCCGAGAACGGCGTCTGCGTTTTCTTTCCCTGTTCCGCGAAACCTGCCGTCGGAACGCGGTCGGACATGGTGGGCCCGCGCGCCAGTGACTGTGGATAGGGTTGGAAGTCAAACCTGTGTTGATGGCGTTGGCCACCGCCCACCAGGAACATCCGCCCGATCTCGCTTTCTCCCACCTGGATGGACTGACAGGCTTTGCTCCACCGCCGCTTCTTGACAGCAGCAAAAGTAGACGATGATCTGTGACGTGATGCACGATTATTATAAAAAAATTATCAACAAAGCTTTTTCTAGGGCACTTTTCCCACTTTTTTTTGGCAATGGGAATCAAAGACTGAAATTAGCTAGTATTCTAAGCAGCTATACACATGCTGGATCAGCATACTAGCTGGAGGTTGAAAGGATGAGTCTTCCACATGTTTTTATGGTTCAATTCTTACGGGTTAAGCAACTCGATGTAACTATTATGATTAATAAGATCCTTCCTTTACGGGTTAAGCCACCATGATTGGTTCATGTATGTT
The DNA here is from genome assembly GCA_038502445.1 of Eremochloa ophiuroides. NCBI lineage: Eukaryota > Viridiplantae > Streptophyta > Magnoliopsida > Poales > Poaceae > Eremochloa > Eremochloa ophiuroides. The sequence continues at coordinate 84,832,891 of JAHLJS010000006.1, forward strand.
TGCATGTAGGCTATAATGTGCAGCTGTTTGGTTGCTTGACTTTGCAGCCGTGTGGCGTGTTTTTTTCCGTTGCTCATGTGAGCCTGGCTCAGCAAAAACAGCCGATTTGGTCGCATGCCCAGGCACTTTTGCATGAGCAGAGCCTTGCTCAAGAGGCCATGCGGACAACCAAACATGGACTTCCTGCATCCCATGAACCTGGTTCGCCTCTATGCGGGCAACCAAACAGGCCGTGGGGTCTCTTTGGATTCATGGAGACTCCCAAGTCCTTGAAAATAAGCAGATTCGAGAAGGTGAACAATCATTTTTTTTCTTTTGGCTTCTATACTGGATAAAACCAACCTGCCTACCCTTCACTTCTTTTTCCTCCCTTGGATAGGCAAAAGGAAGAGTAAGGGTATATTATGAAATTTTACTTCAAAACATCGTATCCTAGCTCTATATAGTATAGAATCTATAAATCCAACCCCCTCCCATGTCATCAACCTTTTAAATCTAGGTGTCCCCAGTCTAGCTTCTAGAATCCAGCTCTTTTTTAGCATCTCTAGAACTAGAATCCACCTTTTATTATATATATCTCTATCCAAAAAAAATATAATATATATAATCTACTTTAATCTGTAATCTACAGGGTATCCAAAGTCCAAACAGATTCGTAGTGGGCTTCAGACGAGCTATGGGCCATCAACCATTCAACCCATGCGTGTGTCCGTCCGTCCCTTCTCCTATCCTATCAGCCGCAGTGTAAGCAAAAAAAAAAAAAAAAAAAAAAAGGGTGCACGAAAAGCCACGGTGGGCGTCCGTGTCGTATCGTCTTATCCGGCTTGTGTGGCACGGGCACAGCATATCGCGCGTCCGGACTTGGCTGTTGTTGCCTTGTTGCCACCAAGCAGCTGAGCAATCCCTCGCCGCGCCATGGAAGCCCTCGCCGCGGCGCCTCGAGCGCTCTTCCCGCGCGCGTGCCCCGCGGCATTGTTGGTCACAACGGCGGCGGCGGTTGCGGCTCGGCGCCGCTCCGCCACTCCCATCTGCAGGGCCTCCGCGGCGGCCGGAGAGGAGACGCCGCCGGCCGCGGCGGACGCGGCGGCGGCGCCCAAGAAGATCCTCAAGAAGAAGCCGGTCTACTCGAGTAAGACGACAGCACGACCATGAATCCATGAACTGAACTTTGCGTGCTTGCTTCTTCTGACTCGTTCATGCATGCATGCAGTGAAGAAAGGGCAGATTGTGCGCGTGGACAAAGAGAAGTACCTCAACAGCATCAATGTCAGTTCAACCTTGCAAAATGATATCTCCTGCTTGGTGCATGTCTATATATAATCTGCTGACTCGTGTGCATGCTGATCTCTGTTCGTTGTATGGTTTCAGTATCTGTCAGTGGGACACCCGCCCTTCTACAAGGGGCTGGACTACATATACGAAGACCGCGGCGAGGTGATCAATTATTTTGCTTGTATCACAGTACTTTTTGCCAGTAATTAGTAATTATATACATGTGTGCCCACGATCCAGCACAGTGTGTACCTGCTAGTATCTCAAATTCTTTGCTGATACATAGTCATAGATCATCTTGTTGTCGTCCTTTAATTTGCTACCAACCAATGCAACGAGTGCAGGTCTTGGACATCAGGAACTTTGAAACCGGAGAGTACGCCCTGGTAATAATTCCTCTTCAATCTCTACTTCCATCTGCATATACGCTGCTTCAGTCCATGCTTTCTGCCTGACTGCAGCAGTACTTTGTTCAGATAAGCGTGTGCTCGTGTCTAGGTGATTGGATTTACTGATCACGAGTGAATGAATGAGTGTAATGAAAAAGAATTCGTCTTCCTCTCTCTTTTGCATTCAGATCGCTTGGGTAGGGATTCCGACGCCACCGGCATGGCTACCAACATACATGCTCATCAAGGTATCTTAGTCTACTACTATCAGTCTGATTGTCTGAATAAATAGAAGTTAGTGGTAGCAGTAGATTCAGACATTCAGGTACTAAAACCAATTGCCGATTTGCCATGCATCATCAGGAAACTAAACCACTCATCTCTCACTCTGTGTGGCGCGTGTGATTTGTTGCATTATTGCAGTCGGACAAGCTCGACTACGAGAGGATATGATGGCCGGCGGCCTCGCAGTCGTCGCAGGGGATCGGACCGTAGCATGCACGCGCCACCGCCACCGCCAAGCCATGCATGCATGTTTCCTTTCATTGGGGTCAGCGGGACACGGTGTTGGACAAGCTAGATGCCAATGCCAACACACAGTCGAAGCCGACTGGCAATTCTGCCATTCTGCCGTTACATGCTCTCCACCTCGGCTGAAAATAATATAAGGAAGACATCGAAAGCGACGATGACAAGATTCATAATTGCTGTTGTACAGCACTTCGTCTTATATATTATATAAACTCACATTTCGTAATACCTTTTCATCCCACGTAACTTGTCACGGCCCTAATTTCATAATCAGCGAATTAATTGGTGGGTTTTTCGTGACAATCATAAGCTTAATTGGGTTGTTAACATTTAACTAATGTTTAGCACTTTAAGCATGTATATATGAAAACTTTTTGTCGTGCTTTCCAGCAAGTTTCCATATTTTTCCGCTTCTAGGGCATGCGTCAACGAATTTTGAATGCATGGATTAGATGTAGCCATGAGTCAAAACTCGTCGAACTAACCAAATATGCCCTAAATGCATCGTAGTGTCAATGTCATGCACACACTGCCACATGGTTACAGTGTCATAGGATTGCCGTGATGTTAAGATCAACTCCAAAGTTCTCCTAAATTTGACTACCCTATGTTCTAATATAAAGGACATTCTAACAAAAAAAAGCACTTTAAAATATTTCTCTCTAATAGTTCCTCTGTCTAAAATAACATATAAGGTGGACAACATGTAACAAATTTTTTGAGGAAAAGAGGAGATGATCAAGGATTCCGTTACAATAAGATGTTGGATAGGAAAGCATGATTTTTTTCCCCGATTGCATTCATTCTAACTCTAAGAGATCGACATGAGAACTCTTTAGAGGCATTTTCATAGCTTTTGCATGGATGAGAAAAACTTAGATTGATTTAGCAACATATCATTGCAATTTTTGTTTGAATGAAACCTACGGTGTTTTGATAACATATCTTGTCCAAACTATAGGTCTCAAAAAATCAAGAACGCTTTTTTATATGGTTGATGAGAAAAACCATCCTATATTTGACTTATTTAATTAAACAAAATGTACTTGTAACTAAAAATAGCAAGGACTGTAAAATCATTTTTTATAAAATTAAAACTATTTTGATAGTTTAATTGTAGAGAAATAATTTTCCTTAGCTACTAGGCTAGTATATTCTTACTATTCATATATATCATTTATATCATATACACAAAGCGCCATTCAAATCTTTTTCACTCGGAAGATGCTGTCAAGTTAATTAAATTTTTATATGTTCCTACTTGGGATTTGTTTTGATAGCCATGACTAACTACTAATTGAGATTAAAATTAACCTAACTATCTAGCTAGTTTGCTCTAGTTAAAAATTTGGCTTAAAAAAATAACCCAACTATTAGTTATTATGTTTTTGACTCATTATAATTAATTTTAGAGCAAAATACAACACAAGTCCCTAACCTTTGGCATGTGTGTCATATAGGTCCATCACCTTTTGAAAATGCAGTTTTAGGTCTCTAACCTTTGACCTGTGTGTCATATAGGTCCATGACCTTTGAAAATGCAGTTTTAGGTCCCTAATCTTTGCATGCAGTTCACTGGTAGTCTATATTTTTACTGTAGTAGTAACATCACCCTTTTGTTTTCTTCAAATTTCTCCCAAATTTGTGTAATAATATGAAAATGTCCCAAAATAAAAGTCGTTCCAAATTTTATGCTCTACAACTTTGCTTTTAAACTATTTTCAGATTCTATCTAGTTTTGAAATTTTGAATTGAGGATATATTGGTCATTTGGATTGAGGTTTGCAATTCAATTTTTTATTTAACAACTTCAAAATCTCCAAATATAAAAGTTTCTCAAAATAATGAGATCGACAACTTTTGTTTAAGACTCATAACCAAATTCTTAATGTTTTTGAAAATAGGGTTTGAATTTGAAACTTTGCATTCAAATTTAGGGTTTTGCATTCAAACTTTGCATTTAAGGTCACCGCTACAGTAAAAATAGAATACCAATGAACTGCATGCAAAGATTAGAGACTAAAATTGCACTTTCAAAGGTCATGGACCTAAATAACATAGAGACCAAAGGTTAAAGACGTAAAACTGCACTTTCAAAGGTGACGGATCTAAATGACACACAGACCAAAAGTTAGAGACCTGTGGTGCATTTTGCTCTTAATTTTAACTAATTTTTAACTAGCTAGCAATTAGCCTAGTATCAATCAATCAAATACGCCCTTACATTTAAGAGTTATATGAATCTTAAAAAAATTTGAGAGTTACAACATACAGTACTGTGTTACAAGTAGTGAAAGAAAATAAAAAAGAAGTTACAAGAGGAGCAAAGTAACCAAAAATTCGGAGGAAAGGAGACGGGGAAGAGAGCAATGGAGGCGAGGGTCGCAGGAGTGCCCGAAGACGAGGAGTCCGGCCTCCTCCCCCGCACGCCCGCCGCCGGGCGCCGGGCGTCCTCCCGCGGCCCCCGCTTCCCGCCTCCACCGGCGGCCTGGGCGACGGTTGATGGCCCCCTCGGGCTGCCGCTGGAGGACGCGGAGGGCCACGCCCGCCGCTTCTTCCTCTGGGGTTTCGCATGCCTCCCCTTCCTCTGGGCCATGAACTGCTGCTACTTCTGGCCCGTCCTCCGCTCGCCGGCCTCATCCTCGCCCCCCGCCTTCGCTTCCATCCGGCCCCGTGAGTCTGCGACCCCTTCCTCGTCCCATCTCTTCCTTCTCGCGCGTGAGATCTGATCTTTCGTGATGCTAGCATGTGGCGCGTCGTGGGTTTCAGCTGCTCTTAATCGTAATTTAGGTTCCAATTGTCCCGTGCTGCATTAACTTAACTCCAGCATCACCTCGGATGTTGGATGTCGGGTGCTGAAATATTTCCATTATCTTTGCAAACGTGTGCTTGTTCAGAGTTCTTCAGAGAGTAGTTGTCCTATGACTCTGGAGAATTGGATCGGTTTGATTTTTTTTTTTTGGTTCAAACCGGAGGCTACAATCGACGTGTGATCTTGAACTTAATCCAGGGAAACATATATTCTATCTTTAGCTTTACACTTTGTTTTAGTCTGCAGAAGCACATCCTGCGTATACCTTAGTTAATGTTTGAGTTACATACGGTTGGAGACTAACGTGGTTTGTACAAATTGGGAAGTAATTAGGTTGGATTTTGTTTAATGATCCTGTTGCCATGCTTTGTAATTGAGTATTGCTTCAAATAGCAGCATGCCAGCATCCTTTTTTTTTTGTATTGTCATCTACAAAATCAAATACTCGACTAATTTTGGGAAGATATAACACAGTAACACACACATTTTCTTGTCACCGTTGTTCGAACCAATTTGAGGCTTCTCAGTGGCATACTGTTATGTGGTCCGAGTTGTTATGATGTTCACTGGGATATCTCCCTATGGAGATAAGAGATAGATCCACGGTATTTTTCATCTGAAAGGCCTTCCACATTCCTACTCCTCTCGTGGGTGTCTTCTGTTTGATTCAATAGAACAACGATACTCACATGAACTAAACAAGTGTAACTGATCTCTACTTGTTTGTTGATTGGATATGGCAATTGTAAGGTTTGAATTTCTTTGTAATTTTGTATTACCAGAGAAGAAATTCTCTCATTAGAGGTATTTGGGTTTAATTGGTCTTCTAGCTTGTCATCAGAAAAAGATGTGGTATCCTCACCACCAGTTTACTAACTGCATTATAAATGTTATTCTTTACCTTCTATCGTACACTCAACTGTTACCCTCTATATCCTGGTTAGATGAGAATGCTATTACATCACGTGGTGGCCATTTTTCAGCTTCTTACATACGTGAGCCTCTTTTGCAGATGTTGTGCGATCGGTAATTGGCTTCACCATCTTCTCTGTTGTTCTGATCACCTGGGCCACGACTTTTATCGTTGGAGGCGAGCGGTTATTTGGACCAGTGTGGAATGATCTAGTGATGTACAATGTCGCTGACAAGCTTGGCATCACTGGATTCATGGGATAGCCTGCACCCCGTGATGTCTTCCTCACTTCAACCGGACTTGCTGCAACCAAGCGTGAAATGATCTTTTCCATGGTCTCCCTCCATAGGGATTGGTGCCATCTGATGTACTGTATTATTGTTTGTTGACTGCCTGTCTGCCTGACTGGTTAGAAGGATGTTTAAGGATGGCACGTGATGTAGAAAGAGTATGGATCGATGATTACAATGATAAATAGAACTCAATCTGATGGACACTGTTTGTGTTGGTAGACATCCTGAAACGCATTTTGGCATTTGACATCGCACCGAGCAGTGTGTTTGTGTCCCATGTTGTGGAAGTCATCGTCAGCCCATCAGGCCTTCTGTGTTCCAATTTTGTGGTTTGCAAACAAACGCCAGCAAGTAGGAACTGAGCTGCTGTTTGGTTTGAACAAAATGGAACCAGGTAAAGGAAACCCGCTGATTGCTTGTTTCGGTGGCTGCACGAGGGAGCAGGGTGATCGGATCTGTTAACACGAGAGAGTGAGCGATATCCGCATTCTATAGGCTCATAATGATTCCCTCCGCTAGACGTTATCGTTACGAAGTAGCCGAATCAAACGGCTACCGTGAACTTGATAGCGAGTCAGGAACCTCGAAGCAAACAGCACAAAATTCTAACTGCAGCGACGCCTTAGTTTGATAAGGATTTCACTATTTCAGAACTCGGCATCGCAATCGCAACTAGGCGATGGAATGCACCTCTGATCCAAGTGGTTTTTCTACAGGATGGCTGCAGATGCATCCCAGGGGACGGAGGATGGAGATTTTTTGGTCCATTCCAAAATCCAAACCCCAAACTAGCGGGCGCTTATTATATTCAGTCAAATTGCGGGCGCCAACATGCTTATAATCATTGATGGGAGAAAGCCTTGGCAACTTGAAAAATTCTCGGCGTCATTTTGGGCCCAGCCCAGCAAAACAAAAATCGAAAAGGAAAGCAAAAGCCAAAATGCTTGCTGTTTTTTCCGGCGCAGCCTAACAGAACAAAAAAATATATTGCGGTGAGCGTGGATCGAACACGCGACCTTCAGATCTTCAGTCTGACGCTCTCCCAACTGAGCTATCCCCGCTCATATGTGTTTGGTTTCATTGAAATTGTATTAGAATTATTTTTCTCTGACTTCTCATTAGTTTATTCATGTACTAAGGCGGATTTTGCCAACCCAAATTGACTTTCTCATCCAACCAAAATATGCGTGCAAGACCTATCCAGGAGTACATTGCTACCATATATGACGTAGGAGCAGAAACAGACAGCTATGACGTAGAAAATTCAAGATTGGTCGCACGGAGATGTACGACCCGTTCGCTTCTTCAATCAGCCCCTTATTTCTATCCACGGAACAGTATTTTTCTCTCACAATAAATCAGCACAAGTCACAATCAGCGCTTATTTTCAGCGCTACCGAACAGGCTCACAATGCAAATACTCCTACCAGAGTTTGTTAGTTGACCGGGACTTTAACTTTAGTTTGGTCAGCCTATACTTAATTTTATTTGAAAAAAACTTTCAGACTTACCCTTTGCATTGACCAACCGCGGTAGCTAAAAGTACACATGCTAATGCATATTATTTTTTAAAAAAATTCCTAGTAACTCTTTGGCCTTTCTCCTTGAACAACAAGCTATTAACAAGCTAATCTCGCATCAAAAGTCAGATGGTGAAGAAAAAGTCAATAACATGTCAACCATGGTGGTTGGATCCACGTACATGTACGGCTGGGCTGGGCTGGGCCGGATTGGATCCCAGTCATGTCACACTCACCACACCACACGTACGCCTGCTCTGCTCGCTCTTCGACTTTTTTTAGAAAAAAAAAATCTTTGAGAATATTGAATAATCCGTTTATATTTAGTCATTATGGAGGGTTTTCCACTTTTAGTTGCGTCTCTCCCTTCCTTTCAAATTAGCCCTAACGCGCGTCGGTATTATGCATCTCCAAAGTACTCTACTCCTCACGTAATCCCATGAGGTAGTAGTAGCTTGTCTTGAACTATTGATTAATTAAGCAATAATAAGCTGCTCATCGCATTTTACTCCTATTTTACCAATCCCATGAGGTGCGGCCGGTAGTAGCCTGTCTTGAATTCTTGATTAACTAAGCAATAATAAGCTGCTCATCACATTTTACTCCTATTTTAGCCGCCACTAATGCGTGGTTTGGGCAGTTGGCTGTCTACTATATATGTACTCTACTTGTGTAAATATGGATGATATTCGTTCACATATGAATATGAGGCGATACCGTATCGGCAGTTTTTGTTTTTCTACAACTTAGTATGTACTGAGTCTATCTGCACTGCTATACTCTAAACAAACGCTACCGCATTTACAGGTTCAAAAAAACCCGCAGCGGGTACGCGAAAACCATACGCGATCCAGGCTGGCCTCCCTGCCTACGCTATCTGTCGCGCCTGCCACGGGCCTGCGCTATCCTGAGCACCGTGGGGTCAGGGAGAGAGAGCGTGAGAGAGAGGAGGGAGAGGAGAGTGGAAAGTGCGGGCCCTACACGTTTCATTCACAAAAAATACTATAACTCATAAACCAAAATTCCAAATTAAATTTCGATTACACTATTAAATTCGTCTCAATAAATCCTTTAAAATAAGATGTCACACGGATATATTTAGATAATTTTTTTTACAGACACGTGGACCCTACTGTGGATAGAGGATGATATAGGGGATGCATGGGTACGGGAAAAAGATATAGAGGAGAGAATTTTGATGATCAGAACGAAATATTCCTTTTAGAGGATGAATTTAAAGGACCAGGAGTGTGGATAGCCTGTATATATATATATATATATATATATATATATATATATATATATATATATATATATATATATATATATATATATATAGAGAGAGAGAGAGAGAGAGAGAGAGAGGAAAAAGTCTAGTTCACCCCCTCATGTTTGGAGGTGCGTCTAGCCTATACCCTCAACTACAGAACCGGGTAACCAGCCCCCTAAACTTTGCTAAACCGGTCAATTTACCCCCTAGGGCGGTTTTGCTGAGTGGTTTTGCTTACGTGGCGGTGGTTTTTGCTTTGCCGACGTGCTGACGTGGACGATTGACAAGGGAAAAAGTCTATATAACCCCCTCAACTATTGATGGTGGACTACTTCACACCTCAAACTATAAAACTGGATTTTCTGCCCCCCCCGAGCTTTCCAAAACCGGCCAAATAATCCCCTATACGGTTTTGAACGATGGTTTTATATTTTTGTATCTTTTTATTTTTGTCCGCGAAATCTTTGAAAAATCATAGTAAAATAAAAAAAATCATAAAATAGAAAATCCAATTTTGTTGGACTCCACATGAGTAGAACTATACAGTGAACATGTAATATGGTAGGCTTTAGTACAAAGTTTTTTTTTTAGCTTTAGATCTATACTTTTTTGTAATTAATTGGAATAATTCATATCTACGACATACCATATTATATGTTCACTATGTAGATCTACTCATGTCGAGTCCAACAAAATTGGATTTCCTATTTTATGATTTTTTTAATGATTTAATATGATTTTTCAAAGATTCAACAAAACACTGTATAGATCTATTCATGTGGAGTCCAACAAAATTAGATTTTCTATTTTATGATTTTTTTTAGTTTACTATGGCTTTTCAAAGATTTCGCGGATAAAATAAAAAAATACAAAAATACAAAACCATCGTTCAAAACCGTCTAGGGGGTTATTTGGCCGGTTTTGGAAAGCTCAGAGAGCAGAAATCCGGTTTCATAGTTTGGGGTGTGAAGTAGTCCACCCTCAATAGTTAAGGGGGTTATATAGACTTTTTCCCTCGTCAGTCGTCCACGTCAGCATCATAATCCACATCAGCATGCCGGCAAAGCAAAAACCACCGCCACGTAAGCAAAACCACTCAGCAAAACCGCACTAGGGGGTAAATTGACCGGTTTAGCAAAGTTTAGGAGGCTGGTTACCTGGTTTTGTAGTTGAGGGTATAGGTTAGACACATCTCCAAACATCAAGGGGTGAACTAGATATATATATATATATATATATATATATATATATATATATATATATATATATATCTATATATATATATATATATATATATATATATATATATATATATATATATATATATTTGCATGTTGCGTACTGGCACGCAGCTACTTACCAGCCTATAGCTAACTGCGATCGGTGTCCGTTTCTTCTTTCTTCCAACTGATCAATGACGGATACAAATAATATATGCCAGTGTATGCTACCTCTCCATCATTTCAATGGCCCAGCAGCTAGTAGTTTAATTACATAGCTATAGGCTCTGTTCGCTTCAGCTGAAAAGCTGAGCTGATTTGTACTGAAGCTGATTTGTTGTGAGAAGAAATACGGTTTCAGAGCTGAAAAATATGTGCTGTTTAGTTAAAGCGAACATAGACATAGATTAGATAGCAGATAGAAGAAAAAATATGGATAATCACGTATGAGCTGAGAGCGGATCGATTTATTCGACAGATAACATCTGATAGATGGTGGTGCCGGATCCGATCCGATCCATTGACCATCGTCCAGCATACAGAGAGCGTACGTGCAAAATTATATTATCCCTAATCATAAATATATCTAAATTAAAGAGGAGAGTATCCATCATCATATCTATATATCATCCACACGGGCCAGGTATGATCGGTCAGTTTGATGTTTGATCCCTTGATGGGTACTCCCTTGATGAGTACAGTAGTGGCAAACAACTCATCTATCGTCAGGACGATTCAGTAAACGAAATACAAATACAAATGGAGAAATTAAAGGCCGTACATGCCGTCCAATCGGCATGCAGAATTTTTGCCGAATTGGATTAGTATACATATGTTCGCAGCTTTGGTTGCGACGTTCGCGCAATTGATTCATTCTGGTTATAATTAGTAGTATCCAGGGAGGATCGAGTGATGTTTACGCATGCAATTATCATGTATGCACGGTCGCCACCTCCTCGTCCATTCATCAATCATTAATTAGCTTGATGATGATGTGTCCGTTGTTTTGTCTTTACGATGCCGACTGAACAACATGATGATACTAGTAGTATTGTAATTATTAAGGAAGAGATGACAAAATGGTTTTGTACATCAAATTTGCAAACCATTTAACAGATGGTGACATAGCTGAAATGGATGACTTTGTTAACAACAGAGGCAGATGACCAAGGATGACCGTCTTTATTAATGGATTAATGAAAGCGATCGATGCTTTGCCAGATCCATTAATCCAAAAGACCCAATTTTAAACAATTGAATTATAAAACCCGATAATAGGCACCGTCTAATAGTCAAAAAAATGAATAGAATTGGTACTCTAACTGGTGTCGAAGGTTGTTTTATACTTTCTAAAAAACAATAAACATATGATCTGATCTCTAAATTTTCACAATTAAGCTTTTAAATCAGAAAATATGATATTAAAACTAGTTTTATTCTGAAAATGTTGTGTATATTTTGGTGCTCTATTTCAAACAATGTTGTTTGGCAATTATTACGGAATATGTAATGAGCACGACTATGAGAATGAACCAATAGAAACATAAATAAATTACTCTTATAGATTATAAATAGGTAGATAACATTTTTTTTTAAAAAAAATAGCACTAGTTATATATTTTATTGCTTTTAAATAAATATTTATGAACTTTTAGATAACATCTTATGCATGGAGATAACACTAAGTTTTCTAATATAGTCTTCGAATCATAAGACATACTTAGTTGCGAAGACATTGGACGACCACTGTAAATTGGATCTGAGATCACAACTGAAGGGCCCACAGCCTAGGTACCCTCATCGTACCGCGTAGGCCCCACAGACAAAACGGGGGCGAATGCGATGTGGGATCACCAGTACAGGACCGCCACTCTTATCCTTCCTTTTTCATCTAAAAAACTCCTTATGTATATTGCATTTTAATTTATTTCACTTTGGATTATTATGGCAGCAAAAGCGACGGACTGATGAGATTCAGTAAACATGGCGACAAGGACACAGAGACAGGATGGATTCGGAAGAGAAACAAGAAAACGGAAATTAATAATGCATGACGCTGCTGTCGCTGCGTGCCCTTTTGCCATTGCCTTAGTTTTTTTTTTTGGGGTGCCTTTAGCCATGCCCTGCGTTTATGCAGCAGGGAAACACTAGCTAAACGCGTTGTAAAAATAAAGTGTAAAAGCTCCTCGCCCATGCTACATATGCTATACGCGCGTATATATATGGGAATGTATGCTATGAAAACCAGCCTTCTGACGCGATATGCTAGTCGCAGACGTAACCAGCGTTTGAAAATCAGAAATTGGATCGCCCATCAACGTGCACTCTTTGATGGTGACAAAAAACACTGTACCACTCGTAGAAAGACCATTAAATTTAATTATTTGGTGATCTAATGCATCCATATATTATATATTATATATATATAATATATATCCTCCTAATTAGAAATAATTGCCCTGCCTCCTCTCGTCTCACCTCTAAATTTAGAGGGTGTGTGTTGCTGCTCTAGCATGAGGCCGCTCGCTAGACAGCTAGCTAGATGTAACTACTACGCTAGTATATATTATCTGGACCAGACATATTTCTAAAGATAGCAAACAAACAAGTTGTTAGCATGGGCAGATTACAGCCACGTAGTGAGTGCGGTTACAGCCACGTCAGAATGAAAACAAACGATCATAGTCAAATTTTCACAATATATGCAAAAAAAAAAAAAACCCAACAAGACAAACCTACTCTTCTCAGATTTGATCAAGCTCCACCCCTCTTTATTAGGAAGTTATTCTAGTTTTAGATGAAACCAAACCATCCAAAAACCCAGGCCAAAAGGCCAGGCACAATAAGACATATGCATTCCTTTTCGTTCTGACATATGCATGATCGGCAGCGCCTTTCTTTGTTGTCATGATGCTGAGAAACAATGAATCAACATGGATTAAGTTAGTTTAACTACTCGGTCAAAATAAATTAGTTTAACTACTTGGTCATCGAGCTAAAATTCAACCACATCTCTAAATAAAAATGGCTGGGAATAGGAGGACAGTACAGTTTCCTTCTCTTATTTTTTTCATTTATTTAACTAATCTTTGTTCGATAATGGATATAACGGCTCCAGTTGTTGTCAATCAAATCAAATACTCCCTCCGTTCCAAATTGTAAGTCGTTTCAAGAATCTTGTAGAGTCAAACTATCTTAACTTTGACCAAAATTATAAAGAGAAATATAAATATTTATGAGACCAAATAAATGTACTATAAAAATATATTTGATGAAGAATCTAATAATACTTAGTGGATATTGTAAATATTATTATCTTATTATATAAACTTGATCAAAGTTGAAATAGTTTGACTCTCCAAGATTTTTAGAATGACTTACAATTTAGAATGGAGAGAGTATAATTTATTAAAATACACCAAACACCACCTAATGCAACCCAACTCCAACTGATGTCAGGTTCAACGTCCACGAGACACTGAACTGAAATAAACCAAACAAAACAAAGAGAGGAGGTGACATGGCAAACACAAGCACATGGAGAGATTCCATCTCCAAGTCACTACTAGTTGGGTCGAGGGAGGCGAAAAAAAAAATAACAGCGCATTATGCATGAAAGGATTAAGTTAGTTTCTGGCAAAACCGTTTCTGGCAGCGACCACAATCGTGATGTACTCTTCGTCATTTTTCACCGATCATGTGCTGCATTTTCCATCGTGCTGACTCCTTACTTTTCCTTTCTTTTATTTACGCGCTTCTGTGTGGACTTTGAATGCATTCCAGCTATCTGCTGCTACTAGTACCATCTAGCACTTTTTGACTTGTATTTGCAAGAGTCATGGTTGTTTTTGCTCTGAAATTGACACATGCATGTAGGGAAAGGGAACGAACTTTGTCTCGAACTGAAGATTGTTGTAAGGGTTTGTTTCGCACTGCTTGCTTTTGCTCAGATTTTGCTGAACGACCTGGCCAAGAGCAGTTCTTGAGCACAAAGAAAAATGAAAAATGAAGCTGTATTGGCCTTGTGAAGCACAAACTATGAATCTCTTTGACAGAGCTTTTAAATGGTTTTAGCTTCGTTTCCTACATGACCCCTTTGAAGTCCTGCAAAACAGCTCAGGCCATGTTCGATTCCTGGGGTTGAGCCCCAGAAATAATTCCTACCTTGATTCATTATATTAATTTGTATAGCGATCGAAATAATTTCGGCCAGGGACGGTCCAATCCGAAGAAAGCGAACGAGCCCTCAAGGAGAAACATGATCGATTGGAAAACTAGGGAGCCCTGACGAAGCTGTTTTTTTCATGTATAGGAGTGAAACCACTCTAACGTGGCTTCTCTCGGTTCATCACCCATTTTAGCTTGTGAGGGTTTTTTTTATCGGTAATGATACCATCCTGACGTCCGGCGCGCGCCGGACGCTATCACCCGCACCGCGTGCGAGCGTGACTCCCACTTGCGCGGTCGCGCCTCCCGCGCGATAGCGCGCGCCCCCTACGTTTTTTTTTCCTTTTTCGTATTTTTTTTGTTTTAGTTTTTCATTTATTTTTTATTTTTATTATTTTATTTTCCTCTATTTTTTATATTTTTTTAACATTTATATATTAAAATTTCTTTTATATATATTGTACAAGTAGATAATAAATGTTTGCATATGTTGCAGTGTTTTTAAACACGTATTGCAACTGTTGTTCAAATGTTTTATTTTTTGAACGTATGTTTTAAGTGTATGTTTATAATGTTTCATCTTATTTTTCAAATGAATGTTTGTAAGTGTTTATCTTAGTGTTGCATATGTTTTTCATATGTATTGTTGCAACTATTTTATGTTAATGTTGTGTACACTTGTAAATTGTTTCCAAGTATTTTTAGTTGTTTTTTTCTAAATGTTTTATACACATGTTTCGAGTGTTTTAGTATTTAAATATATATGTCGCAAGCGTCTCATCTGGATATTTTAAAAGTAAATCTGGTGTTGCAGCTAGTGTTTTGAATGCATTGTTTCATGCTCATCGACCGGATCGGGAGGTCCGCCACTGGCAGTGACTCTCCTCCGCCACCGCCGGCGCGATTTCGCTTCTTTTTAGCAACCGTCATCGTACATCTACTAGTATGCTCATCTTTCTTGCCTAATTCTGTGTTTTCATAGAGGTCATCCTTCATCTCCGGTAACTCCGACACCCGATCTGGCTTGGCCGGCGTAACTTCCCATTAACCGTCGTCTACCTACTTCGTTGAGGGCTGGCCGAAACTGGTCGTTCCCTTCCTCAACTTTGCGTCGTCCCAGAAGAAGGGTTGAAACATTCATATTGCAAAAGTCCATACCCAGTGTTTCAGTAGTTTCAGAAGTATGTTGCATGTGTTTATATGAATATTGCAAAAATATATTAAGATATTATATATGAAAAAATAGAAAGTATCAAAATATATTCACGTGAGATCTTATTTTGAAGAGTTTATTATAATAACATGATGGTGTAATCGGATTTTAATTTAAATATTTATTTTAGGAGCTATAAGTTTTTTAAGTGTCATCAACAACAACAACATGCAGATCAGTACGTGGGAGCGTGCGGCGTCCGGACGAGCACCTCCTTCCGGACGTCCGAGCGGACTAATCTCCCTTTTTTTGTTTGTTTTTTTCCCAAAGAAACCTAAAAGGGCTTCTGTTGTTTTAATAATGGAAGTAGACCTCATTTATTTGACAGAAATTACAACATATTACTAGTAAAATCGCTTTTACTAAATAATATTTAGACAACACAAAGTAGAGAAAGGTAGAGGTAGTGCTAGTTTAGTAGGTATTTTTTTAGAAAAAGAAATATATTAATATTCCAGCTTCTGCCATCGATTGATGGCTAAAAAACATTACAACAGTCTTTTTAAGTAACCCAAAACGAGGGAATATAGGAGCCGCGGGGTCCTATTTCGAGGCCCTTCTGGGTGGTGGCGGGTGTTATGTATGCTGTTAGGCTGTCAAATTATGACAAAATTGAACCACAACGTTGTTTTTCTCCGGTCTCCATAGGTAATAGTATTTGAATTTGATGCCCCTCCTCCATTCGGGCAACTCTGTTTCTGCAAGAGGAGGACTGCCATTGCCATGCTAGCTTGTGATCCAGGACACATTGGCGTGGCAATGATCCATGCCATGGCTCATGGCCTATGGATTGTGGTTTCTGTCGAATGTGAGCTCCTCCTCCTCCCGTTCCGTTCTGTTTTGTGCTTGACGTTGTGTTGTCGACTTCTATATCCTTTTGCTTATATGTACCTAATAAAGTATAGACGATCTAAAGGTAGGTGCAAGCATGCAAATAATTTAATAACATACTTTCGTCGTTTCAGAAAATGTGAAATGACATCTACATAAACACTATTGCAAAGCTGACATTCAAACTCAATGCAGAAAAAAAAATCATATAAAGAGACATAATTGTATTCTTTTGTGAATGAAGGGAGTGCGTTCCTGAAAGATACACATCATGATTTTTGGTAGTGTAGATATTATTTTTCACAATTATTCCTGAAGCCCTGACATAAGTAGTTTCTTGAAAAAAGATCATTAACCTCTACAATTTCATAGAATGTGATAAATCGATTTAAACATCTATAATGCCCATTATTTTCCATATTATGAGTGCCTATGTATATACGTCAGTGTGGTGTACTGTGACTTAAAAAAAAAGGAAACTATGACAAAAAAGCATATTAATTACGGTCCAATTTAACATCCAATTATTACAGAGGATAATGGTATGTGAATATGTAATGCAATCGCAAAGGTTTAAAAATAGGAAATCATAGAAAAGAAGAGGGCGAACGAGCAAAGAGAAGACATCGAAACCGAGGCGAAAGCCACAACTACTCCTTCCACTTCTCGCCTCCGTCTCCGTCTCCATCTGATCACGCCCCGCCTTCCGCGCCGGCGCCGCCTCTCTCCACGCGCTTTCCCAATCCCAATCCCAATCCCGGCGCCGCTTTTCCATCACCGCCTCGCCGCGCGCCGCCATATTCCCCCCCGTCGCCGAACCCGAGTCGGAGACGCACGCAGCGCGCCCTGCCGCCGTCCGTACCCTGTATATAATGGACGCCGACGAGCCACCGGAGCCCGCCGTAACCAGCTCGCCGCCGCCGTCTCCACCGACTCCGGATGCTAGGATTTCGTTCGCCCGCCCGGCAATGGGATGCACGACCTCGCACGACGCCTTCGCCGCCGCGGTCACCTCCACCAGCTTCCGGCCCCGGGCGCGCCGCGCCTCCGCGTCCGCGTCGTGGGGAGGAGGAGACCCCGCCGCGCTGTGCCGCGAGCGCGTGGCGGCTTCATCCGCGCCGCGGCCGACGGCCGGTACGCGCTCGCCGCCGCGCACGCCGCCTACTTCCGCTCGCTGCGCCGCCGTCGGCGACGCGCTCCGGCGCATTCGCGGCGTCTGCGCTCGCGCCCGCCACGCCCGGGTCCTCCTCGCCTGTGCTCACGCTCCCGCCTTCCCCCGTCAAGCCAGTCGCAGTCCGCCACCGCGTCCGCCAGCCTCCCGCCATCGTCGCCGTCCTCGTCGTCGTCCACCGTCTGTCCGCTCTCGCACTCCCTCTCCGACGACGACCTCCATCTCCATGACCTTGACGACACCAGAACACGGAGGCCACGGTGGCGGGACCGACGAGGCGTCGACGTCGAAGTCCACGATGGTACCACCGCCATTTCATGAGAAGATCGTCCACCGTGCCCACCGTGGTGTACGAGGACCCCAACGCCCAGACGCAGTACACCACAGCCGAAACCAGCTACGGGATACGACTACGGCGACGGCGACGGGCCTGCGTACCCGTACGGGCCCTACGGCGAGGTAATTGCGGGAGAGACGCCGGAGGCTTGCGCCGAGGCAGCCTGGGCCGCCGCCTTCACCCCCGACCGCGGATGGCCTCGCCGTGGGAGTTCTTCGACCCGTTCGCGCAGTACGATCAGTTCATGGAGGACTACGCTCGCGGGAATCTGCCAACCAGCAGCCCCAACTACGCCGAGCTGAGGAGGATGGAGGGCATTCCGGAGCTTGAGGACGAGGCCGAGTTGGAGAGGAAGGCAGAGGCATCCAAGCCATCGACTTCCGGGGTTTTCTGATCAGAACATCAAGGGGAAGGGGACTAATTTCAAGGACAATGCCGCTTCGAACGGCGACTTTTCTGGTTGACAGCAAGCTGCAGAAGAATGCCACCTCAAAGGCCGATTCTTCTGGTGGCAAGCTGCAGAGGAAGGGATCAGAACCACCTCCTGATGGCAAGTTACAGAGCAAGGGATCGGAGCTGGCTGCTGATGCCGAAGGCAAGGGAGGGAAACCAGTGTCTAGGGATGATTCCGTGCCAAGCAATGCCAGCTTCAAAAGCAAGGAAGGGGGAAAGAAGAACACGGTGAGCCTAAAGGGCACAGTTAGCAGTGACATTGATGTCAGCAGCACCAGCACCAGTGGTGAGAAGAAAAAAGGTGTGGGCCTTCGAAGCAGAGCAATCCATCAGAGCAGCAGATGGAGGCAAGTCAATCCAGTCGGTGGTGAGCAGCGAGCCATTCTCGCCACTGCATCATGGGACAAGGGGATGTCAGAGAGGCGATTGATGAGGTCAAGGAGCTGTTTGACGAGGCGGCGAACTGCAGCACAGATGTCTCAAGGCTGCTGGAGGTGGGGAAAAAGTGCCTCCCCACGACACCCCAAGAGTTCTTAGATGTGGGTAATGCATTGCTTTATTTGAGTGCAGCCATGCTGAAATTCATTTTAGCTTTGTTGCTTCTGTTATACGCATGTGCTAGTGCAATTGATGTAAAACCATTCATTTCCATCTTTGCAGATCTCTCTTCCAGAGTGATGGATCCTCTAGGCCTTACTGTGTCGACATCGTCTTGCCTCCCGAAATTACATGGCACAAAGTCAAGAGCATCAAGCAGCAAGGCAAGCACTTCAGCTTCTTCAGGTGCTGGCCGTGGCAATGGTATTGGCCATCTCTCATCAACTCTGGAGAAGCTGTGGGTCTGGGAAAAGAAGCTCTATCAGGAAATTAAGGTACACACTTGTGTCAACGACATCTTATAATTGAAGTAGCTGTGTTAGGACAAGAAAATGTAGGCGGCTATTTCATATTTTGTCTGATTTATTGCCAAAATCTGTTGAACATCGTTAGGTGGTTGTTCTAGGATGAAGAGAAGCTACGGATGAAAGTATGAAAAGTACTACAAAAGGCTGAAATCCATGGATGAACGAGGTGCTGAATCAAGTACAATGTGACTCCACCCGGTTGTTCTGTAAGACTTCTGAAGTCCAAGATCAGCATCAATGTTAGAACAGCTAAGGCCTTTCTCATTAAAGATACAGGAGATTCGAGATAAAGAGCTTTACCCTCAGCTGGTTGATCTCATCCAAAGGTATGAATACTCCTTTGAATTGTCTGTTCTTCAAAAGATTGAATTTATCTGATCCATATGATTTCTTACAGGTTCAGAATGTTGTGGAAAGCTGTTCTGGAATGCCATGAGAAGCAGCTACTAGCCATACAGGACAGTAGAATTCACCGGCTGAAGGCGATGACTGTAAGCGAATCAGTGTTGCTCCAGAGGCCTCACGGGATTTGGAACGAGAGCTCACGAAATGGTACCGTTGCTTCAACCAAATGGATAAGCTCGCAAAGGTCTTGTGCAGAGGCACTGAATGAATGGTTGAAGAAATGGCTCCCTGAGGTGCAGGAGGAAGTTACAGCAGATGGGGCCCCTCCTTTTTCACCAGGCAAGCTTGGCGCACCACCAGTATTCATCATCTCAAATGATTGGTTCCAAGCAATCGAAATGGTCTCCAAGACTGATGTGCTGAGAGCAATCGACCAGTTCTCTAAGGTCGTGCATGAGTTCAAGAAGAGTCAGGAAGATGACAGCGACAGAAGCGGAAAGCCGATCGCGCTTCCAAAGATTACAGCAGAAAGCGCAAGGATTTGGAGGAAGAACTTGGTCTGAGTACCGTGGAGAATCCTCGCTACAGCCATGATAACCGTGTAATGGAGCTGGAAAAGCTGCGGAAAAGAAGAGACGAGGAGAGCACTAGGCATGACAAGATCCTGAACCATGCTCATGTGGCAGCTTCAGCTACTCTGCCAATTGGTTTGGTCCCTGTGCTGCAACAGATCACCAGCTTCTTTCAGGGAAATCAACGGGTCTACATGGAAATAAGAATCCAAGGCGCCTGATGACACATTTGATTTATACAGTTAGCAGTATTGCATTCTTTTGTATATAGAATTAGAGATACATACCAGATGGTGTTTAGGCTTTTTGGCTCACACCACTCTTATAGAATGTTAGAGTTTTTCCATGAGTAGCTACTAATTCATGGTAGGTTATAAGAGGACTACTAATGATGTATTCATATACTTGGGCTAGCTTGGCTTAGGCCTATAGCCACTCTTAGACCCTAGTGTTTTTTATTTTGAAGAGTAGATCTCACCAAACTTGCTGCTCCCAGCTCGGTTGCCTGAACTAGCTACTTCCTCTGAAGGTTCATCTCTCAGGCGGTCTTGCTATGCCCTGTGGTTCTCCATTGTGGCTGTACCTACAAGGCTCCAAATGCAGTACCGTATATTTTGAATAACTCGGACGCATACTCAGGGGTCGGATTGCAGCGTGCAGGCCGACCCCTGAAGTCTGCGTCTGAGTTAGCTAGCAGTTCGTCGAGGCCATCGAGCGGAAAACACACCCCAGGACCAGGAGATAGGGGAGATGATAGGTGAAGTCATCAGAGTTGATGCGGATGATGATGGCATGGCGTTCGGGGAGTGCCTGAGGATCAAGATCAAACTGGATATCCGCAAACCTCTAATGAGGGGGGGTGGGGGAGGGGGGGTGACACTTGATCTGGGAGATGGGGAGGAGGAAAACAATTTTTGGTGCCCCCTCAAGCTATGAGTTTTTACCTGAATTTTGCTATACTTGTGGCATTATTGGCCATACAGATCGGCTTTGTGAGATAAAGTTGAAGAAAGGCGAGGCCAGCAGTTTTCAAGGAGTCTCTGTTTCTTACCGGAGAAGAGAAGGGTGGTGGAGGAAGGGGGGAGTAGAGCTGGAGGTGTGCATTCACAGCTGCCATGGCGGGTGAATAAGGGAGGCCGTGGCGCTGGTGGTTCATTTGGTAGCCGAGGTAGCGACTCAGGTTCGTGGAGGAAGGGAGCTTCTGATGATGAGCAAATCAAAGGAAAAAGCAAGGAATCAGAGGCGTCCAGCCCCCTGAAATCTGTGGGAGAAGTGGAAACTGCAATGTCATCCAAAGAAGCTAGCTTTTGAGGGAGATGGGAAGGGTGCAATGGTGGATGCTGATCTGTAGAGAAGGAAGAAGGATGGGAAAGGTCGGGCAAAAAACTGTTGCCGGACGTGAACAGTACCATGCAAGTGGTGGGAGATGGGATGAAGGAGAAAAAGGAAGGGGGTGGCAACCTTGGGCGGTGGCAGACGTTTTAAACGTCAACCTCGCCTAGTCCGAAAAAACCAGAAGGGGCAGGTGGAGCTTGGGGAGGAGGGGAAGAAAAGAGCTAGGAGTACGGCTGCGGTGTGGAGCGGTGAGGAAGGAAGGAAGGAGAAGATGGGAAAGACGGGTTTGGAAAACTTTTATTTGGAAGCGGGGCCGGCAGACCGGTCCTGCGGTCAGTTATGAAGCTTACAGCTTGGAACTGCCGGGGGTTGGGAAACGCCCGGCACTTCGAGGGCTTCTTCGGTGCCGAGAAGCCGAAGAAGCGGAGGTTCTTTTTTGTCCGAAACAAAACTGGACGAGAGGAGAATGATGAAGATCAAGCATTTCCTAGGAATGGGAAACATGGTGGTGGTGGATTGCGAAGGGAAGGGGGGGGGGGGGGGGGGGGGATTACAGTGTTGTGGAGGGGTGGAATAAAATGGTTTTGCGGAGCAAATCCAAAAACCACATAGATGTAGAGATTGAAGAAGATGGGGGTTCTCGCTGGATATTTACATGTGTCTACGGGGAACCGGAAATAAAAAGTAGAACATGGGAGCTTATGGAGTGGCTGAAGAGTGATGATGAGAATAACTTACCTTGGCTATGTGCCGGGGACTTTAATGAAATTCTTTTCCAACACGAGAAAGAGGGAGGAAATCCGAGGCCACAGGCTTGTATGGATTTGTTTAAAGGAGCCCTAGAAGTTTGTGAGCTGGAAGATTTAGGGTTCATGGGTGATATATTTACATGGCGTAATAAGCAAACAAAAGGGAGTTCTCATATCCGGGAGAGGCTGGATAGAGCCATGGCAAATGGGGGCTGGAGGATGGTCTTCCCACTGATGAGTGTGAGGAATGCAGACCCATTTCATTCGGACCATAGGCCTGTAATTGTGATGACGGAATCTATCAAAAGAAGCAGAAGTGGTAGTAACGGTTTCAAATTTGAAGCAAGCTGGACCAAAGAAGAGGGTTGTAAAAAAGTGATTGAGGAAGCTTGGGGAATGGGAGGCGATGGGAGGAGTCTAGGGGAGAATATCAGGGAGGTAGCGTCTAGTCTTAAGGATTGGAGTGTGAATGTGTTGGGAGATTTGGAGAAAAGATTGAAAAAAGCAAAAAAAGAATTAGAAAGATGGAGAAGGGAGCCTATTAGTGACCTTTCGGTGAGTAGAGAGGCGGTGTGGAGTTTCAAGGTGGATAAGCTAGAGGAGCAGTTGGATGTATACTGGCAACAGAGAGCACACACAAATTGGCTGCGGTTTGGAGATCGAAACACGGCGTTTTTCCATAATGCTTGCTCTGTCCGGAGGAGGAGAAATAGAATAGGAAGATTAGAGAAGGAGGGTGGAGGATGGGCAGTAGATGAATTAGAGAAGCAGGAAGTTATTGCTAACTATTTTCTGCAGCTTTTCAGTAATAGTGCGGCACCGAGTGAGCAACAACTTCACCAACTTCTTAATGCTGTCTCACAAAGTGTGACGCCACAGATGAATAAGGTCCTGGTAGGTGAATTTAGCCCTGAAGAAATCAAGGTTGCACTTGATGCGATTGGAGATCTCAAGGCGCCAGGACCAGATGGTATGCCGGCATTGTTTTTCAAGAAATACTGGGAGGTGGTGGGTGAGCAGCTGACGACGGCAGTCCTGGAAGTGCTGAGAGGTGGACAAATGCCAGAGGGATGGAACGATACCATTATCTCTTTGATCCCGAAGGTGGCTAAACCAGAAAAGGTAACCGAGTTGAGGCCTATAAGCTTATGTAATGTGCTATATAAGATCGTGTCAAAGGTGTTGGCAAATAGATTGAGA